>VYXC01009430.1:336420-356295 GCA_013397175.1 Platysteira castanea | reverse complement strand
AGCTGTAGCTCTGCTGTTTAGGTTTCTTGCTTCTGTTGACACTAAGTTTCTCAGGGGTACAAACAAATTGTGGTAAGATCAATGTCGGAGCCAGACAGGCTTGCTGACCTGCTGTCAATTCTCACACCTTACCACCAAGGAGACCAGCTGGAGAGGATCAACAGGACACCACTGGGATCCATGGAGTGGTGATACTTCCTTTAATCTGTCTATCTTTCTGTCCCTCCATCATTTTTCTATTTCTTTCTCTTCCCTTTTCTCTCTTTTCCTCTCTCTCTCTCTCTCATATTCACTACCAAATAAAATCCATACTATTGACATTGACATATGGTCTCACTCGCACCTTAACTTGGGCAGAGGCATTTCTAATAACTTTAAAAACAGGACTGTAACAAGTGAGAATACCTTTTGCTCTGTTCCTTTTATTTTCTGTTAGGCTTGAGCCAGAAAGAATGAACTATTTTCCTAGGCACAGTGTTAAAGTGAAAACACCAAAATATGGGTGTAAGTATTGTGCAGACTGCAAAGCAGCAAGTGTACCCGAACTGTTCCAGCCCAGCAAGCTCAAGCCTCAGAAACAAAACATCTCGAGGTGACAGGAACCAGAGGTTACTCTGCCCCATCAGGCTTTGTGGTCTGCAGTGCACATGTATCCACACTCTTCCCCATTATGAATATCTCATGTTAAAGCTGGATGAGGAAATAGTATTGACACATACCAACCAAACGTTTGCACTCTCTCTGTTTGGTTCCTGTTGCAGCCTTCTGGCTCCATGGTGCAAACCCCTGAAATTTCTGCAGAAAGTCAGCCTGGAATTATTACAGTGTTGAGTTTATTTAAAAATAGAAAAACAAAGATACTCAATGTTATATTTTTTTGCCAATACGCTTTATGCTATCCTCAATGTGAAGTGCTATGGAATGTAAGTACTGGTTTTATCTAATTTTACTGTGAAAAAATAGAAGAAAAATTTAGAAGCTCACAAGGTCATAGCTGTTGATTTTGCCTTCTATGCATATAGAATTTTAAAAAAATGTGTTTAGTAGATTAATTTGAACTTTTAAACTATTTTTCTCTGTGTGTACCTTCCATGCTTGCTTTTAGTGTGTGCATTAGCAAGAAAGGTCACTGCCAGGTCACTGAAAGCCCAAACTTATAGCCAGTTAAACTATTTGCACATAATAGATACTGTAGATGTTGTTTAAACATGTGTGCCAGGAAACCATCAAAGCAAAACTAACTGAATTGCTCAAAAAATTGCTCAGATGAATAGTCTGTTAAAATACTGGAGCTTGTTATTTGCTACAAGTGGTTTTATAGTTTTCATCTGTGTGGCCTTCACTTGGGAACAAAAGCTCTGAGTTATATTTTTTCACTTCAGGGTTAATATCATATGTAAAATTACCTTTGCATGATTCACCCTCTTCCTCTCTGGTAAAGCTACGTGGCATGATCACATAGCAGTTGATAATGATGCAGGTGAATGGCCAGGATGTGATTGCAACAAAGAATATAAGGACTTCTTTAAAGAGGATCAGAGAAAGAGGAAAGGGATACCTGTCCTAGGAACTGCTCTGTGCCAGGGTCAAACAGATGACAGCAGACCTGAACCAGTTTCTGCCAGAGCTGCTATTGTTCCTAGTGGGGAAAAAAAACGTTCAGAAGTCACTGCAGATACTAAGAAAATAGGAAAAGCCAGGGCAGAAGTGGGAGAAGAGAACAGGGAAGAGATAGTGCCAAGTGTTGCAGGTGAGATAGAGTAAATGACAGACCAGAGTGGCTCTGGATACTGAAGCGTATTTAAGAAAAGAGCAATGAGGATCTTTTACCCTGCATGATTACCTCACACATTCACAGTCACACCCTCCTCTGCAGCTCTGTGCTCCTTAGGTCTCACCATCCCTTCACTGCAGGAGGTCCTACCTGGCCCAGGAAGGTCTCTAGAAAACTGGGTTGGTTCCCTCTGTGCTGTTGCTCATCCTTACCCATCACAGTTGTTTCTTCTCAAGGTCCTCAGGCATCCCTCTTTTTTGGTCTACTTACAGCTCCCTGACCTCCAGGATCTTCCCTTGTAGTGCTGTATTTCCCCCCTCCTCTTCTTACTACATGTCTGCCCTTCCCACACTGTTCTCCCTCCCCTGTCCCTAGTCCTGGCCACTCCCGTGGGTTTTCCCCATTGGTTCCAGTACCCCAACTCTGCCCATGTACTGCCTCTGTGCCCCAAGATCAGTAGCCCATGTGCTCTCTCCACCCACCTCGTTCCCATGTAGAGCATCAGACTCCGTGCCATTTTGCTCTCTCTGCTTTTGGGAACCTGCGCATCACGATGTGAATAAAGTTCCTCTGTGGTCCCCATGTGGAGATCCTTCTCCCCTCCTTTATCACCACCGTGTTGTGGAGCTGACAGCTAGCCTGAACATGAGTGTGGGGCTGCCTGGAAGGACTACGGGAAGCAGAACGGCTGCAATCACCGACGCAGCCCCGCAGCGCTCTCTGGGAAGGTTTGTGGCTTGCCATGCCAGCGCAGAAACTACAGACCACAACATTCCCTCACTTCTGGGAGCTCTCCTCCAGCAAGATCTTCACCGTTTCAGGTTCATCTTCTTTCCAAGACCAGTTTTTTTAGGAATCTTTTTCAGTGCAAGTCCTTTCCAAATCCTCAGTTCTCCTGTTTTCCCCATTTCAAAAGTCTATATGCTGAAACACAACACATGATCAGCCTCTTAATTAGTGGTTTTACATTATTTTTTTTATTAATGTGAGGATCTGGAGCAGGCCACTTTTGCTTAGTCCAGATGCTGATAAAATTTTCAAAGAGCCCATATCTGTTGCAGCCAGCAGGTAGTGGACTTGTGCTTGAGAATTCAAGAATTCAGTTTGGGACATTCACACACACACACACACACATATCTAAGTTGTTTTTATACCCATAAAAGCAGGTAAAAAATCATTTTAAAAAATCATGGTAAGAGGAAACAAAAAATTTCCAAGGGAACAAAACATGTTGACAATATATATATGCCTGACAATAATAGTAAAAGAAAAAAAATTACATGCATAAATACACAATGATGGGTCTTGCCATTCAACAGCATTATCATACACTATGCTGGTGCTGATGTAGAATTGCAATTGGGAAATACTTTCAAAACTTTTTTCACTTTGGTGGGAGTGTGCTAGTTTAAAAACAGTCTAGTTTTTAGTGGGCAGGAAGGGCTGCTCAAAACTTCTGTGTTCAACACAAAGCCAATCACTGAAGGCTCTGACGATGGGCAGGTTACTAGCCCAATTAGAGAAGTTGGTAATGCCTCTGTGATGACATATTTAAGAAAGAAAAAACCGTGAGACATTCTCTTTCTTGCTCCCCTCTGAGGGGTGGCGAGGGGGCCTCTGGGCACGTTCCTGGAGGGGGCCACTGGAAGGGGCCACCCCAGTGCCATGAACAGCCACGTGGCTGAGAGCGTGCCGCCGGGACCAGCACCGGGAGCGCCCACACAGCCAGGGTGGCTTGGCTGCTGCCATCTCAGCACAGCTCGCAATGAACTTTACTTGCCTAGCTGCTTTTAACCACCTGTGTTGTGGACAGCAGGGCAGGGGCAGCAGCAACTCTTTCCTTCTCAGTGCCCCACATGAAGAGAGGCTCTGAGTGGAGCCGGCAGCTGGCGTGGCCTGCACAGTGCCGGCAGAGACCACGTGGCCAGTGGCGAGGGGCATGGCACGCAATTCCCTGATGCAGAGCCCAGATGGGATCAACCTTTCAGCATTGTAGAACTCTGTAAAAACTTTTCAATTGGTAGAACTTGAGACCAAACAAAACTTGCGGACACCAAATCTCTCCCGAGTCAGAGACAAGGGAAAAGTGGAGACACGTGGGGAGAACAACATGGCGACACCGAGGCCAGTGAAAAACAGGAGAAGGAGGAGGTGCTCCAAATGCTGGAGCTGAGAGCAAGCGGTGGTGAGGACTACAGCACAACAAACTGTTTCCCTATAATTCATGAGGCGCGTGGGGCCGTGCAGAGATCCACGCGCAGCCCGTGAAGAAGAGTACTCATGCTGCAGCGCATGGATGCTGAAAAGATGTAATCTAGTGAGGAACTTGGACAGAGAGAGATTCTTGCTTTTAGAGATATAGGAGGAGAGCTTTTGCTTCTGAACTAAAACAGCTCATCCTTAAAAGACTAAACCCCCATGAACTAAAATGACCCATGCTAGGCCATTGTGGGAAGACTGCTTGACCTGTGGGAGGGATTTACACTGCAGCATTTGGGCAGGGCTGTTGCTTGTGAAAGTTAAAACCACACTAGAAAAGTTCTCAGAGAACTGTCTCGCATGGAAAGGATCCCATGGCACAGCAGAAGAAACTCTTTTCCTTAAACATACTGACAAAGACATTTAAAAAGTGAAATACTGACTGAAAACCCAATATTTTGTTTCCTTGCATGGTTGGTGGAAAGAGGGAGNCAGTGGAAAGAGGGAGGGACTAGGAAAGAAAAGTGTTCTGAAGATTTGCTTTGATTCTCATTACCCTTTTTACTTTTAATTCTGTTAATAATAAACCTTCTTTATACTGTTTAAGTTTTGAACCTGTTTTGCCTTGAAATGTTTCTCCCCTAATCCTTATCTCAAATCATGGAGTTTTCATGTTAATTTCCCCTCCTCTGCTCAGCTATAGCAGAGGAAAATAAGTAAATGGTTTTTCGTGGGTGCCTGGTGCTTAGCCAGCTTCAAACTGTGACACGGAGGTTGTGCAGGTAAAGAAAATTCAGCAAAAGAGGAGAAAAAGAGCTGGAGAAATTTGGTGAACTCCAGCTCAGAATGTCAAGTAAGCCCCCTTTGTTATCTATACCACATACCTTTCTCTTAGACATCTGTGTAGACTGCATCTCTCATAGCTGCTCACCAGCTATTAACTCCTCAGGCCCACTGACATCTGTAGCTTCATTCTCAACATTGTTAAGCACTTGCAAAAGAGTAAAAATTCTGCAGACTAAAAATTTCAGAAAAAATGCATTAAACAGTCTGTCTCTCTCTCTCTCTCTCTCTCAGCTTTAGTCTTTTGTAAGCCTTTAAAAACCAAAGTGCAGTTTTTTTCAAGTGGAGTTGTCATCACTACAGAAGAGTCCAAAAAAATCTTTGATATTCCTGGTGTATTAGCCTGACCTTAATAATGAATGGATCCTACCTTTTCATCTGAATCTCTCAAAAATTTTTATGTTGCTAGTGTATTCCCTCCTTGTGCCATGGCAAGATGCCAAACCAAGAATCATGGAATCTTTGAATGATTTGGACTGGAAGACACCTTAAAGATGAGCTTGTTATACACTCCTGCCATGGGCAGGGACACCTTCCACTAGAACAGATTGCTCAGAACCCCATCCAGCCTGATCATCTTCCAGGGATGCAGCAGCCACAGCTTCTCTGGGCTACCTGTTTCAGAGTCTCACCACCCTCACAGTAAAGAATTTATTCCTAATACCTAGTCTATATATACACCTCTTCTAGTTTAAAACCATTTCCCCTTGCATTACCACTACATACCCCTGTGTAAATTCCTTCTCCAGCTCTCTTATAAAGGCACTGGAAGATGCTCTACGGTCTCCCCAGAGCCTTCTCTTCTCTGAGGTGAACAACTCCAACTCTTTCAGCCTGTCCTCATAGGAAAGGTGCTCCAGCTTTTTGGTCATTTCATCTCTGAAAGAATTTCAGACATTCACTAGGTTTTAGTACTTCAAATAACATTTGGAAGTGTTAAAACTGTGAAGAAAAAGAAGTAATTACAAGTGTGAATTTTATGTATGCTATAGGTTTACTAGTGCTTATAAGCACTAAATTGTCATGTCAGTGCCATGAGCCCTTTGGTCATAATAGTTCTTTGGTCCGACTCTGTTACAGGATTTATTCTTGATTGAAACTCAGATAAAGCTTTCTGAGCTTCCTAAAATTATTTTTTATTAGTCCTGCTGCCTTCAGGTCTCTGATTCAGATTTCAGTCTGAGAAGCAACTCTTTCCAAGTAAAAAGTAGAGAATGCTCTGCACTTATAGTTTGACACTTCAGAACAAACAGAAATAACAAAATTATTATAAATCAAAACTAAACCTTTGGTATGTCTGTTTTTCATCACAGACAGACTCAGCTGTCTTCTGACACACACATATGTGCATGAGCATGCACATTCTCAGGTTAAAAATAATCTTTAGAGAAAAAAATCAGAAATTGTTGGGACAGAGAACTCTATTCATTATATATTTTACTCTTTTGCCTGAATGGTCCTTATTTTTTTAATCCAGATGGATAAAAAAGGTCTTGGCTGAAATAAGACTTCTACCCAAATGAAAGTAGCTGGAGAATCATCTTTTGAAGCTGTATTTTTCTTCTTCATCAAGGGGTAGGAGAACGAAAATAAAATTTAAAAAACCCACAAAAACTGAAGCCTCAGTCAAGTAGGACCCACACATCTTTCACTTCCTTCATACAGGAAATCTTCCATTTTCCAGCAATGATCCTTGTCGTTTTAATTTTTTTTATGGCTCACCTGTCTTGCCTGTCATTGCACAGTTCTTGTGCTTGGCTTAATTTCTCTTCTTTATCCTGTTTCCACTTGGAAACATGTCACATTGCCACAGCTATGGCATCAAATTCTGTGCTTCTCCTTCCAGTTAAACATGGTATTTGAAAATGCACAATTGTGAAGGTGGACCAGAGTACAAATATTCTTAGAACAAGCTGTAGCCCCTGGAGGGCTTTTAGTCGGAATATTTGCCACTGTCTATTTATGGGTTTTGCTAAATGGGTGACAATATCAGCATACACTGTAATATTCTCTGATTCTCTCCCTATGACTTTTGAGAAGTCTTATTATAACTGTAATTTTACTGACACATTCATGAATTTGTCCCTTTTTCCTTAGAGTATGACTTCCTTCCTCTCCTAAGCAAGGATAAACTACATTTTTGGAAAAGATCTTATATAACTTACTCTTAGATTTATACCTTAATTGTAAATAGTCTTATAAGAACTGCTAATGAAAGTAAGAGTGTCTAACAAATAATGTTTTTGGGGTACAATTTATTGAAACATTTAATTTGTTTAAAAGGCTGAGATAAGGAGTCAAATACCTTCTCTGTCACACATGGTTTGAGTGAAAATATTTTTCTGTAGAACTTGGTTTCCCAATTAAAAAATAGTAAAAGTACTTGAATACCCCATAGATATAAATACATATATGAGATCCAGTGGTGGTCAAATATGACAGTATCTTTCTGTACCTTCTGATTGAAGTACAAGTTAGTGTTGTCTGGATTGTATTATTAGGATTTCAAAGACATTATAGTCTTTCTATTTTCTAAATACTAGGATAAATTTTAAAAAATATGAAAAAATAATTTTCTACAATGATTGTGGGAAAAGAAAGCTCAAGTGCTCATTTTAGACACACTTCTATAATGAGGAAAACAGAAACGAAGCTAATATACCAGCAGTATCATTATAATTCCCTCTTTGCATTACCCTTTTAAGCACATGTTAAGTGAAAATCTTAGTATGTGTATACCTTTGATTAGGGAGACTAGACTCAAGTATTGGATGCATCTATGTGCATCCTCTATGTGCGTGAATTTATAGATCTAGATTATACTCAAGTAAGACATTTTGAAATTGTCAGAAGAAATATCCATGAAAATTTCATCAGCATGCTACTCAAGTCAGCATATGACACCGTGTCTGGCAGGTAAGTCATTTACCATCCTGATTCTATGGTACATTAATCATATTCTTTCCTTTCCACCACAGTTAGTAATATTCAAAGCTGCTAGTACAGGTTCCTAATTATTATGGTTCTGATAGCAGTTAACAAGTGTACAGCAAGTCTGGTGATACATAATTAACAGATCTTCATACACTTAATTAGCTTTCCCTTCATATGCCCTTTGCATAGTATGCAGCATACTATTTTGACTTTTGGTGGTATATGTAAGTTTTTGAGAGTGAAAAGGATGTGATGTCTCAAAGCTATTTTTACATTACTCATTCAGTAGTAGAAGAAATCTGCCAATGAGTTGTGATTTTCCCAGTTGGATGGTGACTCTGCTCCCTCACAAGAAGCTGCAGGCATGCTGTGAATTTCTGTGGTGTGGTACATGGTCTGCTTTACTTATTGGTGATCTTCCTGAGCTGGAATTGTGCTGCAGTACCCAGAAATAACGCAGCTGTCTTTATGTGCTGCCTTGCAGAAAAGGTGATGGCTTTAGGGCATAAATTATCTAATACTTGACTTTTCAGATTTAACTCTGCCTCAAATCCAGCCTCTTGGAGGCACAGTTCCTTCCTCCAAGGAAGCAGCCCTTCTGTCTAACTACTGAATATGCTGGTGTCTCTCTCAAGTCTTTTTTCCAAGGGCTATTTATATCATAGAACAATAGGGAGTTTCCTAATGATGCCCTTAGACCAGGCACCAGGGAGGCAGCAAACTTCCCTAACAGGAGGCTCTGTCTGGCATACTGGATGCTCTGTTTTGCTCACAAGGGAGTCACACAATTATAATCTGTCTTTTCTTCCTTGTGGAGGTGATTGTGATATGCGAAGAGGCCTTTTCTGACCTTGACAACAACTCTGGTGTAGATGGAGCAACATCCACAGCGTCCATTGACTGTCTTTCCACATCCACAGTGTGACACCTGTCGTACCTGGCACATACCAGGTGTGCAGTTTTTGTCACCACAATATAAGAAAGATATTAAGCTATTAGAGAATGTCCAAGGAAGGGCTGCAAAGATGGTGAAGGGCCTTGAGGGGAAGTCTTATGAGGAGCATCTGAGGTCACTCGGTCTGTTCAGCCTGGAGAAAAGAAGACTGAGGGGAGATCTCATTGCAGTTACAACTTGCTTGTGAGGTGAAGAGGAGAGGCAGGCACTGATCTCTTTTTTCTAGTAAACAGTGACAGGACCCAAGGGAAAGGCCTGAAGTTATGTCAGGGGAGGTTTAGGCTGGATATCAGGAAAATGTCCTTCACCCAGGTGGTGGCTGACCACTGGAGCAGGCTCCCCTGGGAATGTCACAGCACCAGCCTGACAGAGTTCAGGAAATATTTGGACAATGATCTCAGGCACAGGGTGGAATTCTTGGGGTGTCCTGTGCAAGGTCAGGTATTGGACTTTGAGGATCCTTGTGGGTCCCTTCCAACTCAGCTTATTCTGTGATTTTGTGATTCCTGGCCTCTACTGTGGCATCTGGCAAGGCAAGGTAGGCCAAGATGGGCTTTTCCTGCCACCCTGGGGATTGACTCGCCCTCGTCCACCTGTTTCCTTTAAGCTACTTCTACCTGCCTGTTGGGGAAGAATAGAGGAATCCCTTGGTCTTTTTGCTTTCTTCTGGTGGCTGCTCTTGTCTCAGGGAAGGCATGGTTCTTCCAGTCTATTTTTGTCTTTTTCTCTTTTTCTTAGACTCCCTGATGCTCTTTAACCTTTTTTCTTCCTCAAGCTGAGGAAATAGAAAGGTTACTTCACTTGGTCATGATGTTCCTACCACTGCCATCTATGAGCAGCAAAAGGCTCTGGCACGCCTTGCAGCCCAAGACCTGGATGGATGCAGGATTTTGTGGGAGCTCTGTGGCCATAACAGCCCTGGTGAGTGCATAGCAGAGCACAAACTTTCTGCTGGCTGGATACTACAGCTAAGCTGCTTGTGGGAGCTCACCTTTAGAGCCTGTAGGGTGACAATGCCCTTCCTGTACATCCTTCTGCACAAACCACCACATCACACCCTGAATTATGGGCTGCACATTCTCTGCCTGCTCTGGTTGCAGCACTCTCCAGGCTGCTTTTCATAGGTGTGAATATGCAAAAGGATTGGATTTCTCTCTCTTCCTGCTCTCGTTTTCTCTCCTTCTGATGTGCTTTGTAAGAATTAGAGATGGTGTTAAATATTAGTTACTGTCAAGACATATTTTAATTAACCTGAATTTAAAAGAAAAAGACTTTTCAAAATATATATTTATATAACTTAATTGAGTTTCCACAAGTATTATAATTTTTCATATTTTTGCTTAAATAGATTGCTTAAATACTTAATTTTGCATAAATACTTTTTGTTTTAAATAGAGTTCAATTTTCATGATGACACATTGGCAGCTTTCTTAATCATTAAACAAACACAGAACTTCTTTCTAAGTTTCATCCCAGTTGATAGACTAATAATGTCATCTTTGTAAGAGAGCTGTTCAAATTAACGAATTTTGGATTAATACAAATATTCTGATAAGGCCCCAAATTACAGTCTTTGGTAAATAAAATGGGTCTTATTTAACTATAGTAATCCATGAGTAAAGTGATCATAGCAGTTTGGTTTGCCTTGTGTTTTTTTTTTTCAATTACTGATCAACAATTCTTTCAGTTATTCACATCTCCCTATAACAGGTTCCCCATGTGACTCACTCTGTTTTGGAAGGCAAGACCTGGACAAAATGACTGGTCTTTTTGAATGAAATATTCTCCACTAGTTTCAATTTTTATAAGATTGTCAGTGAAGTTTTTTTTTTAATTTATGCATCTCTTTACCATTACTCTTCAAATCAAACATCAGACAGTGATGTGGCAGTCAGATGAATATGCTTTGATTTTATAAGGGGAATATAATGCAGTCAATAAAATTTTTCATGAATAACTTCCGAAGGCTTTTTCCCAAGTGCAGTTGTACTGATACCTTATCTTCCAGCAATTTTTCAATTTAATTGCATTTGTTTTGACGGTGTTTACCCTTTTCCCTCTGCTTGCTGCAAATAATGAGAAAATTAGTTCACTGGCATGAATGTTAATGTAAAATTTATTTTACCTGTGTATTGCCAAATATTTGTAGGAATAAACTATAATTCATATACAACATTATTAACAAATGCAATCTCATTATAAGATTTTGGTTCATTAAATAAAATAAATAGGTTTTCTCTCTGTGTTTAATCAAAGCAGCTGGACTTAAAAAATACAAATGTTTAAAGCTGTACTTTACAACCTACTGATTGGGGTTTGTACACACTATTTGTCAGATGACAAAGCAATGGCTCATATGTGAATTAGATACTCAGATTAGTTTGTTTGGGTCTATTTCATGAAATTCACGCCTAAAGTAAGTGTTTATTTACAGGAAGCATATAAACAAAATTGAACTTGCTAATGTATAACTTCTGTTTTGGGTAAGGGTTACAGAAGGAAACAAGTGCTCACTATCTACATAAAATCTATGGTAGATCTAAAAAGCAGCCTGTCATGCTGTGCAATGATGAAAAAAAAGAAAAAAAAATATGCAAGACATAAAAACATAAGAAAAGAAGTTGATTGTGCCACCATATTTTGCAATCCTGTTATACTGCTAAATTTCCTGAAAACTCTGGCTTTAGAACTGAATTATAAAATGAAAACTCTCATTTAAAGAAAGATGTAGTGGGTTTTGTGGCAAGAATAAAGCTCAGATATTATAAACCCAATTTTATTTAATGGTATTAAATAAAAAACCCCAAGTTAAATTATTTTTAAAATCTCATTTTCTAAACTTGAAGATAAATATATCATGGCTTGACAAACTGTCCTTGATCTGGTCATTTGTTTGAAGTGTAATCATTACTCAGAAACTTAGTTCACCTCACTATTTAGGACCTACAAGTATGAGTAAAATCTATTTGTGTTGTTCCTTATGATTAGACCTGATTTTAAGAAAAGATCATTTCATCTTGAAGCCTTTAATCAAAGCATAGGAAAGGTCATTCTTTGCTGTAACCAGTGCAGTGAATGTGTGCACACGTGTGAATTCTAAGGGGATTGCCTTTGGTGTAACAAACTTCTGCACGTTTGACAGGCTGAGCCTGTCTTGATGATTATTGAATTGAATGACTGGGGCATTTTCCTAGTTTGAGATGAAAATGGAGAAGTTGTTACAGTAATGACTAACAAAATGTTGACTTTATATGGTGTTAACCATTCTAGTTTCTGTATCACTCTTTTTATGAGAAGTGGATAAAGAGGAGAGCAGCAATGAGGTTATTTTAAAGTTATTTATGATGCTGAACACCCGCAGAAAGCACTGGAGGGAGCAGAGATATGTAAATATAGTTGGAATTATACAGTTGGCTAAGAAAATTCAACTGTTAGCCAAAAATATAGTCCAGGACAGCTGCTGTCCTGAAATAAATCAGGAAAAGATATTTGTTCTAGGTATCTGCAACTGGATATGTGTTTCTGTCAGTTGATAACAAGCTTTTGTTTAGTCTGTAGGATGAATAGCTTAAGTAACTTCTTGTGTAACAAATGCTCAGTAGTTAGTAATTAATCAATTGTTTAATTGAATAGCTAACAACAGCATGAAAACCTTCCCCCCATAAATTGCAAGGAAGGTGGTGTAGAGAGAGTCAAAATCAGAGGTGTCACCTGAAAGGTGTAAGAAGCAAGCCTTGAATTTGCAATGAGCACTCGCCTGACCCAGCTGGTCTCTCTGGGTGCTGCTGCTGTTCAGCTGTAGGAAAACAACTGAACATGGTAAAAGATCATCAAGACTGAGGAAGTTCGTGTACAGAGGGTATCTTGAAAGCCAACATGGCAGGTTACAACTCTCAGGAAGGAAAAATTGAGTTGTTTTTCATCCTGCCTAGGTAGAATTTTGGTCTTCAAAGTCAGTCCTACATAAAAAATCCCCAATCAAGAAAACAAGTTAGTTAATGCTTCTTAATTCTCAATTCTCGCTTGCTGTGAAGCCAGCTGTGCAAGAAGTTATTCTAATTTATTCTAGCTGTTTCCCTTCCCTGAAGGCTGATAATAGCTGATTCAGTAAACTCCAGTGAAACAATATGCTGTCAAACCATGAAGGTTTTTCAATTGAAATTCTTCAGGAAATTGGTTTCATTTAGCAAGTCTGTTTCAGGGAAGAGGAGATGTGGGGAGGGGGAAGGAAGTCCTGTTGTGACACTTTTGCTTTGAAACTTCCAGAAGGCAAATGTAATTACTTGTCTGAAAAATGAGGATGTGGGCTTTGCTTAATCTGAAGCTGTAAAACCCCTTTTTGAATAAATATAAAGCAAAAGATAGTAAATACTGTCAGTCCCCTTCCCCTCAATCATGTCTTGTCACTTTTTCCATTATGAGCACAACAGAACTGTATTAGGTTTGAACACAATTAATTTTTGTCTCATTTAATGAGTCCATTAACTGATATCAAATGGTTCTGCAGCTAATGACACCCAAACCAAAGCTTTTTCTGCTGTTCTGCTTCTGGTTTGGGTTGACTCTACCTATATCCCTTTGTTTCAGTGATCTTCTCTGCATTTAAAGAAAAAGCACAGCGCAACTGAATGCATGGAAAAGAGACAGGTAGCGAGACAATTAAATTGCCTCATAAGTGAAAAAAAATTAGTTTAATTTAAATGGGAATAGTTAGGTCAGATGTACTGGATGCATTCATGATTTCCCTAGAAATCACTTCTGCCCACTGCTTTTTATCCACACTGCAAAAGAACAAGTATTTTATGATAAAAAATAAATTTCTTCAAATGTCCTTTTTTCATTAAAAAATGAGGGGGCAGTAGTAAGGAAGGGTAAGTAATGACAATGAAATATATAAAAAGTTAATGGTGACCTATATAAACTATTGGATATTAACTTAGAAAGAACTTCCAGAATGAATAAGTCAATAAAAAAGCAGCTTACACTTCTAGTATAAAAGACAGAAGAACTTCAGCAGAAATCAAATTAAGCCATTTGAAAGCACACGATGCTGAATGAAAAATAAGCAAGAAGGAGGTTCACTGTTTTAACTCCTAACCCTTATTTTCCTCCCACTTTCTCCTACCCATCTATCCTCTCTTCCTAGAAGGATTTCCATGTGTATAATACTTCGCCATTAAAAATAATCTGAAGGCATCTTAATCCCAAATATTTTTCATATTATTAAAAAAAATATTATTTCAATTAAAATTACATGGAAGTCCTCAGTTTGAACAAAGGTTTGTTACAATTTTTGCAGATAAGCTGCTTAAAGAAAAAGTCAGAGGATAAGTTTAGCTTCTGGTTTAGAAGTGTTGACATCATGAAGTTCCCTAAAGGATTCTGCACAAATCTTCATATGATATTTGTATATGGTATGCTGAGAAGGGTCCTGAGCAGGATCAGATTGTTAGAGTTTTCATGGCTGAAAACAGACAAAAGGAAGTTTGGTGTTTGGTTTGGTTTTGGGAGGAAGAGTTGGTGTGGCTTTTTTGTCTTGTTTTCCAAAAAAGTCCTTCCTATGTTGTTTTAAGCTTCTTTTCTACCACAGCTCTCAATTTGGAGTACAGAACAAAGGAATCTGTATTTGTGTTCTAGCAATGATAACATTTCCTCCCTACAGAGCCTGCACTGAGTCAAAGATTGCCGAGCTGCTGGCCCGTGACCTACTTTTGCTAATGACTGTATACAGAGTATACACATACTGCATGATTTGCAGTGCATTCATTACCAGTTTGATCCTGCTTCTAAGTGGTTTGGCCCAAACATCAGCTTAATAAGCAGAGGTCTGGGTCCAGCCATATCCTAATGGAAAGCTGCTCAAGCCACTTGTTTCTGTTGACAGTACAGCACCAGCTATTCTGCCCTTGTGGCAGCCTGCCATCTCAGAGTGTCATGATTGATGGTGAAGTCCCACGGAGCTGAGGAAAAGCCTGTAGAGCTTTCGAGGAGATTAAAACAGTCTTTCAAGAAGGAAATAAGCATCTGAATCCAAACAAAAGTAAATGTGCATTATGCAGTTGTAATTCCTGTTCTCTTGTGTGGCTGAAACATGCAGACAATTCAGAGCTGTTCCAGTAAGCATTTTGGACAATAACACACACACACACTCCATGCCCATGAGGGACAACCTTTCAGAATAAGAACCAACATAGTCATAGTCAAATATTCAGCATTCAAAGAACAGTCCTACAGGAGCAGTTATACTGGAATGGTTTCTGATACATGTCAAAATAAAGTGCCTAAAATTGTTTTTTCAAGAGGTGGAAAAAATGAGTTGAGTTTCCAGGAGGCAGGCCAATGAATGCTTAAAAACCCGTGTTCAGGGAAATCTTTAGCTATTTGATGTTAGTTCCACAGCATGGGAAACTGCTGTTTTGGCCCATGTGTTGGTGTTCGAGTTCCCAGAAATGGTGGTTGTAGTAATGCTATCAGAGCCACTGAGCAAAACTCCAGCAAAGGAAAACAGCCACAGCAACCAGAGGAATCTGCATCTGTGATGTCTGTGGCAAAACTGAGCAAATTTCTTACCCAAGCCACAAAAATACATTTATCCCTGCAGCCTATAGAGATTATAAATGTAGGAGAAATCAACTCATGATTTTGTTTTTACCACCAAATTAATTCAGTAATGTCTATTTCGCACATGAGATGAAAGTATTTGCAAGTACGGTTATATTTTATATAACACAAGGGATTAGCAGATATTTTATGTCTAAAAGAGAAAACATCCAGTAATTCTATTTTGGACACAACTTTAAGGTATGATTTTCTCTTCAAATGAAATTTTTGGGGTCAGTGGAACGGATTGTACTTCAGGAAATGTTCACTAATTTGGGATAATAATGGTATTCTATATCACTATTCAGAGTCTACATAGCTTTTAGAGCACTTAAGGGCCAACATTAAAGAGAGAAAGATTTTGAATATAAAGTATAATAGAATGGAACTCTGTTATAATCAAAAGGTTCAGAAGTTACCCTCAAAAAGTCCATGAGTTACTCTATGAAAGGCATAGAGAGTAAACCCCAAAATACCAACCTTCTGTTTGCAAGATAAATAATTTTTAAGAACAGTGATGACCTAAGAGTCATTTGTCAGTATAGTTAATTTTAAGCCCTCAGTGAGGCCTCTGCTCTATTTATCACAGTTTATTAAATCAGACAGCATTGCTAGTGATGCAGTGTTTGACAGACCTGGCTCCTTTCAGAAATGAGTACTGCTCTACCCTTTTCTTTTACATGACAGCAAAGTTCCAGCTCTTTACCTCTTTTCAGAAAAGGTTTAAAAGTGAACTGAGAAGAATACAGATTGTCACCTACCAGCATTTATTCATTAGTGAAATTTCTTTTTCATGAATGTAGTTTTTCACTAATTCTTATGGCTTATTATTTATTTTCCTAATTATTCAATTCTTATGTTCCTATTACATTTACTGGCTTGTACTTCATAATTGGTTACATATCTGATTGAGATCACACCCTTTTGCAAAGCCTTTCTTTGAAATCATAGAATGAATCAGAGAATCATAGAATGACCTGGGTTGGAACAGATGTTTAACATCATCTAGATCCAAACCCTCTGCCATGGGCAGGGACACCTTTCCACTAGACCAGGTTGCTCAGAGCCCCATCCAGCCTGGCCTTGAACATTTCCAGGGATGGGGCATCCACAGATTTTCTGGGAAACCTGTGCCAGGGCCTCATCACCTTCACAATAAAGAATTTCTTCCTAATATCTTATCCAAATCCTGCTCTTCTTCAATTTGAAGACATTCCCCCTTGTCCTGTCACTCTAGGCCCTTGTAAATATTATCTCTCCATCTTTCTTGTGGGCTTCCTTTAAGTACTGGAAGGTCACAATTAAGTCACCCTGAAGCTTCTCTTTTCCAGGCTGAACAATCCCAGTTCTCTCAGCATATCCTCATAGCAGAGGTGCTCCATCCCTCTGATCATCTTGGTGGCCTCCTCTGGACTTGTTTTAACAGGTCCATGTCCTTCCTGTGCTGGGGACACCTGTTTTCTTTGAGTTTCTTCCATTATTTTCTAAAAGTTTAATAATAATTTAGTAATATAAGTTTTCCAAAAAAAAANAGGAAATGATGGTTGACAGGAAATAGCAGCATTTAGGTTCTGAAACCTGAAATGAACTAAAAAATTATATCTCCTTGGCAAACTTTAACATTTTCTTCAGGAAAAAACTAGTCATATTCCAGAGCTTCCTAGAGTGAAAGCAAGCTATGTGAAACCTGATTGTAAAGAAGCAAAAGGAACTTCAGCAAAAGAATAGAAAAGCTGAACCAAACCATGAGTTAGGCAGGAAAAAAACTGGAAGCCTTTATCTAAACCACAATTCAAAAAGGCCATATCCTTAGAAATAGAAAGTTTAATTAATTAAGAAATCCAAAAATTTCTTCAAGCTATAGTCAGATGCATCAACTGCTGTCTTATATTGAAAATTCCTCTTCCAAGAGAAAATAAGAAACAGGACTAGATAGGCACCTCTATTAATGCCTGTATGATATATTTGACAGGAAATTAATCCTGACCCCTGAAAACAGACAATTCAATGAAGATAAGCCCTTATTAAAAGCATGAAGATATTGGGTTTTTTTCATCACGGATCCTTATCGCACAGTCACATCTGAAGACATTCCTTTCATTTAAGATGACAGTCAAAAAGAGCAGGAGAAGAAACCAGTACAACACAACATAAATAAACATAAACATAAACAAAATATTTTTGATATTTAGCAAAATTTCTGCTTTTAAAAAGAGACATCTTGAAACCATATATTCCAACTTTCTTCAAGTCTTAGATTGTTAGATGCNTTTAGCAAAATTTCTGCTTTAAAAAAAAGACATATTGAAACCATATATTTCAACCTTCTTCAAGTCTTAGATTATTAGATGTAGTACAGGATTAATTCAATCTTTTCTTTACTTAAGACATGTGTCTGCTTCAGTTTTACTTTCCTGTGCTGACCAAAAAGGAAAACAAATTGTCAGTTTATACTAAAGTTCCTCTGCTTTTATTTTTGTATTTTCTAGCACTGAACAAATCAAACAGGCCTTAATAATGCAATTTAAAATCTCATCATATTTATACAGAGTCAATTCAAACTATGTTTTTGGAAGCAAAGCAGTAACAATAATAATGAGAATACCAATAAAATACTTCTCAGCTTACCTTGTTTCATTGATCTTTAGCTTCATCAGATGAAATACAGTCACAGCACTGTTTAAACAATTGCATTTGTTTTCTCAGAAGCTCATGTAAACTACCACTATGATGTAACATTGTAACCTGCCACAGGTGTTGAAACGATTTCAAACATTATTTCATATTACTTTAAAAAGTTAGCTTGCCTGTAAAGTGTTTCACTTTCTATTGTCAGCTGTCAAATCCTTATTCTCAGCCTATACAAAGAACTTGTTGAATAGCTGAAGGTTTGTTCCGAATTCTCTGTCTTGGTCCTGAGCGCAGAAGGGAAGGACATAAGCTGAAATAGGTCAACAACAACCCTTTTGACTTTTTATGAACACTCTCAAGACTTTGCCTAGATGTAACACTTTTTTTTTGCTTATGTAGCCTGTGCTTCCAGCCTTGCATAGAGTTTTTACTCCCTTTGCTCTTTGCATTCTCTTAATTACCAATGTTCATACCTGACTTGTACTTTTTTCTTGAAGTATTTCATTTAGTGTCTAAGAATGACCTTGGAAATTAAATTTTCAATTTTAAATTTGCTCATCAAGTATTCCTCAAAATCACTTTGAGACTGAGAGACTGGCAGAAGACTTTCAGACTCTATCTAAAGGTGAAAAGGAACATTGAAAGAGTTCCTGCCACCTGGCAAGTTTAATTTGCATATTTATCACTTGGTTTCAATATAATTTTATAAACTGTTCAACTTTTTTTGTATCAGAAGCCTTCCTAAGAGGATTTCTTTATAACCTTCTCTTAGGAATGACAGCAACAATGATATGTAGCTCAATGTGCATAGGAAGGTTCAGTGGTTCAGTGAGCACACTTAAGGGAGAAAATGTGCATCAAAAATTCTCCTTTGAGTCACTTTACCACTCCTTTCAAAAGGAGTCCTACTTCTTATAATCACATACATTTTAAAAGTTTAATTTATGATAGCATAATTTATTAATACTATGGAGAGAAAGTTGGACGTCCTAGTCAAGTGGTCCCTTGGTTGCATTAGATAGTCCAAGATGAAGTGAATATTCCTAAGGGTCTTGCTTAGTCCAACAAGTTATAACCTAGGTTGTTGAAATTTGTTGAACACTTTCAGGGGCCACTGAAAGTCACAGTGTGGATGAGAATTGAACTCAGTAGTTACCAATGTCAGACACTCACTTTTGTTGTAGTGATGCAAAGACTGGAAAATGAGTCCTTTAAACTACAGAAAACTCCTGGGGCGCCTTGGGAAGAGCATGGCTAGCAGTTTCAGAGAGGAGATCCTGCCCCTCTGCTTGGCCCTAGTGAGGCCACATCTGCAGTGCTGTGTCCAGTTCTGGGTTCTGCATTTCAAGAAACACAAAGCGATACAGGAGAGGGCACAACAGAGGCTGCAAAGATGATAAGTATGGAGTATCTGTCTTACAAGGAGAAATTGAAGGATCTGCGCCTGTTTTGTCTGGAGAAGAGAAGACTGAGAGGGGATCTCTTTAATTCATATAAATACCTTAAAGGTGCCTTCCAAGAGGTTGGTGCCAGACTCTTTTCAGTGGTGCCCATGGGCAGGATGAGGAGCAATGGCCATAAACTAAAACACAAGAAGAACCACCTCAACATGAGGAAGAACTTCTTTCCATGGAAGATGTTAGAGCACTGCAAGAGGCTTCCCAGGGAGTGTCCTTCTCTGGAGATATTCCAAACCCATCTGGACATGTTCCTGTGTCACCTGCTTGAGGTGACCCTGCCTGAACAGAAGGTGTTGTGATCTGGTCTAATTACAGAGGAATAAATAGAGCTAACTCTGTGTGAATAAAATGAATCAAATCAAGAAAGGTTTGAATATACCCCAAAAAATTATTGAAACCAAAGGAGGTTAGATCTTGATACCAAAAAATTGATGTATTTTATTTAATAGTAAAAGAGGCAAAGAGGAAGGAAGGAAGGA
>VYXC01009430.1:301727-336178 GCA_013397175.1 Platysteira castanea | reverse complement strand
AGGTGGGAGCACACAGGTACCTCCCTGAGGAGGGGCCAGTTTGACACTGTCCCTGCAAGACTCCGGATCTGTTGCACCATGTAGTAACATGTGCAGTGCTCTGGTGCAGAGTCTGGGACCCCCTTGGGGGTGCCTTTGATGGGCCATGACACCCCTCTGCTGTCCCTCACGTGGATGTCCCATAGATGTGGCCTTCCCGGGGTGGGAGGCCCCACAGCTGGGCCAGTCTGCCCAGCGGAGGATGGGCATTCACTGCATCTGGCCAGAGGCTGTGCCACACACCCAAAACATTTCCTCCTCCCCGCTCTGGTGTGGGGATCTGTGTGAGCCTGGCAGCAGAAAAACCTGGGGCTGTGGCCTACACCCCACGGAGCTGGGCTGGGCCCTGCTGTGGATGCTCTTCCAGGTGCTCCAAACAATACTGTCACTTTCCTTATCTCAAACTGCCTTAGGTGGTTTAACTCACAGTTCAGGGTTTCAGTCAGGAGGCCCATTCAGGGTGGGCTTCAGTGCAGCGTCGTTATACACCTTTGCTATATAATAGGCAAAAGTCTTTCATAAAGATGTTTAAGCCATAAACCGTAACATTTCAGTCTCTGACAAGAGGGATGGGAATGGATCCTCTCCAGAGGTCCCTTCCAATCCCAGTCATTCTGTGATTCTGTGGAAACACTCATAATAATACAAAGTTTAGGATTTTACACATGCATCCATAACCAAATACCCAGCTTTCAGATGGCGTAAGTTATAATTATTGTGAAAATCTTTTGAAAAAAAGATAGGATATTTTTTAATTGTTAAATCACACTGAAAAACATTTCAAACTATTATATTTTGAATATACACCTGGATAAGAGCTGCAAATCTGTACCAGACAGTTGACTAACAGGCCAATGCATATAAAAGGATCTTTGTGCTAAGATGAAATTTAACCAATATTTAAAAATGGCAGTAGCTCAGCAAAGACAGAGGTGGTAATGGAAGGCAAAGAGACCTCAAAATTTAAAGCTTTCAAAAGGACCACATCAGTTTAGTACTTGACATCACTAAGACAGAATATCAGCATTACCTTACGTCTGAAAGAATCCTGCATTTCACAAATTTACATCTGCATTGAACCATGCAGTCTTCCATTTACTTCTTAGTATTATTTCATGCCTTTGCTGGTGTACTAAGGTGAAAAGTTTACTTAAGACTGTGAGGCCTCATACTGAAACAATCAGAAAGGACAATCATTTGAACTGAGCTACACAGGTGTACATTTCTCCAATTTTGGGGGAAAAAAAAAGCAAAAAAAAAAAGGCAAAACAAACCCAAACAAACAAAAAACCCCCCAAAAAACAGGAGAGAATCTCCACTGTTGCAATTTCATATATTTTTTTTCCTGACCATTTAAGTTACAACATCCTTAATGGATATCAGGATACTGGATATCAGAATAGAATTTTAACACTCCAGAGGCCTGGCATCATGGCTCAGGTGAACACAAGAGCTGCTTCCCTGGGTTAGAGGGCACAGCAAGAGCAGGATGTGCCAGGGAGTTGCTACCCTGTGCTGACATCTCAGAAGTTTGTAAGTGTTGCCAACATTATGGTAGGAAAGTGTGATTAAAATCAGAGGAGCTGAAACAGCTAGCAGGGAAGGGGAGAACCAGGAACAAATATTTTCTGTTAAATGTAACTTCATTTTTATACCTACTCTATGGAATCTCATGCAATACAAAATATCTGTGGGATAGGAAGAACTGCTGATGACAGGTTGTAAGTGTGCATATAAATATTCATGTTCATGTGTCAAAGCAGGGACATAATTATCAGTTAAGTCTACTGGAAAAATCATTAATTATATTGAACCACAGCTTTGAAAAACTTTTAAAGATAATACTGGCTTTATACATACTTTTGCTTTAAAAATCAACATTTTTTTGTTTTGCTTCCACTTTCTCCTTTCCATTTCCCCTCCACTGTCTTTTGCTCCTTCTCCTTCAGTTCAAGAAAAGATTCTTCAGGAAAGATGATGGTTCTTGTCTTGTGTTTCTTCTAGAGAATTTAAGAAGGGCACAATTATACCACTCAGATAAGCACCACCTCATAAGAACACCACTGTGTATCCTTTTTAAAGCATTACAAAGAACCTCTAAGTTGTTATTTTGGAAAATAAAGGACATAGGTGAAGCAGTGACCATAATTTAACTAGGTCTAATATTAAAGTCTTTATAAATTAACTTCCAGTATCAAACACAACAGAACAATAGAATCAAATTAGTACTGATATATTGTGCTGCAATTTTGTGTAGTCCATTTACATTTCTATGGAAAACGGGAAAGAGGTGTTCTGAAGGATGCAATGAGATAAATTGCAAATGCACACATTTCATATCTAAGGATTTCCTTTTCACAGCAAATTCTTTTCCGGCTTGAAAATACCATACAAATGAAAAAACACGAGGTTGCTCTGGCAAAGGGGTCTATCAGATATTTCAGCGCGTGGTGATGATCAGTCAAGGACAAAAAGTAACTTTTGTGTATGTGCACAGGAGAGGGATGAGCAAGGGACTTTCCCGCCCTGTTATGGGGCTGTGTTTTGGATTCATGTTGAAAACAGAGTTGATATCACAGGGATTTTTTAGCTACTGCTGAGCAGGGCTTGTTCAGGGTCAAGACCTTTTCTGTTCCTCACACCACCCCGCTAAGGAGTGAGCTGGGGGAAAACAAGAAACTAGGAGGGGACACTGCCAGGACAGCTGACTCCAGCTGAGCACAGGAATATCCCACAACATATAAAGCTGGGGGAAGAGGAAGGGAAGGGGGACATTTGGAGCAATGGTATTTGTCTTCTCAAGTCACCATTAGGTGTGGTGGATCCCTGCTCTTCTGGGGATGTCTGAACACCTGCTCACCCGTGGGAAGTGGTGACTCAATGCCTTGTTTTGCTTTGCTTTCATGCACAGCTTTTGCTTTCCCTATTAAACTGTCTTTATCTCAGCCACGAGTTTTCTCAGTTTTACTCTTATTCTCCCCCCCCATTCCACCATGGGGGAGTGAGCAAGCGGCTGCGAGAGGTGACTGGGATTAAACCACAACATCATATGAGGTACAATAGAAGATTCCAGTCTGTAGGTGTGTCGGTCTTTCACACTAATCAGTCTTTACCAGACTTTTTGTGTTAAACTTGGTTTTTGCCAGCTGAACCAAAACCTCACATATTAAATGCAGTTAGCAAACTACCTGTGACTAAAGAGAGCTCCGAGGTCATTGAGCACCACATGGTAATGCTCTCGGAAACCTAAGACACCCTCTTAATTTATGTGAAGTGATTTTATACTTATTGCTGTTTTTAATAATATGAACATCACTTCCCCATATTAGATGTTTGACAGCAGAGTGGTATGTGTCCCTGCCCTTTGTGGGATTTTAACTGAGATGAAAAGCTTGAACATTCATATGACACACAGAATTATGAGAACAAGCTATCCATTTTATTTTTAGTATAGGATTTATTCATATATAGCTGTATGTATGTATATAATTACAGCTGATCTGTAAGTTTCAGTTGCTCTGCTATGTCACCTATTGGCAAAATATCATGTACAAATATCTTAAAAGCTTACGGTTTTGAGCAAAACATTAATTGATGCCATGACTCCAGAGGCTAATATCATTATCTGACACTATCATTGGTACCATGTTTAACAGACCGCAGTATTTTTCTTGCACCTTAAATTAATCTCAATCATATCTTAAAAATCTCAGCTGTTGGAGAGACTGTGTGATCTTATGAAAGCTTATGAAAGAGAGGATAAAATTATTTTTTGGCAGAAACCACTACATTTTAAGAGTCATAGAGGAGTTTATTTTGGAAAGAATCTTTGGAGGTCAACTTCCCTTCTGATTAAGGCAGGGCAGACTTAAGTGATTACATCATGCCCCAGGGTTTCTTCCTAGGTCAAAGCCTTTAGCATACCAGTGCAGCCAGCACAACCAGTGCAGTTTGAAGGTGTTCTTGTCATTGGAACATCATTCGTGTTAAGTAGGAAGCCAAACGTAGTCTTCTCCACCTCCTCTATCTACCATGGGATTGGTTACTTAAAAGTAATAGAAAAAATATGAAAATAAAATGAAATATAAAAATATGAAATGAAAAAAAAAAAAGTGAAATGAAATACAAAAGTATGAAGTCTCATAGTATTCTTTGGTTCCCAGTTTTGGCTCACTCATCTTGTAAATTCTGGGTTAACTATGTTAGAGCCACAAGTTTTAGATTTATAAAACCCACCAACGCACATTGAGCACAGGTTTGGACTAGGTAACCTCTGGACCTTGCAATTTACATTATTTTCACTCTATACTTTTAAGAAAAGTTTCCTCGTTTGTATACATATGAACAGATAACAGAAGGCTCTACAGCAAAAAAAGGTTCTAATGATGCTATAATTATCTTATTTGAAGTAACACATAAAATTTACAGTGCAAAATGTTTTGCTGCAGCATTTTTGAACTTAAGCAGGCTTTACTATGATACATTTTCTGCAAATGTAAAATAAAATCTTGGTTGTTACAAGATTTTAGGACATTTCTGTTACATTTTCTGCCTTGGTGGTAACTATAAGTTTTGTTGTGGGTTTCTTTAATGTGCATACCTATTTATTAAAGGAGGCATTAAGTCTAGTGGTTTTCATTCTTTCTGATGTGAAGCCACCAATAAGAAACAATAACTGAAATTACTGACATTTTCCAATGAGACTTTGTATGTGATTTAACTAAAGTCCAAATTTTCATGGATGAAAATTGTGTGGATTGGGACATGAAAAGAAAAAGCTTACTTTCACTACAGTGCTCGAACAGATCCAAACCTCTTTCCTTTTTGTATTCCAATCTACTTTTATGAAATAATACAACAAATAACATTAAGAACATTATTTTCCTCCTAGGCAGAGAGGTCTTCCTCTCCTATAAGTGCATCTGACAGTTGAAGTGAAAAATGGTGAACATGGCTGATGTGAGAAAAGAAAAAGAATGGTAACAGCTGAAGATAGATAGATAGTTCATTTAGAATGGGATTTTTCAGATTTTTTTCAGATAACTTATTTTGTCTCCTTTTGGACAGACTTTTCCACTAGATGGATGTGAATAACTTCTGTGTCATTTTTGTTGCTGAGCAACAGCCTGGGAGATAGAAAAAGATGAGCCTATAAAAACAAAGTTATAGTAGTAGAAGCCAACACAGAATTTGCGTATTTCTTGTATAGTTCTTAAAAATACAGTATAATTATGTAAATTCTCCTCATTCTGTTAGTTAAAATGTTTGTCAACCAATCAGACTTTAAGTGAGGAAGACAAAACATCCATATGGCATTTTTGTAAGGCATGATTATTTCATCCAGAGCTTGTACGGCTCTGTTCCAGCTCTGCCTGCCTGAAGCTGGAAATTATCCTTCGGCTGCTTTCTCCTTGCGGCAGGGGCATATGCTACTGCCTGCCAGAGGGAAAGTCCTTCCTCAGGCTTGGCATCACATCATACAAGGCCCAACATAAAGCATTTGTTAAATTATGCACTCCTCAGAAACATCTTGTGGTATAAGCCTTGCGCTGTATGGGAACCAACACCTGATTAGAATCCATAGCCTCTGCAGAGAGGATGTGTCCTAACTTTGCCCACCTGGTCTGTACCAGGTGAATTTATTGTGAAGGAAGATGGCACTTCTAAGAAAGTCTTAGGATGCTGTATGTATTGTGGGAATAGGTTGCAGGTATTGAAAGAAAAATTGCTACCCTGGTCAAGCAGACAACATGGATCTCTTTCAAGTGATTTATACTGTCTTTTATAGTGTCCAGCTGCCCCACATTTGAAATGTCTAAAGCCTGCAAAAAAAATAGTAAGCAGCTGAACACAGCTCTGCAAGATACAGCTCATGAAGACAAGAGGGATGCTTAGCCTTCTTGTCAGCATTTAGCAACAGGTATATCCCTTCCACTGACATGGCAGAGGAAGTAACATCAATCTGCCACACTGAACAGGAAATTGGAGAGTCTCCATGAACCGGTTTAGAAATGGCGTTAATTTTCTGGAAGTGCTTGTTTCTATTTCTTGGGGTAATTAGCAGAGAGCGCTTTTTCATCTCAAACTTTCTTCCTTCCAGCAAGGTTTGAAAAGCTGCATCAGTCTCATCTTTAGGAGATGTTAACCCAGTTTTGCTATAACAGAGTTCCCCTACTAAAAAGTCTTTCACTTTACAGACCTGACTGTTATTAAAACAAAATATATAATCGGGCATTTCTCCTCCTAGTATCTGAAAAGATTATTTATTCCTGTAATTTTCTATTTGGGATGTTACTTCATGGAATTCTCCATATATAATCCATATAATTTAAATTTCACTGGCAGAAAATGAATTGAGATTCACTTACAGAACACATTTGGGCTAATGTGAAGCTCCCTGTTTTCAGAGTAGGTATATTGGATAGAATGTTATATTCAGTTTATATTTCTTAATGACTCTCATCTTCTTCCAATCATTTAAAACGATGTTAAAAAAAAAAAAAAAGCAAACTGTGGTATTTTACTTTTCCTCCTTCCTCACAGAATGTCTCTTACTGACACAATTGTCTCATGACATTTTAAAAGCAGCACCAAGTCACAATAACCAATTTTATACAGTTCCTCTTCTCCAGTCAATGTATGTGTGCTGCCATTTCAGTCATACCAATAAAAATCCATAATCTAGAATGCTTTGTTTCTGCTGAATGGTATTAATATAGACATAGAGAGAGAATCTATAGAGGATAAGATGCTGAAATTCAGACAAAAGTAGAACAGCAAATTTCAACTGCACCTTCTAAAGGAAGTGAAGATTATGTTTTCCAGTCTTTGAGCAACTTGATAAAGAAGAAACTTTTAATATATTTTACTTATGTGCTACTTAGGTACGCATGCATTAAAGAAAAAATCACTAGGATGACTAATTTGAGCCAGGAGTTGGGCTGTTTCTGTGGCTGAAGACAGTGCACAAAAATGAAAGAGCAAATAAACATGTGAGATATGACTTGGAAATCTGGGTTTGCTTCTTCAGACACTGTGTGCTTGCACTGTTGTATTCTGAAATTAGGATGGAATGCAGTACAGTTGGAATTTGAGGCGTAAATTAAAAGTTTGGTACTGTCCTGAAAGATGGCCAAGAAGCCTGAGTGAGCACAGATATTTTCCAGAATATAATGCTTTGGGCAATTTTAATTCATCTGGTACAGAGAATTTAAAAATAGGTGAATAGGTTATTTTAATCACTAGCTCACAGTGTTAATTAAATTGACTGCATGTATAATAAACAAAGAGTCCAATGTTCATAAAAATTTTATATCCAAACTTATGGACATTTTGTAATTCAGAGTGCAGATTCATTGCATCCATTGCTACTTGGATGAGGAAGTTGCAAAAACCACCTCATTAGCAAGGTCCCAGTATTGTATATAATGTCTCACTGGTTCTTACATCTCTTTTCTAGTCTAAGTTCTGTACTTTTATTAGGCATACACAAGAGTGCTGGTCCAATGGTATTGTCATGTGTTCTCTGGGATCCCCTCATTTGGTTATAAATATTTCCTGTTAATCAAGAAACAGCAGCCACTGTCTTGTTTGCTCAAATGCAGGAGAACAACCTTGGAAAACTGTCCGGTAAAAAAACCTGAAAAAAGAAATAATGAGGTGTTATCTTGCTCTTTGCTGTGTGGTGTTTTAAGTTGTCCACAACGCAGCCAGTGTGGGCTGAGTGTTACAGCAGATGACTGGAACACATTACCAAAACAGTCGAATCACACAATTAAGTGATTTTACAAACTTCATTGTCAGTACGTTTTTACTTGAGAAAATAGAATAGACAAATGGGTTCATAGGAGGTGGCACGTGTCTGTGGACTGAGCTTGAAGATTTGACATCAAGCTCTATTGTATTAATGAGGTATTTTTGTGGCAATCTGAGCAGTCATGTGTGATGTGATGCAGAAATGTTATACACTGCATTGTTGATGGTAGGACCTGAAAAGTAAGAAGGGAGCAGAGTTTAACAACAGTCAAGTTACAGACCACTTCAGAAATTTGTCAAGTAGTCTTGAAGTGCCAGATTTGGAGAAAGAGAGTAGGGACCTCCAGTTTTTAGGAGACAAGTTATCCTTCCCTCTTGCCTTTTATGACTCCAGAATCAGTCCTACTCCAGTGAGATCACAGGATAGGATGCGAGCATCCAAACACTCAGCATATCTGGATATAGATCTAATTATGAAACATAATGTTATTCCAACAGTTCAATCCCATCACTTTAACTTGTGTCACCTCTTCAACCATGCCACTGCTGAGCATTTTTGCTTGTTTTCACTTACTATTAGGATACTTAACAAGAATTACAGACTCTGGATTATATTCTGAGGTAAAAAACCACCAACATATTAACTACTAAAACATCTCGCAAGATTCTGGATGGGATTTTTCTTTAAAAAGTGGAGATAAAACAGCATGCAGGATAAATGATTTATTGATTGACAGAAATGTCCAAAATCAAACAGTAAAACAGCTATCAGATTCTGTTTTAAACTGCAGAGTTTATTCTTTTGCTCTAGAGGCTTGAGGTTTTACATAATTTTATCTCCTCTAATGTCAATCTAGTTTAAGCTAGACTCCAGTAATTTTAGTGGGAAATTCCCTTAGCTTGCAAATATTTTTCAGCTTTTTTGTGCTAGTACGACTGTAGGATTGTGCTTAATAAATGCCATAATAAACTTCAATCTTTCAGGAAATGTATAAATAGGTAAAGGAAATATAACTCACTGAAAAACAGATTCTGGTTAATGTCAACAACTGCTTAGTAGGCTCCTTTATGAGCTTATTTTAATCATGTATTGCAGAGTAAACCAGAATTTTTTGTGAGCTAAGTGGAACTGTCTAATTACTCTTCCTAAGTGAATGAGACAGAACTCCTTGGTATTCTTCACAGAACTTCCTCTTTCTGCATTTGTGTTAGCGTTGCCATGGACAGCAGTGTATGTTTGCTACCAGTTGTTAATAATCTTAATTTTTTTAAGCTTCCTGCTAAACAGCAGTTGACTCTATACAAGCAGCTCTAATCTCAATTTGTTAAAATTTAAGAGCAAGTTACCAGGAAGTTTAAAAAAAGAAAATAAAACACCTTGGTTTACCTTCTGCTTAACTGCAAATACTTTTGCTGCCTTGTAGTTTCATTGGCCCATTTTCCTGAAAAGCTCATGCTGATTGTAATCACTCATCTTAATTTTTCCCACATGTATAGCATAAGAAGAGAAGAACTGAAACTCTGGATGTTCCCCCCCATTGTTTTATAACAGCTGGGACAAAGATTGGAAAGCTCCTCAAAAAGGCACGTGGTCTGTGCAGACTCAGTCTCTCTCTCCCCTATCTTCTCCCACCTTACACATGCACATGATATTATTCATATATGTGTATAAAGACCCTGCAGTTTATTTTATATGTCCATCAAAATGTAAATGTTCAGGTAATATAAAATAGTCCTTAAATACCATAAACAAATCTATTTTTATAACTGAAGTCCATTGGTTATAATGACTTTACTATTTTCACTGTCTGAAGTATTGTTCATCATTTAAGCAATGAATTTATAAGAAAAAGCAGATTTTTTCATGGAACTTCAAAATTGCATAAGAACATGTTATTTTATGAATGAAAGTTTTTCACAGTATCTTGAAACAGATGTTCTTTTTCAGTTTGTTTTTACTTAATAAGGAAAAAAAAGACAATGATTCTCACAATTCTTACTTTTCTAACTTTTTAATTACTTGTGCTTTACCTTTTCCATACTAATTCATTGGAGAATAACAAAAAAACCCCAAACCCACAACTGTTAGACAAAGGGATATTAAAAAATGCAAATAGAAGGAAACGGGGGGGAAAGACTCACACCAGTCTTTTGGGGAAGTATTGTTCCAAAATTGCACTTCAAAAAGGAATCCTCTTTAAAAAAATGTGTTTTTTCACTTTTGCAACCTCAAAACTCTTCTTCCATTCTCAACAACAGTACTTAACATGTTCACAAAAATCAGTACTGCGTGATGAGAAGTTCTGAGTGCATTATTTTTCATCAGTTTCAGTGCTGCACTATACTAAGCACTTTATTTTTACTTTAAAAAGTCTTTAAAGGATACACTTAAATATAAGTTTCTGGTTTCAGTTCCAGTAATGATGTGGTACTCATTGCTGTGATAGCAGGGTTTACTGCTGCACACAAATGACATGATGACAACAAACATTTCACTGCCAGAAATGAAATAAGCAACATTTCTTTATACACTTAGATTTAAGTATATGCTTTAGTCAGAAAGCCAGGGGATCATCCTTTCGTCCCCTGTGGTTGCTGCCTGCACAGAATAAACGTGGAGCTCTCTCTCCACAGCACTGCCATTGCTGGTAATGGGCCATAAGCACTGTACTGAGTTTCCAAGGCCTCAGGTCTGGGGTGTATCCATCGTCCCCTGTATTAACTTTTCTCGACCTGCCTGAAGCTTCATTTTTCTTGGTTTAGCTGTGACAGCAGTTTCTTTAACTGATCAGGTGTCCATGGCTATATCTCATTACTTTTGTATTTGTGTGATACGGGCACAGTTTAAAATAGAGAGCAGCAAGAAGCAGTTACTCTGCACAGAAGAAGATATTTATGACAAACCAGATGCAGTGTAGAGAAAGACAGCCCCGGTGTAACAACAGAGGCTTTGTCAATTGGAGCCCAGAATGCTGCTTAGAGGAGTACAGCCTTGGGAAATGGGACGGAGGGTGGTCCTGGAAGCTGTACACAGCCCACCCTTGATCCTTCACTGAAATGCAGACCTGCACAAAATGGGATTTACAAGTGACAAGGGCAACACAGAAATAGTATTTAACATATGGAGCTGCAGACCAGTGAAGGAGCAGAAAGGTATAAAGTGTGTTATCAAGCACATGAAAAATAACCCAAAGTGAATCCTAGACCGAGGAAGAAATAGTGATCAACCTGAGCATCATAATCTGCCAGCAAAGGATGCTGGAAACTCTGCACATGCTGTCTCTCAGCACAGCATGAGCCCTCCTGACCTTAGGACATAGAGGAGCAGTGGCATGGTGAGCATAGCTCCAGTAGGAGTGAAAACTAAGACATATGTACAACAGTTTTAACGGCATTGATTTGCTTTCTTTTTTTTTTTTCTTTGCTATAGCAATTACGTTAGACTCATAATCCTTGATTTATACTAATAATATTTCAGTCATACTAACAGTAAATTCTTGGCCTAATGTGCATATTTATATATATATAATATATGCCTTTCTCTTTGCATATAAACAAGATTTTGAGCATAATAGCTATGAAGAATTGGATGGCTTGTAGGAATTCTTGGTATTACCAGCACAAAAATTAGTGCTTTGCTGGACTGAAGGCAGCACATTTAATGAAGCAGAATTCTTTCTTTAGAAGATAAATAACCTCAGGACTACTGACTCAGGTCAGCAAGCAAAATTCTTATTGATCTGATGTTTTGCTCAAGTGGAGATAACACTTAAAAGAAGCAACACTTCCAGACCAAATTTGAGTTACACAGTTTTGCTGAACAATGTGTTGATCCAGACTATACGGTGACTACCAAATTAATTACATTAGGGCAGAAAATGCTGATATAGGGTTTACAGGGACAACCTTTAATATTTTTTAACTTTTTAAGACAGGGTTTCAGCTAAGCCCTTTTCCCGGAGAGGAACAGCTACATATCCAGTGTATTAGATCCTGAAGATGGCTTGTTTTCTCCCTAGACACTCCTGAGTGACTGCCTTCTCTACTTATCCTATCAAAATATTCCCAATCATCAAACTATTTCGTTCTGGTATCTGTAACAATCATAAATTCCTTCATCCTCCTTAAAAGCCTACAAATCACCCATCTCCTGCTTCTTTAAATGTGAGAAATATCTGCATTTTTAAGCCTTTGGTATGACATCAGCATCATTCTCTTTCAGGTGGTAAGTAGTATTTTCCACAGGTTTTTCCTTTTTGCATGACTTTTTGTCTGCCTCTCTTGCTTCATGAATTTATTCTATTCTCACTTCATTACATTATTTTTTTCTGATCATCAGGATAAAAATTTTCCTACTCTACACCTTTGATTAGTCCTACTTTTTATTTTTTTTGTGTTGGCAGTTGTCTACACTTTCGGAGCTGTCAGTGCAGCTTTTCTTTCCTGTTCCATCGTGTCATCAAAAATTCACCATGTTCAGACAAACTCATTCTGAAGTGTTATTTCAGAAAAATAAGGTATAATTCCTACCTAAGCATTTTCTTGACTCACCGATTATCAAGGCAGATCAAATTAACTGTCCATGAAATCATAGACTCATAGAATCGTTTAGGTTGGAAAAGAACTTTAAGAACTTTAAGACCATTAACTCGTCACTGCCAGGTCCAGCACTAAACCATGTCCTTCACTGCTTCATCTGTACATTTTTTAAATACCTCCTGAGATGGTGACTCCATCACTCCCCTGGGCAGCATCTTCCTTGAAAACGTTTTCTGTGAAGAACTTTTTCCAAACGTCAAATCTAAATCTCCCCTGGCACAACGTGAGACCATTTCCTCTCATCCTGTCACTTGTTAATTGGGAGAAGAGACTGACCGCCACCTGGCTTCAACTTCCTTTCCCTTCAGACATTCCCCCTCAGCCTCTTATTCTCCAGGCTGACTCCTGGCTCCCTCAGCTGCTCCTCACTGAACTTGTGCTCCAAACCCTTCCCCAGTTCTGTTTCCTTCTCTGGACACGCTTCAGCCCCTCAATGTCTTTGTTGTAGTGAGGGCCCCAGAACTGGACACAGGATTTGAGTGCCCAGCTCACTGGTGCCCAGCACAGGGGGACAATCACTGCCCTGGTCCTGCTGCCACACTAATGCTGATACAGGTCAGATTCCATTGGCCTCCTTGGCTACCTGGGCACAGCTGCCCCATGTTCAGCTGCTGTCGACCAGAACCCCCAGGTCCTTTTCCTCTGGACAGCTTTCCAACCACTCTGTCCCCAGTCTGTAGCACTGCAGGGGGTTGTTGTGACCTAAGGGCAGGACCTGGCACTCGGTCTTGTTGAACCTCAGACAACTGGCCTCAACCCATTGATCCAGGCTATCCTGATCCCTCTGCAGAGCCAGTATTTGATATACTCAGACAGCAAGTAAAGGAGATCATATTCTGTGGCTATGTAATATACTAGATACATAATTTACTAGAGTCCATGGCATACTGTTCTTTCCTTGCACCCCTGAATTTTAATAAACCTTAGACTGGTCTGCCGAAGACTGAAAAGTTATGGGTTATGCCTTAAACATCTTCATGAAGGACTTCTGTCTATTATAGCAAACCTGTTTAACAAAAGCTGCAGAGAAGACCACCACGCCCTGAATAGGGCCCTAAGGCCCTGCACTGTCCATTGGTGGACACAGATAATGTGTCTCAGGTCTGAACTGGGGGAGAAGAACACACTCACAGAAGGTCCAAGCTTAACACCTTCAGGGTGGAGACCGAAGCCCCGGGGCTCTCAGCTGCCAGGCTTGCACAGACCCTCACACCAAAGCGGGGAGGAGGAGAGGTTTTGGGTGTGTGATAAAAAGCCTCTGGTCTGANTGCCCTGCCCAGACGAGGCACCTGGGCATTCCCACCAGGCCCTAACGTGTATTAATCCACAAGATTCAATACTTTTGGGTGTGGGGCTGTGGGGGACCCTCAGAACCAAGAAGATCAGATGGAGGGAATCAGTGATACATCGTTGGGACCCTCAGAAGTGTGATATGTTTCTACCTAACCCCTGTCACTCTCTCCCTCTACCACCCACCTTTTTTTTCTTTCTTCACCTTTCTTTTTCTTTCTTTTTCTTTCTTTCTTTTTCTTTCTTTCTTTCTTTCTTTCTTTCTTTCTTTCTTTCTTTCTTTCTTTCTTTCTTTCTTTCTTTCTTTCTTTCTTTCTTTCTTTCTTTCTTTCTTTCTTTCTTTCTTTCTTTCTTTTCTCTCCCTTTCTCCCTTCCTGCCTTCCAGCCTTCCCTGCCTTCCTTCCTTCCTTCTTCTATCTTTCCTTCTTTTTGTCTCTTACTATAAAATAAAAATATATCAACTTTTGGCACTAACAGCTAATCTTGTTTGGTTTTAGTCAAGTTTTGGGGTATATTTTGAACCTTTCTGGGTTCTATATATTTTATTCACAGAGACTTAGTTTTCCTTGCTCTTCTGTGTTTATTTGGATCATAACAGGTCTAAAGAAGAACTATAAGGATTTTGTAGCAAACTTGTCCAGGGCTGGAGGGTGAGGGCAGGGTCCTGCCTGTGCCAGGTGTTTCTTCTCAGGACATCTGTTAATAGGAAACAACATGGTCTCCTTTTCTTAGGGTCTTCTCTGCTCAGTCACTCCCATCTTTTTCCAACTGCTTGCCTTTGATCAGATAAAATGGGCATGTGCAAGAAACTGAGTGCTAGAACTGCTCTTAAAACGCTTGGAGAATATGTGAATCCCCAGCTGACATGAAGATGGGACACAGCTCAATTTTCCCTGCTGTTCACCTTGCAAATTAATATTTTATAAAGGATATTTTAAGTGAAGCAAAACTCCAGTTATGAAGGAGATTGTAACATTGTGGTTGAGATTTTTTTAATAAAAAGTGAAGGAAAGTATAAGTTATGGAACTTGTATTTCTTCCTGACTTATTCAATTTATAAAACACATTTTTAAAACATATGATATAAATGTTCATCTAATGTTTATAAATATTATTCCTGGAATGGAGCAATGATTATTTTGGTTTTAATACTGAAAATTCAAATATTAATTGGAATGTGTTAATCTGGGCTTGCCTTAAAGACCCATAACTTCAAACTCTCAGACTTTTGAAATCCATTGCAGGATTTTCTGTACTGTTGGTCCTGTAGAAGCTCTTCTCCAGGGGGTTTAAAGCGTAAGATAACCAGAACAAGAGAAAAGAAGGACTTACAATGCAAACCTGCTTAAGAGCAAGTGAACACCTACTTATGTGTCATAAAATGAAGACTCTCAGAGGTAAACACATTTTTGTATAAATTCTGTAATCTAAGGGCTTCCAGAGTTCCTCAATCTACGGCTTCTCTCCACACAAAATCCAGAGCTTTCTTCTTGGTTTTGGCATGTAGTTTGTTAGAGTTTGGTAGTTTGGGGGTAAGAGGCTTTCTAGATTTAGAATGCAGAAGATATTTTAATCCATGTAAAAGTCTTTATCCCTTCCAAATTTGTACATTTGAACAACTTTATGCAACCACTTTATTCCTGAACATTCATTTACATTGCTGTACCTCTGCAAAATTGTGATAGTGCTAGAAATAACCTTTTTCTACTCCAAGATATCAATCTCAGCTCCAGAAAAAGTCTCCCACAGAGCAGATACCTTGGACACTCAGTAAGATTGTGACATGCTTTTTAAAATTCCTTCCACATCAATGGAAAGTTTGATGATGGTGTCCTGTTCCTCTGTAAGGGGAGTTGGGGAGGATTCTTTCTGATAGACTTCTTGGAAAAATATAAAGTCCAAATATGGAAAATACTATATTTGAGAACTGTTTATTGGTAAAGAAGGAGTATGGTCCCAACTGGAGGAGAATAAAAAAGAGAGCGAAGAGGGAAAAAGAGAGAAGGAGAGAAGAACGGAAGACAGGCACAGCGTTACTGCAATAACCCCGGGGTGTCCTGTCAGCGTCAGCTTGGCAGATGGAGCGCGTGTGCTGCAAGCCGCGGTGAGTCTGCGCGGCTCCCGGGATGGGCTAGGCGTGATTTCCGAACAGCAGCGGGCTGTGTGTCTCCGCTGTCGGCGACCGACGGCTGCGGGCTGGCTGCTGCTGCTGGGCAAGGTGGGAACAGCGGCGGTGGCGAGGGCTGTGAGCTGGGTGCACGTGGTGGCAGGTGATGAGCTGCCTCGGGGAAGAGGCGAAGTAGGGTGGAGGAACAGGTGAGGACAGGAAAGATAGGCAGAGAAGAAGCAGAACCGCAGGAAGAAAAAGGTGGCGGAGGAGGAGGGGTGTGCCAAGCTGACTCTCCGGGCGAGCCTCCACTCTCAACAACACAGAAACCCGCAGGAAAATTGCGGCGCAGTTAACTGCTTTTATGTGCTGACTCCTCCCATAGCATTTTTTCCTGGGCATCCAAGGGTCTTCACCATCGGTACGGGGGATGGCGCTTGCAGCCCGACCGTGGAAGATTTGTCTCTCCTGACTGGCTGTCAGCTGAAGGCCCCCCAGGGACAGAACTTCTCTCTAGAGAAGGAGGTCTCCACTTAGAGATTGTCATGCTGGTGGTCTGCACTCCACGCCTCCCTCACGTGTCTGAGCTGCCCACTGCACGTGGCGCGGGTTAAGGCTCCCGCGTACAGCCCCAACAGTAATTTTTCATCCCCTGTCAGAAAATGGATTTACAACAAATGCTGAGGCATAAATAAAAATTAAATTGGTTCCTCTCAGACGGTGAGGAGGCATGTGTAATTTTTATTTTTATGCAGAACATCACATCCCTTGAAGTGAGGACTTGCTAAGAAGATTAACCATGGTGGTAAAAGTCCTGCTAATGATGAAAGATGCAAGGTAGTTAGGAGGTTTCACCAGTTCAGGCTCATTTAAAGTTTAAGTAGTGAACAAACTAAGCTAATTTTATAACTGTAGACTGTGCCTTGGGTGTGGGTTTGGGAGAAACAGACTTGGAGAACTTCTACATGGGTTGACTCTGGAGTTGGCAATTCTGGTGCTTCCGGCCAGAATCACTGTGATTGCAAAGCAGCACCTGCCATAAGAAGATATGTGATCTACTGCTAATTAAATGAATAAATGAAACATGCCATTCAAAGCTAACAAGCTATAAACCAGAAATAGCACGGCTGAATTCTCTTCCTCTGTCTTCTCTCTTGCCATCATATTATCAACACCTAATTACCTCCAAATAGAAAGACTGTAAATTATTCTCCCAAAAAGCTGACACATGAATGTTCAAGTTTTATCTCTTATTTCTATTACAGCTGTTTGGGTTTTTCCTGCCAGTAATAGGTTCTGTGAATTTGTCAAGGAGTGTTTTCTTTATTGGAGATTCTATCACTTTTGCTTACTAAGGACAACCTGCCATTTTCTCAAAGAACTGAGATTTGGACATTAAGGTTTTTCTCTTATAGATTTTCTGAGCAAGAATGGATTTTGAAGAGAACATGGTATAAATAAAGAGAATCACATTTATCACTTGTTTTAGATAAAGTTCAACAGTAACCAAAACCCAATTTCTCAATCATACAAGAGCTCTGAAAGCAAAACAAAGCTGTATTTATTGTATTGTTTCTGGGTTTTTTGCCCTTCTGTACAAAAAATACATGTGCTTTGTGGACAAGTGTTAATTGTTTCACCTGACATTGCAGATAGTTCAAATGCCACCAAAAAACACCTTGAGAGATTATCCTTTGTCAAAAATCGGAGTCTTTTCCTGGCTTTCCCCAGATGTAGCTAACTAAATCACAGAACTAATTTATAGAGAGATTAATATTACTATTGATCTCTTTCCATAATAATTAGAAAGAATAATTAATATCTGATAGGGGAATAACTTTTCTTCAATGAATGCTGGCCATCAAAATTAGATATCTGATCTAAACTAGTCCTGGCTTCTCCTGTAGCCAGTGGAAAAATAAATTTCTTCCTGAATCCTTTGTCAAAGAGAGGTGAAGTAATTTTCCAATAAAGGTCCCTACTGTATCTTGGGTAAATAGAGTCTAAATAGGTAATCTGGTCTCAACATGTCTATTTTAGATGACTGTAAACTGAAATGGCTTCTACTGGTAATGTTAAAGATATACTGAGAAAAATTAATTGGAGGAAAAAAACTACATTTAGTTAAAAAATGTAATTTTCACTCAATAAAGCAAATACAAGACAAAGATTTTGAAGTTACAGAATCATTGACCTGTGAGAGATCACCAAATCTGTTCCCCAGTCCTAGGGCATGATAACTTAGATGTTAATCTTATTGCCAGGGTTGTTTTCTACTTTGTTGTTAAGTTTTCTATGGGTAATGATGTGTAAATACTATCTTTATATCTCTTTCTTTCAGAAAAAATTTAAGTCTTTAGACATCTGTAACATGTAGACACCATGTTCATTCCCAGTAGTCATTTCTTTTGGCTAGAACATCTAAAGAAGGATGTACTTAGTTGGTGGCAAATCATTCTTTTTCCTCACTTTTGCAATATATTAGCTTGAAGCTTGGCACACAGTCAAGAAGTCCAGAAAAGTGTAGGACACACTTGTTTATTCACAACTATTCCAATTATTGTTCCTGTCCTCAGTGTTTGACCATTTTGGTCCTGTATTGGTCACTAACTAGACTAGATAACTCTCTGAAAGGACATCGAGGTGTTCTTGATTGACCTTCAGCTTGAGATGCAGTGATGCATCTTGATGTCTTTACTGAATAGCTGCTGCCTGCAAAGTTCTGCGTGGCCATATGAGTTTGCCTGAGTGGCAAAACCTTGCCTTTCCTCTGCTAGAGCATCATGCATCTTTCATATCATATATCATCCATTTTTCATGATCATTTTGTGTCCCAAATTCCCTCTCCTGTATATGAGCAATCTCTTTCAAAGTGATGGAATTTGTGGTTTGAATAAGCAGATTTCTTCATTCTGATTGTTAATAAAAATGTTGAAAACAGCAAAAGTCTGATCCTGCTTGATAACCTTTCATTGTTAATAGCAAAACACTGAGAGGTGCTCAGATTTCCAATGAGTTCACAGCCCAGTATATTATTTTCAGCTAGACCGTGCTTCCTCAGTTGCACATGAGAATGTCATGTGTCAAAAGCCTTACTAGCATGGAAAAATGACATTTGCAACTTCTTTTCTATTCCCAAATCTTATTGCCATATCAGAGAAGGAAATGAAATTGGTCTGACAGAGCTTTTTTCTTGACAAATCCACGTTAGCTTCTCCAAACCTCTTAAAAGACATTTTTTCCACTTGGTCGTTCGGCTTCCAGTTTCTTAACTGGAACTGAAATTGACATGAGACCTCGGTTGTTTTCTAATTACCATAGAGCTTTGGGGACAGAAAAATTCTGGAGTGCTTATTTTTAATAGTAAATTTATATAGGGTTTTTTCCTAGGCTTTTTAGCAGTTAGAAGAAGAATATGTAAGCAGACTTTCAGCTTACATCTGTTAGTGATTTATTTGATTAATCTGCAATGTACAGATGGTTGAATTTTAAAACAACATATTTGGATGTAGTTTTTTACTATTTTAGTGGGTTTTTATTATTTTAATGGTTTTTTACACTTAGCATTATCAATAAATGTAACATATCTCTGAATATGAGTTTATAGTATGGGATATTCTGACATGAACAATATGAGTAAAGCTGTTTATTTCAGTGGGTTTGAGTCCTAGGGCAAATCCATATATTTTCCATAGGTGTTATCATTTCATTTAGTTCCCAAGTGAAGAAATAGTGATGATTTCATGAAAAAGAAATCATAATAAAAGGCCAAAAAGAAATTATAAATGATTGTCCATTCTAATTCGATAGTTGTCTGCTTTTGAGATGCTTTTTTGAAAGTGCTGCTGAAAACATGACCATTTAATTGATAAATGGTCTTTATTTATAAAATAAAGATGAATAAACTTTATTTATGAAATGAAAGTAAAATGTATTTTTCTTTTTGTTCATGTTGCACTGAATATCTAGAAGTTATTATAGCCTTCTGCTTATGGGAAGGTCTGTGTACCACACGCTATGTAATGATACAGCTCACACTGGGCAAACTCAATGTCTCATGGAAAAATAAATCCATAATATTCAATAATCAGAGGGGGAAAAAAAGCCCTGAGAGCAAGGCGTCTGAGATTAATTTTATTTGCAGTTTGCAACCAGCCATGCTGAAATATAGAAGAGATTCAAGAAACTGCTACAAAATGAAATTATGTGCTAAGGGGGCTTTTCTCTTGTCCTTTGTTGAACATCTGCGGCAGTAATATTCTACTTTTACTGAAAAGTTTACCTGTGTATTCCAGGAATGTGAGAAAATTGTCCTTAAACAGATGCCTTGGTCATTTGTGAGTGTGTTTAGACAAAGCAGGGGGGTGGACTCTGTTTTGGGATGTGAACCAGTTCATCAAGAGGCGGACATGCCTACTCTTACTGTGCCTATTGGTTGTCTAAGGTTTGGCAAGTGACTTATTTTTTTACAGGTCACTTTGTTCATGTTGCCTTTGAGTATAAAATAGGAACATAAGAATAGTCCAGTGATCCATCTGGTATCGTGTTCTCCTGCTGACAGTGGTCAAGATTAGAGGCCTAGGGAGGAGTGGAAAAACAAGCATATGGTGATGCTTCCCCAAATGCTCCTTTAACTGCCAATAATTGATCACCCAAAGGTTTACTCTCCTCTATGCCCAAAGATATCACAAAGCATGGTCCTTGTTTCACAGTCACTTCCAGAAGGCTTAGTGAAGGCAAAAGAACAACCCTGGGCTTCTTTGTCATTCTTGGCCTTACCCTTATTTGAACAGCTTTTAATCCCATTAATCAGTTCCACAACTTCTTTGTAACCCCACTTTTTCACATGATGTCATCTCACCTACTAACAGTGCCTAAAATGGAATTTGGATTTACAGATATATCTTCTCTCCATGTCTGAAGGCTACCTGAAGGAAAGTTCTCTTCCAGGATTTCTAGTCACTGATGGAATTACAAATCTGGAGTTCTGGGATGGCAACAAATTGTAGTGAACCACATTTTTTACAGATTGCATCTTAGTTCATTAAGAGGTTGGACTGGTGCTCACATAGTCCCTGATATTCCTATTGCAGATAAACCCTTAATTTTTAGATAACATTGTAGCGTTAATCATTCCAATCACTCTCTATACTTTAATCTCTGTTTTCTACCAGAAGTAGTTTGAGCAATTCAACTCTTCAAGCATGACCAAACAGGTTGACAAAAAGCTAGGGAGGTAGGATAAATTCCACAGCGCATTATCAAAGTACCTTTAAGATTATTTTGACAAACTGTGGGCTAAATATGAAAACACATTTCAATCATCATTATTAAAATTTTTACAGTATGGGAAGACATTGGCTGCCCTGCACTTTTCTGTAGCATTTTTTCTTTATCATTTTGAGGTTACTTAATGTAGCAAAGTGCTTCAGTGGAGTTCCAATACATATTCCCAGCTGATGATCTTCTGAGATGAAAGACATTGAGGTATGAAAAGCCTCTAAACATTTAACAAAAATTTACAATACAGAATTTTGTTTTTCAAAGTGACTTTTCTATTAATGAGCTACACTTACCTCCAACTGCACATGCATGTAAGAGCAGTTTTTTTTACCAAAATGCACAATATGACTAGTTTTTTTGAAACAGCAGCAGATTACAGCATGTATTTTTGCTTGCTATACATTTGGGAAGCAATGTGACAAAATCAAGGAGTTGATCTTGATTAAGGGCAATTAGTTCTGGAAGAATCAGTTATATAACATTTTTAAAAGTTAGCTTTAAGCTAACAGTGGCTAGAAGGTGAGAACAATATAATTACAGTATAAATACTCAAATTTGATTTTCACTCTGCCTATTAATAGAGCCTTTAAAATTCATTTCTGAATGATTACATTCTCTTCTTTTTATAATGCAATTTGATGGCAGCTTTAGGACTTTTAGACATGACATTTTAGTGTCAGGTAAATGCCAATGACATCAATCTTCTATCTTTCCTATTAAAAATGTCTGATGCTGGCTATTTTTAGGCCTAATATTCAGTCAATAAAACATAAACACCCAACAGATATAGACACTGTTGTAAACACAAAGCATTCCAGTAATACAAATCAAGACCCTTGAATAAAATTAACAATTTTAAAAATAACATTACTTTAGAATAATTAACAAAACAAAACAAAACCCTGCATTTTTCCTGCTTTTCAGATTCATTGGAAGAATTTGACTTAATTTTTAAAGTGTCTTTCTCTCTAACCTTAAAGACTAGAAATATCTATGAGTATTTTTTTGCATAATCAAATGACTAGAACACCTGGATACAAATTAAGAGAGGTAGACTATGTAAAAAGCAACGGATAACCATAAAAAAGAATTGATAAATTTTCTGCACAGTGTCTTTCTCCTAAAAAACCCTTGGAGAATTGGCCACTGTCATTGGTGAATAAACAGACTGTAAAATCTATGTGTCACTTGCCCCATTTGGATTTATAGGAAGTAGGATTCCTTACATTTATGAGCTGCTTGGATGAAGCTGGAAAAAACTATATTAGAATTTTGAATTTCTTTTTTGAGGAAACAAGTGCTGAAGATGCCCTTCTCCTCACTTACTTTAGAGTGATGCTCTTCCTTTCAATATTAATCTTTCAGTTTAATCTTAACTTTCTGAGGTTCTGTCCAGCTCCAAGCTCAAAGTGGGCAGTGATATGTAGAAAAATGGGTTTGAAATTAATCCTTTGATATAAACAGAAGGTGAAAGCAGGGCAAAAATATGTAGAAGGTGGAAGTATGGGCAAGCAACCCCGGAGGAATGCTGAGACTGAGCGTGCAGGCAGGGGATTAGGAAGGACAAAGCCCAGATGGAACTGAATCTGTCAAAGGATGTCTAAGACAAGAAGAATGGGTTTTATAAGTCAGCAAGTGATAAAAGGAAGACCAGGGAATGTGAGTACACAGCTGAGGCAGGAGACCTAGTTACCCAGAACATGGTGAAGGCTGAGGTATTGAATATCTTCACATCAGTCCTTACCAGCAAGACCAGCCTTCAGGGATCCAACCTCAGAAACCACAGGGAAAGTCTGGAGCAAGAATTACGTGCTCTTGGTGGGATCAGGTTACAAATACTTAAGGAAACTACACATATGTCAATCCAAGCAGCCTGATGGGATGAGTGCTGAGGGAGCTGGTTGATGTCCTTAAGAGGCCATTGTTGACAATCTTGGAATGATCATGGCAATTGGGAGGGGCGCCTGAAGAATGGAGGAAAGGAAGTGTTACTCCTAACTTCTGAAAGGGCAGAAAGGAGGGCTTGGAACTGTAGAGAGTTCAGCCTAACCTCAAAGCCTGGGAAGGTAACTGATCAAATAATCCTGAGAACCATTTCCAGACATGTGAAATACAAGTCCAGCAGGAGTAGCCAACATGAATTCACCAAGAGGAAGTAATTCTTTACCAATCTTATGACATTCAACAATAAATTGACTCTGTCATTAGATGAAGGGAGAGCTGTGGATGACTTTTGTAAAAGTTTTATATTTTCCCTCTCAACATCCTTGCAGAGAAGCTGCTCAAGTATGAGCTGGATGAGCAGACAGTGGAGGTACACTGGAAACTGGCTGAATGGCCAGATCCAGAGGATGGTGATCAGTGGCATGAAGTCCAGTCAGGGGGCAGTAACCAGAGGTGTATCCCAGTAGTCCATGCTAGGTCAGATCTTGTTTAACATTTTCTCTAATGATCCGGATGATGTGGTGGAATTTACCCTCAACAACTTTGCTGATAATGCAAAACTGAGAGGAGTGGCTGATACACCAGAAAGTCATGCTGCCACTGAGAGGGACCCTGAGAAGCTGGAGAAATAGGGTGAGAGGAACCTCACTGAATACAACACAGGGCTATTACAAACCCTGTGCAGTAATTTATGCTGGGAGCCACAGCAAACAGGAAACAGCTCTACAGAAAATGCCCAGGGGGGCTGGTGGACATCAGGATGACCACGAGCCAGGAACTTTCCCTTAAGGCAAAGAAAGCAGATGGTATACTGGGCTGCACTGGAAGCAGTGTTGCTGGCAGGTGGAGGGAGGGGATTGTTCTCCTATACCAGGACTGCTGAGCTCATACTTGGAGTACTGTGTGTATTCCAAGTATGTTGCCATACCTGTGAGTTCTGGACTCCCCAGCACAAGAAAGCCACGGAGCTTCTGGACAGAGTTCAGTGAAGGGCCAGTAAAATGACGAAGGAACTGAAGCATCTCTCCTATGAAGAAAGGCTGAGAACTGTACAATCTCAGGGGGGATCTTATCAATTAATTTAAATACCTCAGAAGTGGGCCTAGATGTACCAACACTCTTTGCATTAGTGTCTAGTGACAGGACAAGAGGCGATAAACAGAAACTGAAACACAGGAACTGCAGGAATAGGGTTTTTTTTTACTTTGATGTTGACTGAGCACTGGAGATGATTTTTGAGGGAGATTGAGGAGTATTGGAGATATTCAAAAAGTATTTGGACATAGTCCTGGACAACCTGCTTCAGATGAAGCTTTTAAAGCAAGAGGATTTTTTCCAATATTGCACTCTGGTGTAAAAACTACTCTCATGGTATTTTAATTTATGGTATTTTTAATTGTAAACTATCTAAAGTGTCAGGCACTTTAGGACCACAAAATAATATTAGCTAAACCTTAGCAAACTGAACTTCTTACACATTATCTTGCTTTTATTTTCCCCTGAACCCAATTCTGTAGTGTTATCTCAGCAGCCCAATCCCTGAGTCAGGCTCCTCTTTTTTATTTCAAGTGGTGCCTTTCTGGTATTATGACAAGAAATCTGTGGAAAATGATGATGATCTCCAGAGCTCTCTTTAAACTTCAACCATTTTGTGCTTCTGTGACTGACATGCAGATAATAACAGAGTGAGGAAAACCAGCATCTCCCTCGAGTGTTATGAATGAGGCAGGATAAAAGCTGCATGTTGCCTTTCCTCACAAGATGGAGAAATGGGATACTGAAGTAATTACTCAGGTAGTTTCTGAGTCTGCACTCCCTGTAGATGGCGATTAACATCTTGGAAACATGAACCTGATGGTATCCTTTGTCTCTCAGCCATAATGCTAACTTTACCCAAGGGCTGCTTTCCAAAATCCTTATCTGAGGGATATGGTCTTTGCCAGCAGTCAGAGCAGATTTTTAGTCTCTATCTCTACACACTACTGATATTATAATTAAACCATATATACTACAGCAATGCCAAAGCACCTGTCAGGTCTGAATTGTCATCATTCTAAGTAATATAAGTGCACACCTATAGACAACCCCCAGTGTGAACAATTTACAAATTGCATGGCATGGTTGTAAAATTTATACCTGCAAACAGTAGTATACATTTCCTCCTTTCTCTTCACAAAGAATAATGAAGTTTTCAAATGTATGCAGAGAAAAAGAAATAATTTAGCTCTTTGGCCCACATGAACTAAAGCATTTAAAACTACATAACTCAGTATTTCATGAGCACTTCTGTGCTTTCTGAATGAATATTGAATTTCATGTTATCCTGGACTCTAACGTGGTAGAATACATACAGCACTTTGTTTGTGAATTTATGACCACCTGAGTTTTCCTCATACTAACCAAGACAAACTATCTTTTATTAATGGGTGAAATGCTCAATTCTGATTCCTTGGGTTGCAAGGTTCAAGAAATCTCATTTGAGCACAGAGAGAAACCTGATTCAATAAAATCGAGAAGAAATTATATTGAGGGCTTTTGTGGAAAAATTGTAAAGGTCATATCTTCAAAATCTGAGAAAGCAACTCTCTGTCTTGCAATTTGGTATTGATCCCATGAATCACAGAGGTCATTTATTTTCCAAACAGCAAATTATATGGGCTAAAAGGAAAAAATAATTTAAATTTTTAAAAAAAAATTTATTTCGATGTCACTCATATCATCTAAGGTTAAAAAGTCTTTTGACTGTGAAAAATCTACTCAGCTCTGGAGTGACATGAAAAAATTACATCTTCAACTTCATTTGAAGTTGAGTCACATAAAGTCAAAAGAGATGAGCACTGATTTCTGTGGAAACTGGTGCAAGCATATTGTCCTTACCTAGAAAATATTACTCAGAATATTCAGAATATGTATATTTTTTTTTCCAGGTCTAAACACCAATGTTTCTCATAAAATAATGTAATGCATGAAGAAACCTTGCTTTTTTCTTGCAAAATTTTGTCACTATTGGTAAATAATGCTTGAGAATTCACTTCAAGATTTTTTATATTAGAAGCTAGATTTAACTGCTTCAATATTTTGGGCCACAGGTGGACATTAGGGATTTGGATTTTCATTTTTTTCCACTAACTTCTCCTCATGCGTGTATCATTCCCATGGGGAAAACAAATCAAATTATCTGTTTTCAGTTCTCCTGCCAGGAGCTAATCAAGGAATTAGAAGCCTGGTTTGTGAATGTTGTCAGCCATGATCTCCAGTCTCACTCTTAATTACAAAATTAATGTAGCACAAAAATCATTAGAATAAAATCTAAATTACTATAAGTAGCTAAATTACTATAGAAATGCTTTTATTTCATTAAACAAAACAAAACAAATAAAAAAAAAAAACAAAAAAAACACCAAAAAACAAATAGAAAACCCTAACAAAACAAAGAGATTTTGGGAAACAGAGTGGCAATAAATTTTTTGTAAAAAAACATACAGAGATTCAATTATACATATGACTTGACAGTGAGAATCCTGAACAATAATTCTTACCATTGTTAAAATGAAGTCAGGAGGTTACTATTAAACAGATTTATCAGTGACTCAATGAAAGAACTGCAGTAGAAGCTGGATGTTTGAAACACTATTTTATGTTTATGTCCTCCTGAAGTTGCAATTTCCTGACTGATGGTGAAAATATGGGCTTCAGCATGAACATTTGAATACATAAGAAAACTTTTCCTCTTCTCTGTGTGTGTGATGCCTAACTTCATGTAAGACAGACACCGAATCACACATGAGAAAAAGTTAACTTTCCATTTCTCCCATCAGATCTTAATAATATCACAAATTACAATCCTATTAGAACTAAATCCACATGCAATTCAATCTGTGCTGAACTCTAAACCCATAGACTAATGATGCTTTATTGATGCTGAAACTGGCACCCAAAGTTCTGGTTTTGCTCTTGCCTCTGTAATTCTTACTGTCTTTTAATCTCTGTCAGAGCTGGGGAGGGTTCAGGCTGGAATGCGTGGCTAGAGGTTTATCCCAATTTACACAAATGATTGTGCTGATTTGACCTCCATTTCTTGTAGGAGCCTGATGTAATGATCAGTTGATAGTGAGTTCCAGGAATGATAAAGCAAAAGTAAAACAATTTACCTGGAATAATAAAAAAAAACAAGGGAAGATTGTTTTAACATCTGGCCAGATGGCATGCATACAGATTGTCTGCTAGGACAGAAGACACCTCAGTCCAGCCTCTACTACACTGATAGTTTATTAAAAAGCAGAAAACATCAGAGCATCAAGATAAACCTTTTTGTTTAGACCCTTAATTGAATGTTCTTATAATGCATTCCCAACTGCCTCTCCTGCACATTTTAAACATCACAGATTTTCATGACTATATCATGTCAAGCTCCAACTTGGAAGTGTCTTCATGAGAGCTCTTTGATAAATGGGAATTATTCACTGGGGAATTACTGGCAAATGTGCAGTGGAGGCAACAGCAGAGAATTACTGGCCTCATAGTAAAGGCCAGGAAATGATAGATATTCTCTTGGATCTTTTATGTAATATTCTTCCTATCCAATGCATTCTCTAAAATACCTTAGCTAGCACCAATGCTGTGGATTTTTACAGGTCTTTTTTTTTTTTTGCATTCACAGAAGGATTCAAAATATTTTCAGAGACTTTTCAGTTCTCTTGAGCCAACACTTACACATTACAATGTTTATGTAAATTATGAAGCAAGTAATCTCTGAGATGGCTTCACCGTCTTCTACTCCTTGTATTAGATAGTGTTGCAAATACATTGCATTTTTGTTTATATGGGTATTTGTATAAGCTGAGCTGAATGCCTGGCAACTGCAAGGAGTGGCAACATAGTCCACCTGGAGAAGTGAAATCAACTATTTGACTCCTGGTGAAAGAATTTAAGCACCTGAAAAAGAGTTTGTAAGAGTGAGACTCAATACAAAAAACAGTGTTGAAGTGCAAATTATGGAGGTTGGTTTCACGTGAAACTCTTCTAAAGGAAAGGTAATTTAAGTTTCACAACTTTCCTTAGCATTTAAAAAAAAAAAAAGTTGTGTTTCTCAGCAAAGTTTGTTGTATAATTTATCAGTCAGGAGAATAAGTGATGTCTGAGAGAGACAATTGACATTTAAACTCATCATGTTATTTATTTACAGGACTCACAGGATTTTGTACTATACTTTATGGGGCATAAATATTGTCTCAGCATAATCACCAAATAAGAATTAATATTATGTCCTAAAGCCTAGTATTCCTAGGAATAACAATTTGCACTACTGTTATAGGAAAATCATAACAATTCTTTTATTTTATAACATTCCTTAAAGAAAAGGAAACAGATAAATCAGGTGTTCCTAAATTCTGGGATAGGCACTGGGAGTTTTATTAAAAACTGGTATTTACGAAGGCCACCTCTATTGAGCATCCCACTCCACTCTTGTGCTCCAGCCTTGTGTTTGTGCTCATCTTTAAACTTTCTCACCTTCTGCAGTGCTCGTTTCAATCACAGTCAATCACCGTCATCTGCAATTACATCATTTCCTTCCTTGCTCATCACCAGATTTTACAAAAGCTTCTGTGGAACAGCAGAGCTCCAGTCATACTAATCTGCTGATTATCCAGAGCAGCAATATGCCAGGCATTGTCTGTCTCTCATTGTAATCACGCCTGATTTTTCTATCCTAAACACAGGGTGAACCAGGGAGAAAAGTAGTGCCTGGATTTTGCTACATATGCAGAGATGACGTAACTGAGGAAAACTGCTGCACACACAGACAAAAACCACACAGGTGTATTTATACGTGTATGTATTTAGAAAGGACAGTGAAACTATGGCAGTATTTCAAACTGAATTTATGTTCAATAAACAGAACCATAGAGTGGTTTGGATTTAAAGGGACCTTTAACATCACACAGTTCCAACCCCTTGCCATGAGCAGGGACACCTTCCACTAGACCAGGCTGCTCAGAGCCCCATCCAACCTGGCCTTGAACACTACCACAACTTCTCCAGGTAACCTGTGCCAGGGCCCCACCACCCTCATAGTAAAGAATTTCTTTCTAATATCTAATCTAAATCTACTCTCTTTTAATTTGAAGCAATGTTTTAATAATTAGTCCCTTGAAGAGACCTTTTCTTGTACATTCCTTGCAGAACTCCAAGTATTTTGTAAAAGTCTAAAGTTTATTCCAAGCTATATTTGAGATTTTACACTTAATTTGTTTTTTTCCACACAACTGAATCTCTTTTCTGTGTTGGACACAAACTGATGGCCAATTTCAAATGAAATACAAGCACAATTATATTGACTTTATTTGGGCTGTACATAAAGGAAAGGTTTTGGTTTTCAATTCCCATTGCAGCAATACTTATTACCAAAGGTGGAAGTGAGTTAATCTTGATAATTATGTTGTTTGCTGGCTTCATTTTAAAAGTCATCCAATAATAAGGTTGAGGGAGGTATTTCAGGAAGCTGCATGAAGCTTTGAGGAATGAAAAAACTGAGGCTTTCTGAATTTTCTCCACCTTAGTCTAGCAATGCTGAAAATTTACATACCCCTCCTTTTCATTTCCTTAGCAATAGATTTTTAAATTGATAGAAATTGCTAAGGTTTCCACTGTTAATGTTTAATAGCCTTAGACCATTAGATTTTCCTGTAAATGACATCTTAAAATCATTTAGGTTGAAAAAGACCTTTAAAATCATCAAGTCCAGCTGTAAACCCAACACTTCCAAGTCCACCACTAAACCATGTCCCTAAGTGACACCTCTATGCATCTTTTAAATATCTCCAGGTAAGTCTACCCCTTCCCTGGGAAGATTGTTGAAATGTTTGACAACCCCTTGGGTTAAAAAAATTTTTCTAATGTAAATTCTAAACCACTTATCTTTTTAATCAATTCTTCAAACTTAAGTAGTAACAATACTAATGATTAGACATCACAGCAGCTTTGCTTTCTTTAATCATTGTCCTCTGAGAACCTATTAACTGCTGACCCCAATATTGCTTTGGAGATGCAGAAACAAAGTCCAGTGATTTTTCCAAGGCCTATGGTAAGCCTCTCATATGAACTTCATTGTCAAATAACCTAGTTTAACTTTATTTTTCTAGGTATTTCTTCCTAGCCCACATTCTTACCAGATGAATTTATTTACAATAAAATGCAATGATTTGAATTACTATGTCATTTCTTAGCTATTCTGTTTCACATAACTGTGAATCACAGAGATGTAGATAAATCTTATCTTCATCATTACTTTTCAAAACTCCTAATTAATATATCCACTTGCTATTATTTCCTGCAGTGATAATGGTTTCTGAATGCGGCAGCACAGTGTGAGATTCTGCAGCCAAGCAGTACAATTTAAATGTCCTGCTAGCAAGAAAACAAAGCTTGTCACCACTGTAGAGAAGACTTATATTTACAAGTCTTCCATTTGTGACACCTTATTTTGGAGAACAGCTACTCAGAATCACATCTATATTAAGCAGTAAGCTGAAAAACCTAAATTGGCAACAGTTTGGAGTGCTGGTTTTGACAGGAAGCTAAGCAGGCTCAGGGCTGATGAGAAAAATGGAACTGAATTGGAGTTGAAGCTGTAAAATTATCTAGAAGACCACTCAGTGACCGTATTTCACTCACTGCAGCAGGATCTACCCCATCAGTGTTGCTGTATCTTTCAATTTTGCTGTCTCTTCCATTATATTTTGAATCTTCTCAAATCAACTGGAGCTTATGTTATTACATCAGAATCTCTGTTTTCTTACCTTAATTCAACTAAAGAAAAAAAAATAGAAAAAAGAAACCTATACCAAAATACCCATAAGGATGTGAAGAGTGGTGGCAAAATCTCAAAGATGTAAGATTTCTCCTTAGGCTAGATACAAAACATCACATCTCAGTTTGGCCCTATTGGTACTGTCATGCTTGGGTTTCAACACAAGAATTCAGTTTGTGAGAAGAGCTCTGGAATCAGTGCTGTAATAACAAAAGATAAAAATATAGGTGAATTTATAATAAAGTTATTATTGTAATGCAGGATATGAGGAAATGAGACCTTTTAATTGAGTGGATACTACAGATGGATAGAAGATTTTTTTCTTTTAGTACCTCTATTCAATGACAGTATTGTTGCATAAAGAAGGATAAAGGTGAATAATCTGACCTTTTCCTCCCTTTAGTGCTGTGGCAATTGACATGACTTTTAAATAATGATGTAAAGTCTATGCTGGGTTTATACTTCAGTGTTCATTATGTATCTTCTACATCAGTATTTTAAATTCAATTGAGTATTAAGGAATTTGGAATCTCCTTTCACTGGTTTGCATCTGGGATTTTTCAGTGCAGATTTCTGTCTTGGGTAACAATTACTGAAATGAAACAAGCCTGTGCAATTCTATGGAATCACGTTTTTTGGCATTTCCATAAAATAAGTAACCACATAAACTGACATATTCCAAAAGTTTGACTGCAGCATATTCTCGTGATATTTGTTGCCCTCAGAGAGGTCTCAGTCAAAGCAATATTCTACATCAATGTGTAGTTGGCAAACACACATTATTTTCTCCCTATATTCTGATGAACCCTTTGGGCACATTTTGCTTTGTCAGTGTCTATATTCACTCCAATTCAAGGTCTTAATATTTTGTTGCTAAAAACAGGAGATGAAAAGGTACTGTAAAAAAACCCCACACAGCTGCTACTACTTCATTAGAGGCTCTACATAAACCTCTTTTAGATCAAGGATCCTTGACCTGATAAAGTGCAATAGAGTTGATTGCACTTGCTTTTCATGTCGATGTCACGAAGGTGCATTAATTAAGTAAATGCATTAAAGCTGCATTTTTCTGTTGAAAAGGATATGGTTAGTATGGGCCTCACAAAATTAAACTATTCATATTATTGTTAGGATTCAGACCACCTAAATCATTACTTTGAATGACACAGCTGAAGATGTTCTGCTTGTGAGGGTACAGATCACAGGAGAAAAAAGCAGGAGCCATGCAGTTGGACGTCTGCCTCTGAATTAACAGACCAGAAAGAGGCCACGGTGGAGCCACATCAGGAAGGCACACGTTGTTCTGGTTGGTGCTCATGCTGTTAAAGTTTGTTTCTTTCATTCATGTTCTCCAGATTTGGTTGTTGCTGAGATTCTAGCCTACTCTCCTTCCTGCAGCCGCTGCAGGAAAACTGCCCAGAGAAAGTTTCACCTCTCCAAAACTGAACTTGAAGTTAGGAGCATGACCAATCCAATATATATGATTAGTCCCACTAATGAGTGAGCTTGCTGACAGGACTTCTGAGGTGAGTTAAAATTTGCTTTGAGTCATACAAAGAGAGCAGAGTGATTTTAACGGAGACTTGACTACTTTGACTTCAGAACAAGGGTTATGTAAGGCTAGATTGTAAACAACAGTGCTTAAAGAAGGTGATGAAGTACTTTTTTTGAGATTAGTACTAAACCAAAACATAATTACAAAGCAAACTAAAATAAGAATTTAAAACGTAGCTCAAATAAAATCCTGAATTCTTCGTTTCTGTTCCATTAATTTGCCATCCAGTGCTCTGTTAGCAAATTAATTTTGGCATAATTGTAAAGAATAAATACTTCTATTAAAGGTGTTTAGGAAAATGAAATTTAGTTTTGGGGGAGGAACCCTTAAATTTAAGCAAAAAGCAGAATAATGCAAATGTAATAAAAGGTTAATGCACTTAGGACAGGCACATTATAGTGGTCTAGATGCCAAAACAGGGTTGAAAAAGCAAAGAGTAAATATATTGTTACTGACAAAAACAAAAGATACTAAGTAAGTGCAAAGCTCTTTCCCTATCTACTGAGAGGATCTCAGTCCTTTAGATATGAACACAATTAAATATACCTAGAAGTAATAACACTTGTTATTAAAGGTTCATTTCTATCAAAAGCAAAGGTCATACCAAGCATGTAGAGCAATTGTAGTTGGGAGTCTGGGCTGGAAATAGTCTAGTTTAGCTTATTGCACACACAAAAAGAAATGTATTAATTTTTAGTAAGTAATATTTTGGAGTGCGTGTAACAATAGCATATTTAATTGCAGTTTTTCTTTTAAAATGTAGCATAGAGTTTTAATATCCAAACCTGATTATGTTCTCTGTAAAATACATCTCAGATACAAAAGGGGACAGAGATTTTGGTCAGCTATAGATAGGGGAGATTCATATAGGTGGTAAGAGATAATTCCCATGATAATTCACAAAAGGAAACAATAACTCAGTTAAAGCAGGTAAGAATGTTGGGCTTCAGAAGGGAAGATCTTAGGCCAAGACACAAGTAAAGCAGAAACAGTTATGATAGATGCAGAGTCCAGTCTGAGTAGCCTTATAAATATGAATTTTGTGGAATAAAAATCTGCATTTTATTAAGTGTTGGGAAGAGAGTAAATACCAGGAGCAATGTTTTGCTTTGCATAAGTATTTTAAATTAAAAGTCTACCTTAGCCTTCTCAGTGAAAAGAGGATGCAGTACAAGTGATCACTATATAGAAACTATACTCTTAAACAAAAGAAATAATTGCAGTACCCATTATTTAAATAACATTCAAGTGTTACGAGTGGTATCTGAAATGAAGTGAGAAGACAAAGAGATTTGGGGTCAAAAAACTGATGGGGAACAACTGCTGAAAACCAGTAATATTAATTATGTTGCCATAATTTAAACTATTATTAGTGATACCCAGCTTTATGTAGATTTCTATCATTAGTGCACCTAATTGCCTTTCTTTTGGGATGAAGTGTATTATTTATTCAATATATTCCAATGTATCCTTTAAAAAGCCTCAATTAAAATCATTTTTCAAATATAAGATTAAAGTAAAACTAGAAAGTGATTTCTCTTTGGGTTTCAATGTCCTTTTTTTATAATAAATATCTTTTTATTATGTTAAAAAAAGAGCATGAGAAAGGGTGAGAGAAGATGCTGGTAATCAGAGGAAGGTCTTCACAATATAATTCAATGTCCACTGAAGACAGTAGGATTGCAGACAATAAAATTAAATTTTTCTTGTTTATAAATATATATCTTAGTGGGCATTCATATTCCTTTAATTGTTCTATTTATTCTTCTTAATAATAATGTGTTCAGATACCTGTCTATTCTTTTCTAACAACTTAAGGTACATGACAGTTTACAATCTCAAAAAGACTGTGGCATTATTTATTAATATTTCCCAGTCTTTTAAAATATTTTTTGAACTATAATTCAAGTTGCCAGAGTATTTAACTTCCAAGATGGTTTTTCGTTATGTGGACCTGGTGGAACTTCATTTGTTCTTCAATAACTTCACTTTACTTTTGTCTAATTAACTTGATTTATTCTTGCAGCATTCAAGTAAGCTTGTTAAGTCCATTATTCAATAAAAAAACC
>VYXC01009430.1:242822-301702 GCA_013397175.1 Platysteira castanea | reverse complement strand
TTCTCTTCTCTTCTCTTCTCTTCTCTTCTCTTCTCTTCTCTTCTCTTCTCTTCTCTTCTCTTCTCTTCTCTTCTCTTCTCTTCTCTTCTCTTCTCTTCTCTTCTCTTCTCTTCTCTTCTCTTCTCTTCTCTTCTCTTCATTAAAATGCTGTCTGCTGTGAATATCTTGCTGCTCTGGAAAGGCTTCTCTTGAATCCATGAAAACTCTTCAGGCTTGAAAGACTAACATTCACAGCTATTGTGCCTGATCTGTCAAAGCAATATCTCAGTGGTGCAAAAACTTCCATCTGCATCAGAAATCCATTTGTCAGTGAACTTTAATGGCAGAGTGAGCATAATGGCTGGATGAGCTTCTGTACTACTTTTCCTGTTTTTTTTACTTCCTATTATACACATGATGGCTAAAAATATTGACAAAGCGTGAATGTGCACTTTATAGAGTATATCCTCTAAAATTTTGGACCAAATTAACAAACAAAGCTAAAGGTTATGATGCATTATTAATGGCAACTGCAATGAAAAGATATTAAAAAATATTAAGTGTTCCTCCCCCTCCACCCATGAGCACAATGATGACTCAAGTCCCCTGGAACTCCTCAGGCTTGATTCCTGAGTGCTATGATGAGTAATTCTGGTCATCTATGGGACTGGAAAAATTTTCCTCTTCAATGTAGAATGAAGCAAACTGATTTGTCTTCTTAGGATGCCCCTTCTCCCTCTTGAACTGCATAGGATGGAGGGAACAGCAAAGTGACTTTTGGAAAACATCATGGAAATTGGAAAACATCAGTGCAAAATTAAAGTATTTAGCATCTAAATCCTTTTAGTTAAGGTTCCATACTTTGCTGCTTAATGGTTGTGCATCAGGAATAGTTCATTGTTCCTAAAGGAATGCTTTGACAGATGACAGATGACATAAATATCAAACATCAAATGATGAGTAGACTGGAGGCAGGGGAAGGGGCAAGTAGACTTCCTCTCTGCTTTTTCATTTAAGAGCTGGATTTTAGGAACTGTCACTAAACAAAAGAAAAAAAGGGAAAAAAGATAACTGCAAGATTTTAGTTTTGTCCACAACACTTTAATTTTTTCTTTTAAAACGTCCACAAACTGTCTTAAACCCTCTAAAATCCTTATAGTCTTGAAAACCTTTAAATTAATTGTTTCATATTTTCTTTTCATACAAACATCAAATTATTTTTAAAATTGCTAAAAGTATATGACATTCACCATTGCTGCTGAAAATATCTCTGTACAAAGAAATGCACTCGGAAACTGACATTAAGTTACGTTAATATAAGAAGGTTAAATAGATGAGGTTTCACTCCCTGGTCCCTTTCATCTATGGATTGTTGTTGTTGACAGGTGCAATGACAAATGGTTATGATGAAAAAATATAAAGTATAGTTCAGTCATTAGTTTTTCATGTCAATGTTTTTGTGGTTTGTATCAGTTACATTATTAGCATAGTAATTCCAGCTGCTTTAAAAAATATAATTATTATGTATTTTGCATAATTTAGCTCTTTACATAATGTATAAATGTATACTTTCTAAAAACATATATGGCAAGTGGCAAGTCGTGTCTGTTTTGGACAAACAGAACTCTCCAGACTATTAGAAGTGTGCCATGGAAGTGTAGTTGACTGGATTTTACCCCGCTTGCAATGTCAAGGCAAACAAAGCATGCTGTATTTTGCCACTGCATCAACCTAATTCTGGGAGACACACATTATGTGGTTAAATATTTGAATGCTGGAAAAGTGTAGAAATAATAGCTACACATGCAGGTCATTTTATTCAGGAGCTGTCACTAGAAGGACTGACATTTCATAGACACTAGAGTGAAGAGACCAAGTACTGATCCATAAAATTAGAGCAAATGAATTGAAATTGATGGACCCCAAAAGATTCAGTGCTTCTGCCTTAACTCTTTCCAATGACTTTAGGCTCAGAAAGTGCATTGACTTTAATACCTACTGTGAGTATGGCTGGATTTGAATTTTAATCATTCTATCCATTTCATAGTTTCATGCTGTCAAATTCTGTTAGACAGTATAGCTGATGATAAATCTAAAACATTTCTTTCTTGCTTTCAGAGATGCCCTCAATGTCAATGGTTACACACGAGCAGAAGTGACATGATTGAAGTGTGAAAGGTTATCTTTTAGACTACTTAAGAAACTGAAAACTTCCCATGAGACATACATGAAATGAAATCTCCAACACTCAAATTAGTCACTCCCATTCCCTTACCTGATATAAAATTCTTATATTAACGGGTAAATAACGTGTCAAAAAAATGAGCAATGGACCTAGGGGAGGGTCTAGAGCACAAGTCTGATGAGGAGCAGCCAAAGGAGCTACAGCTGTAGCTGGAGAAAAGGAGGCTCAGGGAGGACCTGCTCACTCTTACAACTGCCTGAAAGGAGGGTGGAGACAGCTGGGGGTCAGGCTCTTCTCCATGTAACAAGCAATAGGACAAGAAGAAATGGGATATTAGGAAAAAATGTCTAATTAAAGGGTTATCAAGCATTGTAACAGGTTGCCCATGGAAGTGGTGGAGTCAGCATCCCTGGAGGCGTTTAAAGGCCATGTGTCTGTGGCTCGTAGGGACATGGTTTAGAGGTGGGCTTGGCAGTGCTGGGGGAATGGTTAGACTCAATGACTGAAAAGGTCTTTTCCAACGTAATAATTCTATGATGTATGCAGCAGATACCAATGTGTATATACACACATATATCTATATGCATATATGTGTATGCATATATGTGTATGCATATATGTGTGTATATATTACTTTACGAAACTGTGCTGTGCTTTGGGTCAAACTAAAGGTCAGCGAGGTGTGAAAACATTCATTCAGTCAAATTTCTTAAGTCTAGCATCAATTTAATTTTCTAAGTGAAACATTTACTTCAGGAAATGACAAAATGAAGAGTCCTTTGTTTTTATCTCAGTGTAACAACTTAGTGAAGATGTTTGATTGAATCTTAACATATCCTTAAACTATACCCGCATTTTTCATGGAAAATAGGCTTTCCAAAATATTTACAAAGCACTACTCTAAAAAAGGTCTAAGGTGTCTAAGATATCTACCTCTCATATGTTGGATTGAATTACTTTTCATGTGTACGTCCTTGGACAAAAAATTATATGAGTGAGGCCAAAATAGAGATATGACTCTTTCTTTCAGACTAACCAAGTAAAAAAGATGATGCACAAATAATTTTTTATCTTTTTTTCGTTTTAAACAAGTAAGTGAGATAGTGCAAAATTAATTTTCCCTGACTCTATCTCGTCTGTCCTCTGAGATTCAGAGTAAAAATCCAGATGTCTGGATTTAGTGCTTCGGTACACATAAATTATCTTTAATAAGGGGGATGTCAGAGATTACATGAGTATGTAATGGCTGACAGAGGACAAAATTTTGTCCACTTCAATCACATAAATAAATACACAATATGTGCCAAATGTTCTATTGTTATTGCTTTTCTTGATATAGCACCTTTTTCATACATTGAGAAAGTCTAACAGGTTTCAGCATGAATGCTAATTTTAAAGAATAGAACCTGATACATGCTACGTAAGCAGTCTTAAAATATGGCGTTTGCCACTCTTCTGTGTCACCATCCCATGCCTGTTTCCTTTGCTTTTCAGCAAGTGCACAATTCCAATAAATGCTGCCTAGTCTCTCTTGAAACTGAAAAATGTGTTTACTTCCTCCCCACTCAAATAAACTTGCAATTTGAATGGAAACTTACAAATATACAGTCTGAAAAATGTGACATTATATGATTTATATTTTACAAAACTTATGACATGTTCTCTGTTGTTAACTGGTTAACTCAGTTAAAATGGAATTTACAAGTGAAATACTGAAACTACGGTAAATTTGAAAGTGAGATTTTCTTGTTAACTATGTAAGAACTTCAGACATACTTTTCCCATCTTCAACTGAAACTAGGAAGTATATCTTCATAGGATCACTAATAAGTTGGAAAGGAACCTGGAAATATCATCTAGTCCACCTTTTTGTGGGAAAAGCAGCTTAGGTGAAATTTCCCAACATCCTCTCCAATTACATCTTGAAAAACTCCAGTTATGGGGACTCTACCACTTTCCTGATTGTTCCAGGGAGGGTCTGATTTTACAGTAAAAAAGTACTTTCTTATGTTGAGATGAAGCCCCTCCCAGTGCAATTTGTAGTTATTGCCCCTTGTCTTCTCCGTGTGGTCCTTGTAAAACTGCCACCCTTTAACTACTGACTTTTGGGAGGAAAGGGTTAAAACCAGAAGATTTGGCAAAGAGGGAATGGTTTCCCTCAAAGTGACCTTACAGGTGGGAATGCTTAGAACGTCAGTGTGGGAAAATCCATTTATTATGTGAGTGTTCATCCTCTGCCTGTTTTGAGAAGTAGAATTCCGGTGTAGAGATAACACCCTCTCACAGATTTTCTTGAGCCTCCTGCTGGGATCCAGAGATCAGAAAAGCACAGCTTGAGATAAACTTCCTGGGGGACAAAGCCCTTTGATATCCTGGGGCAGACAGGGCTCCCCACCCTACTGCCCAGTGGGATGAGGTGAGCCTAATGGAGCCTGTGTCCTCGTGTGTCTGTGCTGCCCAGCATCATTAGTCAGGTAATTAAATAAACCTGCTCTGCATTTCACTGTGGCTTAGTGGTCATTCATACATTCTGTATGTGGAGATTCACACACCAGCCTACTGTGATGAGGTGTTCCCTTGAGTCTTATTTTCTTCAGGGAGAAAATACCTACGTCCTTCAGTCTTTTCTCACAGAGTAAGTTCCCCTGTCCTTTGATCATCTTCGTGGCCTTCCTTTGGATCCTCTCCAATCCAAATTAAATTATTACTACTGGTTAAAGTAAGCTTTCTAAAGATCTAAAGCTGAATATGAAATGAAGAATAAGGAAGAACAATCTATTTTTCTGAGGAAAAAAATGTGGATTTTATTTTAAATAAACTTAAAATGGGATACCCTATAAAGAATTTTAATGAACTGGGAAAAATATCTTCTAGTAAAATTGGGAAATTTGCAAACTAAATCCCTTACTAAAATGTTTCTTTTCCAATTTTACAATTTTTTAAAAGAGTGTATTTTAAAATACTTATTAGATCTCATTTATAATAAGAAAAACTCCAACTAAAATACAAATACAAATTCATATAAATGACAGCAGAGAAAATAAGAATTTCACATTAAAAACAATAAATGCACTGAAAGATAAACTGATTGTGCAGTGTTCCATGAGGAGTCTGAGAGAAGCAAGAATTGAACCTGCATTTTAGTCTATGACCTTAGCTGTAAAAATATGGAGTCTTTAAACTATATAATTATTAATACAAATGACAACTTAATTACAGCTATAGTCTCCTCACCACAGTCATCCTTTTGTGTCTCCATTGAGAAGGAAAATGCTAGTTAAGTCTGTCTGAAAATGTCATTCACTTTTATGGACTGTTATTTCCTCCATGTCTTTTAAATCTAATTGTCAAACAGATCAGTTTCCTTTGTTGAGAACCTCAAAAGCAGTTTGAATGACACTGTCAAGGGCAGCAGCAGAACTTCAGCTGTTGGAGTCTCTACTGTGCTGCACACTCGTGTCTGAAGACTAGAGAGACACAACAAATTGTATTCTCTTTCATATAAACCCAACTTTGATTTTACAGGTTGTTTCTTCTTATTTCAGATACAGAAAACACAATTTCATAATGACAGCTAATTGCTACACATGGCTTTGCTTTCAGCTGAGCTTGTTTAACAGAGTACTGTGTATTACTTTGGGTAGAATGACCACAAGGTTAAAAAAAAGATGTAGCCAGTATTGCAGCACATCTAAAGAACACGTTACAGATCACCATGAATAATAGGAAGTGACAAGAACCAAGTAAATATTTCTGTAACTTTCCTGATGGCTGACTCCAGCTGTTCTTTCTCTAGTGTGTATAAGGTTCTGTATGTATTACAGACAGGAAAAGCACATTTAGCACTAAAAGAACAATAGCTGACATTGCTGTGCTGTGCAGAAATGGCTCAATATTATAGAATTCAAAAGAGTAAGAGTATTAGATGGTTAGGTTTCTGAAAGTCAGGATTTAACTAGCTCTCATTGCCTTATGGCTTCTGATTTCTTGTCCTCCATGTTTATCACCCTTCCAACAGGATTGTCCTCTTGGAGAAATGGCATCACAGAGGTTTCATGTGCCTGAGTGATGCTGGAGTGTATCATCCAGTTTCTTCCTTAAGATGAGGACAAAAGTTATGTCTTCTGAACTGCTTCTGAAAGCCCTTTATGAATTAGTAGGAGAAGAACTTAAAGGAGAGCACAATCAGAACTGGAAGAGGTTGTACTGAAGCAAATGGATTTGGAAAGTCTGCTACTGAGAGGATGAAGAGAAAGATGGACACAAATGCTGGGGGGGCTGTCTGAAGTTCCGAGAAGATTGGATTATTTCCAGTTAACCTCAACGGAAAACAAAAACTGTCTACTTTAAGTGCCTGAAACATTAGCCATGAAATTCTATTAGTTTGCCTTCAGTCACGGTTTGGGCCTGGTCTTTGTATCATGCTCCAGTTGAGAGTTTTAACACTTATTACAAGTGTTTGTTCTATTATGGTCAATGTTTTGACTATATTAATTGTGATTTAGTGGCAGTACTACTTATATCTCATGGGAAAAAGTTTGCAGAAAGTGGTTTTTGAAAGAAACTTCTCTTGCTAAGGAAAAATTTTCATTTCACTTCTATGTCTGTGGCTTCATATGTACAGTATTATAAACACAGTCTTGCACTTCAAATATTTTTCAGAAGCCAATTTCATTTATCTCCTGAATTTGTCAAACAGGGTTTTAGGAAGATTTATCTTTGTATCCTCAAACAAAAACTAAAATATATATAGTGCTCCATTTTGCATTTGTTATTCAGGCAATAATTAGTTATAAGAATGAATACCAAAGGATACATAAAATAATGAGAAAAAGGGGACAGCAGGATGTTTGTTTATTACTATTTCAATGTCTATTTATATTTGTTTGTTTTCCCATTTTGCATAAAATGTACCTTTGTTGGAGATTAAGAACCTGATCTGTAATTTCTTTTTTAATTTGTTTTTGAGATTCTTTCAAAAACATACAGAAAATACACCATAAAGAAAAGTGGACTTTACAGTTTTTAATATCTGTACTCTTCTCTTCACTTTGGTTTAAATAGTATTGTTCTGCCTATTTAAATCTCTCAGTAAGATATAAGAGGAAATCATAACAACTAAAACACCTTATTTTCACAGCTGTTTGGATTCATTAGAGCCAAACATGGACATGCATTATTACATCCATAAACATACTGGAATTGGTCAAGAATTTACCCAGCTGATGCACAATGCATATGAGCATTAACACAGCAATTAATGTAGGCATTCCTGGAGACATACTATTGCATTCTCTGATACCAATTTCACATTCCAGATATATGAAATCTACCTTTATAAACTGACCAGCTTATGTGATAGGTAACTATAATTATTTAAGCCCAAATAATAGAAATATATTACCAATCAAATTTAAATTCTTTGAATCTTATCCAATAACTGGGGGAAGAGAGTATGGTTTATGGCTTTGTTTATTTATTTAGAAGCTAGTTTTTATTTCTTTATTTTAAGGGAAAAGGTAGGCTTATAATAATTCATATTTATTTTACTATGTCATTGACCAGAGATTAACATAATTCTCATTTTGCATTAGTTTTTTTGTTAGTATTTAAAAAAATTACATAGCAGTCATGTAAGATCTTATTGCATCAGACACTATATACACTGCTCACCTTACTGTTGTAGGGAGATGACTGAAACAGTCATTTCTATCTGCTAAGATAACTAGTCATAATTAAAAATGTCGCTGAACTTCTTAAAAACCTATATGACCATCTCCTTTTCCCCAGGTGCCTTTGAAGTGGTTTGTTGAGTTTTGATTTTTTTGCATATGGTACTATCTATCAAGCAATAATACAAGTTATCAGCTGAAGATTAAATTCTAAAATAAATCTTCAGAGATTTTTTTAAAAAAGCAGTCCCCTAATCTTTCTTCATGTTCCTTTGCTTTTCACTTTCATTTTAATCTGCAATATAGATATTTTGATCTGAACAAGCTAACACCTCTGAAGGAAAAATCTCTTAAACACTGACTCAGCCTTGTAAAAATAGTATTAGTAAAAGGTAAAGTCTGACACTTTGAAAATATTTTAGTTTTGAAATCTTTGAATGATCAATTTAACTGAAATCATATCTTTCTGATCTTTTTGGTTTATAGGTCAACCTACAGACAGACACAAGTACCTACAATTTTGTTTGCTTGCTCTTAAACAAAAAGTATTAGAAGAGCTGTTCTTTGTCACCAAAAAAGTGACTTTTGAACTTTCCTGGCCTGTTGTTTAATGGCATTCAGTTTGATTACAATGAATGTTACTAAATCCAGTAAAGGTCATATAGTAGAGTATAATGTAAAAGGGTATTTCTGCGGTTTTATTTGATTCAACACATAGTTTTTACCATAAGAGACTATGCTTTTAGAGAAATAGAATGAAAAAATAGTATCAAAGGGAGGAATTTAGAAAATCGAATTTAAAGAACTAGATACAGATTTTGTTATATATGGAAAATATGTATATATATTCAGTTTTTTTTAAGATGTGTGACATGTATCTGAAAAAAAAAAGACTCTGTTGAGTCAAAAACAATTTATAAAATATTTCAGAATGAATGGTGTGGGTTTTTATCTTCTCTAGCCATTGCAAAATTCTGCTTCCGCACATGCCTGCAGGTGACTTCACCGTGGCGTTTCACAGCTGGCATTTCTTAGCTACCTTAGGCCTATGTAGGATCCAGATATTCCTTAAAAAGCATGAACTCATCTGAACCTAGGAATATGAATGAAGTGTCCTGACCTAGGAATATAATACTTGGGGTAATACTTGGGGTACAGATTTAGTGTTTCACAAAATGCAATTTTTTTTGGTTTCTTCAGAAAAGTGGAAACAGATATTTCCCACTTCTTTTCACATAACTGACTCAATGATTCTAAAACTCAGCCATAAAGGACTGAGGTGCATGCCCATCTCCTTGCTGTAGAGGAATAAAAACTCATGGGTTTCTTATGTTACAATATATTACAATCACTAGTAATTTGTTCTCCATCAGTGAATAAAGGATGCCCTTTAATTGGTGAGATGTATGACTGACTCAAACTAGATGAAAGTGTGTTTGAAAGAATCACGGAATCATAGACTGGCCTGGCTTGGAAGGGACCTTAAAGATCACAGAGTTCCAGCCCCGCTGCCATGGGCAGGGACGCCTTGCACTGGACCAGGTTGCTCGGAGCCTCATCCAGCCTGGCCTTGAACACTTCCAGGGATGGGGCAGCCACAGCTCCTCTGGGAAACCTGTGCCACGGCCTCACCACGCTCACAGGAAAGAAGATTTTCTTATATGTAGGTTAAACCTGCCCTCCTTCTGTTTGAAGCCATTCCCCCTTGTCCTGTCACTCCAGGCCCTGTAAATAGTCTCTCTCCATCTTTCTTGTAGGTTCCCTTTGGGTACTGGAAGTCCAAAATTAGGTCACCTTGAAGCTTTCTCTTTTCCAGGCTGAACAATCCCAACTCTCCCAAGTCTCAAACAAGACTCTGTAGGCAAGCACTGAAGGTTTGGCCAGATTCCCATCTTGGCACTCTGGATTGTTACTGTTGGCAGTATAATGTAAGATGCAGCAAGAGTTTCTGGAGCAAAAGCCTGAACTAAAACTGGTGTCTGCCATGTGGTTTCCCACACAACTTTCCAAGAGAATGTGTTAATATTAGGCTTCTGTGAGAAAGCTGGATACTGCAACTTAATATATTTTTTTTCTTCTTTTCACCTTCATTATCTGTTTTATAATGAAAGGCATTTTCAAGTTATATACTTTCAAAACCCAACAAACCAACCGCCCAACCAGAGGAGCTGGGCTACTATACTGGAGGGCAAAACCTGCCTACAGGAGTACAGCTGAAGGCTGTAGACACTACAGTGATGTATTTTGTTCTGTTTTTCACTGCTGGTGCTTTTCACTGCACTGAATGCTTCACACAGGGTGCATTTTCACCTTACCTTCTGCATTAAAGTGTTTTCGTTAGAAAAAATTTGAATCTTTACCTCATAAGACACAACTTTGTCCTTTTGGTCATTATTCAAGATACTTGCTACTTCTACTGAGTAGATATCCAATAATTGTATTTCTGCACTTCAAACATTTCAGTTGACTATTATATGACTATAAATAGCAGTATTTTAAGTTATCTGTTGTCCTTAGCGACTAGACAAATCTAATGTAATAATAATTGTATTAATTTGAAGTAAATCTTATTAAACTCCAAAATTGGTTACAATTGAAAATTGGATACAGACAACCAGAGCAGTCTTGCTAAATATTGCAAACAATAATTCTACATGGCACATTTCTTAAAAGTCTTTTAGCTGTCTCTTGCAGGTATGGGAAATTTTAGCACTGCAAGAGGAGAATAAATTAAACACCATGCAGTAGCTTTATGCCAAGGGGTTTAGATTCACCTGTGTTTTGAAAGGACCTAGAAAGATGACTGAAAAACAGAAGGAACTGGAACTGTTAAGAAAAATATTATATAGGAATGTTTAATCTATTCAAGAATGCAAAATAACTGCTTTCACCCTTTTACCTAAGATAATATCCACATGAAACAACTTTAAGGCAAGGTTTACAGTCAGACAGTAATTTTTTCAGTGAAGACCCCTCTGCTGTATTTGACATTCCTGTCATCATATTGTATCAATGTTATGTGACATAACAACAATTAGTCTTTTCTCCCTGCTATTAAAATATGTCAGTTTGAAATTAAGCAAGAATTTTTCTTCACTCTTGGGTAGTTCATCATCTGAGCTAAATCAGTTCAGTATATTTGCCAGCTATTTAAAATCACTTATCTAATGATGGTCTTCCAGTAATCTGAGAATTATTGCAACCAGATGGAAGAGTAGGAACTGAAGATTTGAACAGCCAAAAAGGAAAAACAGGGGAAAATAGTGAAAATAAAGAAATATGTCCATCAAACATGTAGCATTGCCCTTTTTGTCCCAGACACTTAGGAAAAAGAATAAATTGTGGGGTCTTACCTGAAGAAACCAAATATTAAGAATAATTTAAAGGAAAAAAATTTAAACTAGGAATTTACTTTTCTTTGCAATTCTGAAAGAGAATAATGAGGAGAGAAAATATAATTAAAGGTAAAAAGAAAAGGATCTAAAGTATCTTGAATTGGTAAGCAGAGGAGAGAATGGAAGAAGAAGACTCTGAGTTCAAAAGGTTGAAATTTCTAAATAAGTCTCTTTTGGACTATGGACCCTTCCTTTCTGNAATAATTTAAAGGAAAAAAATTTAAACTAGGAATTTACTTTTCTTTGCAATTCTGAAAGAGAATAATGAGGAGAGAAAATATAATTAAAGGTAAAAAGAAAAGGATCTAAAGTATCTTGAATTGGTAAGCAGAGGAGAGAATGGAAGAAGAAGACTCTGAGTTCAAAAGGTTGAAATTTCTAAATAAGTCTCTTTTGGACTATGGACCCTTCCTTTCTGTGTCTTTTCTTTCTTTGTCCCTTGACATAATCTGTGTGTAAGGAAGCAAGGAAGTTGGGAAATGGAAAGAAGGAAGGGCAGAGGATGGAGGGATAGAGCAGAATCTTAGAAATGCATTAAAGAAACTTGACCTAGAGGTTTCCAGAGTAAAGGGGGAAAAAAAAAAAAAAACTGACTATTAAATTTCCACACTAGTATTGTGAAGTAAAATATTTCCTTTAGACTTTTTTATTATTTTTTATTTAATGGCTCCATATACATATGCTTTCATGAACTCTTCATCCTCTAACATCACAAAGTGACTTTAAAGGGAAAGTTCTAAATGTTTTAACTACCACATTCTTTATTTTTATTATTTTGAGGCCAGGCAGTATATGTATCAGTTCTTGTACATTTTATAGTATTCTTTATCTGTGTTAGTCTTTTCTTCTCTGTGAGGCCTCTTGCTACCAATTACTTTCATTATTGTCTATTATTCATTTGTATTCATTCATAATTTACTCTTGTATTCATCGAAGATGTTACATCAACTGTTCAACTGCACCATTCTTCCTCTTCCTGCCTCCTTTTTCTCCCTTTATGGTGGTTATATTTATGCAATGTCCTACAAGGGATTTCTGAAGCTCAAAAATGTGGTTGGAAGTGTAGCAGAATTAATCAAAAAGGTACAAGAGTGATATATGATAGTGTTTTGCTTGAAGGTGCCAGTCACCTTGAAACAAAATCATTCATGACTTATTATGCATTTGAAGATTCAGATGGCACTTTTTCCTTTGTTTTCTTTATGTGCACCACGCTGAGGAGAATCAGCTGGTAGAGACTTTTTTGTGTGATAAAACCAATGCAAGAGCTGGAGCCATTGACCAAATCTCCTTCAATAAACTGGAATTTTACAGTTTATAAGATGATTCAATTTTTAAATCTACCTGTTACATAATAAAAGAAGCTTGTAAAACCTCTCAGTTAAAAACTGTTCTCAAAACAGCATAGGATGCCTCTGTTTCCTGAAGACACTCCCCTAGACTTGCAGAATCAGACAATCATCAAATAGCAGAAAACCATACACACACAACTTGTTTTTCACTAGGAAAAACGTAATTCTTGTTATTTCAAATGAAATGAAACAACAACTACTAGAAAAGCATCACAAAGGGAAAAGTGCCATCTGAAACTTCAAAGGTACAAAAGGTCATGAATGATTTTGTTTCAAAGTGACTGGCACCTTCAAAGTAAAAAACTATCATGTATCACTACAGTACTTTTCTTGGGGGCTGGGAGGGGGAAGGAGTCATTAAACTGCTCCTGTTTCCATGAAAAGGATGCCTAATTTGATCTTTGCAGAGACATCCTTATAAGCATAGGGAAATTTAACATGGTAGTTTATTGATGGCACACCTGCTCATTTTGAAATTGTTCTGTGGATTTCAAGAACATGAACTGACACAATACCGTGCCAATCATTTAATTTTGTGAAGTAACACAGCTCTGCCTAGTTGTATGCAATCTGTTCCTTTCACTTTTCTTGTTATACTGGGAGATAGAAGAGATCTCTGAATGAAGATTTATGATTCTCTTGCTCCTCAGGCATTGTCTTTAGCCATTTTCAGACCATTACAAAGTAAGTCAATGACAGTGATGGCACATGTGGAATTTTTAGATGAAAAAATTTAGAGCCTGTCTGTTTAAAAATTTATGTCAATCACTATTTTTGCACAATGCTGTTATTTTAAAGGTATTAAAACTTGGGGGAGTTCCCACTTTGTTCTTATTTTTTTTTCTATTTTCTTTTCTCAACAAGAAAAAAATTATTAACAACACAAAGCACATCTGAAAATTCATGAGATATATTTATTATATCCTTGTACATTGACCCTTATATCTGCCTCAACCTTTCCACATACAGAGTTGCTGCCTCTGCATTTTTTACAAGAATGGAGGAAAATAAGCCTTAGCCAAATAAGAGAGAGTACTTCTGGGGAAAAAATACAATTGCTAAGGATGTTTATTTGCAGGTACTGGGAAAATTGCATGCTTTTAGTGAGCTACTTGGGGTAATGACTACCCAGAGTTCAGAGTAAATTTCACTAGATGAAACACCCACTTTAACAGACAGGTTTTATCAAAATGATTTATAAAACATGGATCAAATGTGCTGTGAGTTAGAGTAGGAAGAAGAGGCACTGGTGTATGTACATATTGCAGTTGTAATGCAATACACTAGCACAAAGAGGTCAGTACTCAGGGAAAGTAGAAAATTCACAACGAAAATCCAGGAACAGGTGAGGCATGTGGGATGGGAGAAGTGGAAGTATACAGACAGTACCAGAGCCCGGGTGGGTACTCCAGGAAAGAAATGTTTTTAAAGGATTTCTATTTCCCCTGTGAAATTTAAAGTAAAAGTATTATTATTTACTGAACCTTTTGATTCTTGCTTTTTCTCCTGTGTTTTCTTTAGTGGTGTTATATTAGACAAGCTACACTTGACTGCTTGAAGAATAAAGTCAAGTAACCCTTGAGTCTAAGGTTCCTTTTGAAGACCATCCTTCATCTAACACATCTTGAACTCAGATTCCAGTATCTTGAGAAAGGGGATGGCCTAGAGCATTTACTCTAGCACTGTCTGTATCTCATCAAGAGCTGGATTCAGTAATGTAAATTTTTCTAATCAGAGTTGACCTAAAAAAAACAATTACCAATAAACCAGTGATTGAACAGCAATTCCTAAATGTTAGTTCATGGAAGACTGAAGCAAATACAAATCTATTTTATATCTCAATGCAAAAATTAATAAATTTGCCCTTTTTTTATTTTTTGGTGGTGATTTTCATATATTCTGCCAAAATACTTTCTTATGGGTCAAAATTTCTTGGCATTTGTGGTGCCAAGTTTTAATGTGTTTTTCTGCTAAGAATAGAAGGCCATTTACTGTCTTTGTAATTTATATTTTTTTCTGTTTGATGGATGAGTCCTGTTAGTTAATTTTGATGGGCCCCAGAAAATCACTTAGAGACACTGATATGAATCAACCATTAGAAGAGTTTGGTTCACTTTGTCTTCTGATCTCTGTGTCCAACATTTCAATCCCCCCTACAATTCAAATTATTTCTCACCTAGCATTGCTAGTATTTGCATTTTTCCTGCAGTCTTCCTTTTCAGGACCTTATAATCTTGTACACCAATTCCATAATTACATTTTGTGGTGAAAATAAACAGGCTGGACTCTTGCTTGTATCTATATCATCTCTCACAGTAATACCTCAGTGTTATGTGTGGCTTCTGCATGCTGCAGAGAACACTTCCAAAGTGCAGAGGTGCATAAAAACCACCAATATCCTTCCACTGTTTGATTATTCGCTAATATTTTACGTCCTGATAAGAGTATCAGACATTGTACAAACACATAGTTTGGCATGAATTCCAGGGATGAAGAAAGTACTCTTTTCATGGAACTAATCTGTCTGCCTGTTAGGGGTTGTGTGAGATTGACACAGAGAAAGCCAAAAGCAGCAGAATCAGTGAGGAAGAAGTGCTGAGGGAACAAGGTTGAGGAGGAGTACTGCATGATTCCCACGAGCCTGGTGTGATGTAAAAACTACTGAGTGTTACAGACTCTGGAGGAGATTGGACCACCCACAGCGTATCATTGAAAGCTGTCAGGCACACAAAAAAGGCATAGGGAGAGAGGACATGACACGAGCATGCTGAGACAGTCAGCTTTTTCCAGAAGCAGGAAGGGAATGAAAATACAGCAGCCAAGGCAAAGTCACAGAAACCATGCAAGGAGATACTGAAATGAAGAATTATACATGAGAAATATATAGAAACATTATTATACAAAGAGAAATGTATAGGGAGATTATTCTTTGGTCTCTCTGCTATTTACCCTAGATAAAGTAATACATATATATTATATATATTATATATATTGTATAATCCTTTGTTCTGTAGCTGCCATGTCAATAAAAAATTTACACCATTAGAGGCTTCAATGAGGAATTCTTCACAAATGGCAGATGCAGCATAACAGATCACATTAGGTTTACAAGAAACAGAGATTCAGCATTGGAGTACCACATGACTGGATTATCTCAGACTGAATCTGATGGCACAACTCTGGAATTTCAAAGGAAGAGTCCGAATGGAAAAACAATAGTAGATGTCAACTGAATAAAAGCCAACTGAATCATAGCTCTCAGCTCAGTCCTCAGTTTTCATTAATATTTTTAGTATTTTGATAAGATTTAGATGCGTTTTCAATGGAAAATGGCAGACTGTTCCACTTCAGTGCTCACTCTAGTCCCAGAAAAATATCCTAGAGTTCTCCACCAGTTGATCCAAGTGCCTGAACATCTCAAGAAGCAGCACTTTAGATGTATCTTGTCCATAATGGACTGAGTGGAAAATTCCTAGGTGTCTATGTGTTTTTCACTAACAAAATTAAGCAAATAGTAATTTTGAAAGATTCCGCATCTACTCATATTTTTGGTACTGCTAGGGAGTTTCAGTTGTGCAGCATTCTGCACCAGTTCAGCCCCCAAGAGCTGCTTGGGTTGAAAGGGCCTTCAGGAGGCCTTCAAGTCCAACATCCTGCCCAAAGCAGAGGCAGATAGTAAACCAGGCTGCTCAGAGCTTGAAAAGATGGGCTTGCACAACTTCTCTGGGCAGCCAGCTCAAATGCTTCACTGCACTCAAGGTGAAACAACTTTCTCGTATCCAGTGAGAATGACCCCTGTTTCAATTTATTCCCGTGTTCTTCTGTCCTTCTGCCAAAAATCATTGTAAAGAGTCTTTCTGGGTCTCCTTGGTTCTCTTGAGGGAGGCAGGCAGCTGTTGGACTTCCTGAAGTTCTCTTTTCTCCAGGCTCCATGAGTCTCAGAGACCCAGCCTCTCCTCACAGGGCCAGTGCTCCAGCCCCACACATGTAGGGGCTTGCAGTTGTTCCCATTTGTGAATGCCTTTCTTGTACAGTAGAGCCAGGACTTGAAGGATGCAGGGTGCTAGGCAGACAGGGATAATCCCTCTCCTCAATTTCCCAGGACAGAGCTGGGTATCTTGGGTGGCTCATGCTCAGCTTGCTGTTAGCCCAGACCCCCAGAGCCTTTTCAACAGAGCTGCTGTCCAGCTGGGGGTCTAAACCCATATTTACTAAAAACATTATTTTTATTCCTTCCCAGCTAGATAATTTTTAATTTGTCCTTATTGAGTTTCACAAAATTCACTCCTTCAGTCTATCTAGGTCCAAGGGATATTGCTTTTTGGAAACATCCTTACAAACCACACTTGCACAATGAAAGAGCAATGCATATTAGAAGTCATTTTGCAAAAAACAACATTGCAAAAACCCTCAGGTTTATTGAGACTCCTTCAGAGTTTGGTGTTTTACCTGAAATTCAAATTTAGAAGATCTTATGAAGCTTTTGAACTTGCAAAGAACTCCTTTGTATTACACATTGTTTCAGAGTCAGAAACATTTCTTAGAGACTGAGGAACAAAACCAGTTCTTTTAAAATATCCCAGAGATAGTTTTTTAATTTGGAGGAGGAATCGAGTAGGTCTGTGACTTCTGAGTGTTTGAAATAACAATGCAGGCTTTGGTTTACACTGAAGCATGCTGGTATCAGTGAGTTTTTATTCAAGCTCACAAAGTGCACAGCTGGCAAAAACAATGCTTGAAAGAGTTTTTTATCTCCCCGAGGAAAGACAGAACTGTACAGAAAGCAAGAGGTATGCCAAAAAACACTGATTCCTGAATCAAATTATATCATCATTATTATCTCTTTTAGACTTTATTAGCAATGTTTTAATAGATTTGCTTATGCCGCTGCTGTTAAACACTCTTGCAATCTGAAGTGTGAGCATACAGCCAGAAGAAGTTTACTCAGCAGAGAGATAACAATGACACTTTGTGCTCTGAGAATTTGATTGAATACTCACAGTTACTCACAGTGGTTCTGCTTCTCACTTAAGTAGCAAAATTACAAATCAAAATTAGTTTGACCAAGAAATGGGTGTGATGAATATTTTATTTTCTGTCCACTGCTCAAGTCTGATCCCTGAAAAAAGAGAAGTGTCTAGGATGCTTACAGGTTATATACGTATTTGTTGTTTCTTAAACTGAACTAAAGCTTGTCTCATTAAGAGATCAACACCCCTGCAGACACAAACAACCTTTAACCTGACTTTTATGTATGAAAGAGAGCACAAAATCCGAAGGATCTAAGTTGGTAAATTCAAAGGTTCGATGCCAGAAGAAACACATTTCTGCTTGTGCAGAGCATGTATCTATGTCACTGCCTCTCTCAGTCTCTCTTCCCCACTCTCTCCCTCTTTTATCGTCACACACAGAGACATTGTTTTTTCTAGAAAAGATGTGCCTTACATGACAAATAGCAGCCACACTGTTTGGAAACCAATCTGGAGAACATTTTATTGACATTTTCAGCACAACCAGCTCTGCTGATTTTACTAGGACGACTTGTGGCAATAAAATACATGTGGGAGTATTCTCAAGGCTCTGTATTACTGAAGCACTTGGATCCTTCAGCAAAGAAACAGAAGCATGTGGGAATGGGTTCCAGCATGCTCAGAAGCCACTTGGGGGCACTGACATCTCTACAGGTCTCTTTTAAGAAAAAATATTTTCTAGAGAAGTTTATGTGTTAGGAGAGAGGAAAGGAAAGATTTAGTTGGCATCTGTAAATACACAACACATTGAAGAGGCCAGAAATAAAACACTGGCCCTACTCTGCTCCTTTTATAGATCAGTGCTGACTCAATACAATTATACTTAGCCTATAGTGACATAAAATGAAACTCATCAACTCTCAGGACTTTACCTCTAACTTCATCATAATTTCTGTCTTTGTACGATCCCAACATTTCTCCTTGGTTAATTCACTGCAGCAGGAGATCTATCCTGTCTATAATATAACTGGAGCCTGAAAGGCTTTTTTTGACGCCAAACTTTATGTTCATTCTGAACATTTTAGAAATAAATGTTTTAGAATTTGCTAAAGAAATTTATATCCTTACATGTTCCTATTCTTTTTTTTTCAACTGGTCAATTAATGTCAAAGGAAAAGTGAACCTACAGTCTTCATTGCCCATTTCAGTTCTTTTAATGTCCTGGTATTGGCTGAACATCTTATGCATTTCAATAAATTCACACTCTGGATAAAATGAGGAGGCAGAAAAAAAAGAAAAGATTGTTTGTAGCTCTGTGGAGTTATTTTTCCTCTTTAAATGTAATTCTCTCAGTGAACCTTGAACACAAATAAAGTCCTAGATAACAGTAATGTGAATGTGACTTAAAACATGAAATGAAATTATTTTGTGACTTCTTGGTAGTCTCATTAAACTAAAATTATTTCAGTAGGATGTTGTACAGCACATTTATCCACAGCTTCCAAAACAATTTTGCCTAATTATTCATTCAATAACTGAGTGTGGTTTTAATATCATTATAAAAAGCACTTCCACCTTGTAATGTTCCAATTTTTTATTTAAAAGAAGAGAAGAAAAGAATGGTTGTTTTAACAATTTTAGAACAAATAATCTATTAATTAACTTCTTGTAGGTTATCACTACGCACAAAAAAAAAATTATTACCACAGTTAGGGCAAGATTTTTAAAAAGAGAGGAAAATTCACCCAGTAATAACTTGTTTGTTGATATGGTCTTATATTCACTTTCAAAAAGTATACTGGAGACTAAGTTTGCAGAAAATAATATTTTTGTTAGAATATATTTTAAGTTAGTATTACCTGCAAGGGAAGTAAATATTAGACTAATACATTTTTGGTTTTATACAGGATAAATGATTCAGTAAGTTTAATTATTGCAGAAATATGTCCAACCAAAACTAGACAATATATCTTGATTCTCAAAACCAGGTATCTCTCAGTGGACTGCAAAGCACCTGCAATCTAATGGCTTTCAGCCACTTCAGACTGAGCACCTCTCCTATTAAGGAAGGCTGAGAGTATTGGGATTGTTTGGCTCTGGGGTGACCTAATTGTGGCCTTCCAGTACCTGAAGGGAGCTGACAAAAAAGGTGGCAAGAGACTTTTTACAAGGGCCTGGAGTGACAGGACAAAGAGGAACAGCTTCAAACTGACAGAGAGTAGGTTTAGATTAGATACGAGGAAGAAATTCTTTATTGTGAGGGTGGTGAGGAACCAGCACAGGCTGCCCAGAGAAGCTGTGGCTGCCCTGTCCCTGGGAGTGTTCGAGGCCAGTTTGGATGGATCTCTGAGCAACCTGGTCTAGGGAAAGGTGTCTCTGCTCATGTCAGGGGTGTTGAAACTACATGATCTTTTAGGTCCCTTCCAACCCAAACAGTTCTATGATTCTATGATTCTGTGTTTGTAGAATGGGGAAAATAGAGGTACTTCCCGGCAAAAAAACACTGTCAACCACATTTTTATCCTCATGAGGAAGAAACTTTTGATTTCAATATTCTGGTAAAATCCCATTTGGTTTGTGACTTTAGCAGAATGTCTGCTCTCTTTGTGACTAGTCATTTCTGCATTTCAACATATATTAAATTAATAGTGATTTCATGGTAATTGCTACTTTTCCTCTAGGTGTACTGGCTTCAGCAGCATCTTATTGTTACTGTCAGTTTTGACAAGTATGAATTTAGAAGCTACAGTAAAGGTAAAATTATAGTAAGAAGTGCTGAAGAGATTTTAAATGCTCATCTTTAGACCCAACTTTTTTTTCTCATCCTGGGAAAAGCTTTCATAATTCCTCATTAAATCTAGTGGATCAATTTTTGCTCTAATGTACAGTAAATGTAAAATCAAAGTGTCAGCAAAAATTTTTTACCCAAAGTAAATACAAATACAAATACAAGTTAAATACTTGTTTCTGTTCCTCCATGTATGAAGAATGGATATAAATACACAAGTACAAACACAAAAATGTTTGTAAAGCATACATACATGCACACACATATATAAAAATGTTTACATGTGTCTATCTTATAATTCTAAAATTATATGTTCCCTCTCCTAATTTGGTCTATAATATGTGGAAAACAAATATCTACTTTTGTAGACAGTGCTATTAATAAACTATGAAAATTCTAATAGAGATGTCTCTGTTGCAATTTATAAAATTCTACAGCAGAAAAATATCTATACTCAGTGGGAAAAGCTGAATTTCCATTTATCTTATTTTTACTAATTGAAATATTTCTGAAACAATGGCTCTCTGGATAGTAGCTGCAGTTAAGATAGCCTTCTCTCCCAGGAAACAGCAGTACTACTAATTAACATGTTTTCAAAAACCAGACTGTTGACGGAGAGCTGTAAGAGCAGAAAAAGGTTGCTAGGTACCTGCACTCAGAAGACCTGAATGTTTTATTCTTTGGGAAGGAATATATTGCAAAGATTTCAAGCACTGGCAACTTTCCCTGCTAAGAAATTTATTCTTCAATGACTGGAAAACATTAATTTAAATCTTTTTAATGAACTAATGGGTCATGTAAAACACCTTATACTTTAGCAAAATCATTTTTTAATCAAAGAGTGTAAGTTTAATTGGCTAATATTTGAGCTACACTTTGTACCTCAAAAGCTGATCATTAGTATTACCACACAGATAAATCTCAGCTAAATAGATAGAATTTAAATATTTATTGTCATTTCCTTTCTCTCTTTTTTCCCCCCTTTTTTTGTCATCATGGCACCTTTTGTTCGTGTATTTTAGCCTAGTTTCTTCCCAAGGCAACGTCCATTACAAGTTCCATACTCATGTGTTTATACACCAATAGAAATACATACTGCTATATTACAGCATTGGAATTTTGTGTATATGTACACTTGGTACCAAATGGTGGAACTGTTTTTATACCTTAACATCATAGAGAGATCTAAAGAGTACATAGAATTTGTAAAATGGGCTATTTTCCAGGTTTGGAAAACAATCTCATATGAGTGAGATGTAGGTTCATGTTCTTTGCTAAAGCTGCATCCTGAAATAGCAGCCGGTACTATGAACCTTTCCTGTGCACTCACCCGTGCTCTCCAGGAACCTTCATGCAGGACGGTGTGCCAGAAACTCCCTCCATTTTGCAAAGGACTCTGGTTCATCAGCTTTTATACAGCCGTTACAAAATTATACAGTGAGAGAAGCAGGATTTCAACAGGTGAGACAGAACTTAGGAATCCATTGACCAAAAAGGCCCTATGTGGTGCTGGAAGTCAGACAGTGAAAATACAGATTTTTGGCAAAAGCTGCATAACATCAGCATGTGAGAATAGTCTAGTTCAAACATAAGTATGTTTTGTTTTTTTTTCCTCTCTAGACTAAGAAGATGGAAAATTTAGCAAAGAGGATTTGCGAAGAGGGCACATATACAATGACATTCCCCTCCATTACAGTCTGTCCAGCACGTGGATAACAAGCAGCAGTTCACCACAAATTATGCTGGTGAGTAATTCACCTCAATTAGCACCATTCTGTGGTAATCACCAGAAAGCCTTTGACTAGCTTATTCTTACTACTCTAAAAACACAAACTAAGTGGCCACCATTGCATGGCTTTATCTCATTATCCTGTGGGGCTGGGAAGCCTAAGAACAAGTTAACTGATGCCAGCCTTGCACACGGAGAACAGAAACGAGGTCTCCTTATGGTTAGGTGTGTCCCCAGAGCAGGGCAGTGTGTTCCTCGAGCAATTTCCCGTACTTCTACAGTAGTCTATATGTGAAGGAAACCAAAGGTTTAAATTTACCCTAGCTTCTCATATTATGAGAGACATACTAAAACATTTATTGTCCTGTCAGGAAGTTGTGTTAAGGCAGATGAGACACTCAACAAGAAACATTGTAGACCTGATAATAACTTCTAAAATGCAATAAATATATTTACTTTTTTCATGATTTTTTTTACTCCTCTGAGATACTGAGCACCCTCCATCTCCGCAGAAGTAAATGAAATGTAAATGTGCCCCTCAATGTTAATTCATTCCCTTGTGTTTACTCTAGGCTCAATGCAGGCTTTTTTTCAGCTCTAACTAGACTAGAATAATAATTGTCACCATCCTGTTATCTCTGTGCTATAAATTAAGAAAACCTCGCCTGGCAGTGGAGAAGCTCTGCAGCTTTCAGCATATAAAGAGGAAAATGAATTGAAAGAGACCAAAGATGCAGAACTCTTGTCAAATGTGTCTGAATTGATACAAGTTGTGAACTACAGCTGCTAATCCAATGAACCAGATGGTATCAATTGTCAAACCAGGTGCAGGAAATGGGGTTGTTATCCCTCCTGCAAATCAATTAGACCAGCATGAAAAATTCGTAAATGAACTTCCCACCAAACAAACAAATTGTACCAAAAACTGTCTCAGGTGTTCAGCTGAGTCATGAATGATTGGTCTTTTTGCAACTGGCAGCTGCCATTAAAGCGCTTAATTTCTTTTATGAATAAACCTACCAGAATTTAATTTTCAACTCTAATGCATCATCGGAAGCTGCCTGATCCAACATCTTTCCTTTCACTGATCCATGCTAATTGGAAGTGTCAGAAATCATGAAGCATGCCATGGAATCAACACCAGTTTCTGCCACACAATGTTTCAGTAAGCCTTATATACCCCAGTACACAAGTAAATAAGTTTCTATTTCACTTTGGAGAAAGCCAATACCACAATGGTGTTTCTATAAAATAAGGGGCAATATTGGTTAATCATGTTTTGGCTAACACTTTGATGTTCTTTGTAATGAAATCTGATCTACTTTTTTTTCCAAAACAATACTCAGTATGCAGTGGGTTTTGTGGATATTGGTGGGCTGCTAGAGCTGGCATGAGGTTGTTTAGTGGAGATATTTGGGATGATTCCAGGGTAGTGGTGAGAAGGGAACCAATGCATTAGATTAAAGTGATTCCCCCTATTTTTCTGAATTCTGAAGTAGAAGATTTTTGATGGAAATGGCCAAGAACACTCATAAATAGCTTTCCCCTCAAGGGACCATCTTATTAGATGTGATCTGTAAATGATTTTCTAGTCAAACATATAACAGGACTCTTGAAATACTTTGTACACACATTAGCTATCCATACACATCTAATACATTAATCACATGTATATCTATATATCTACATTAGTTACATTAAAATATTCTTTCTACTTATATCTTCATTAGTTTTTCAGCTAAAAGAAAATATTGAAACAGACTCGTGTTGCACTCTGAGGTGGAATTAAAATATGTGAGAGTGATTCATAATCAAACAAACTCTCTCTGCAAGCACTTCCAGAAGACAGACAGTAAACAGGAGAAGGAGAAATGCACTGAGAGGGTTTTCTCTACATTTAAATGCTCTTACACAAAACGGACTACCACTGGGTTAGACTGAAGCAGAGTACTTCCATTAAACTTGCATTCTCTAGCTAAAAGTTAATTAAGAGCATTAAAAAGGTTTTGCAATCAGAATAAACATGTGCAAAGCAAGATGGTTCTCCAAAGAGGAAAAAAAATCAGGAAATCAGGTATGAAGAAATAGTATATACCTCAGAATATGTGTTGCATGATAATGAGCAGGGGGAAAAAACATCAGGGAAGTTGAACAATCTAAGACAATTATATTACAATTTCTTGCACTCATAAAGATTCCATACCCAGAATCCTGTTCTGTTTTTTAAGTCTCTGCTTGTCACTCATCCCAGAATACAAAAGACTTCAATCAAATAAGACTGAGCCAAACACTTAATATTTTTTTAAATTTCCTGCTGCTTAAAGCATAGATTAAGGTATGATTCTTAAATGCTCTGCATGCATTATACCAAGAAACTAGAAGTAGTTTGCTGTTACAGGGAAATGTGGGATCAGATATTATCAGAAAAAAAATCAAAGTCCAAAAAATGCCAAATCACATCTCTTAGACATGTAGAGGCAAATACTTCACTGAATATATGATAATTACCCTGTATATTTTCAATAGGGGTACTTGTGCAGAACTTATAAAACAGTAACAAGTATAAAGGAGAAAATAAAATAGTGAAGCGTAATTTTCAAGGATTTGTTTTACTGGACATTTCAGTATATAAATAATAACCATCATCAAAAAAATAGGAGCTTGATATTCAATCATACTTTGAATCTTTTGTTTAGGAACATTTTTAATTATAATTTAAGGTCTGAGCAGATGCACACACATTTATTCTTCTATTATAACAGCACTAAGTGTGCATATGATGTTATCATGTTTCAATCTCACTAAAGAACCAAAGAAACTTAAAAAATTATATTTCTGCTATAAAGACATTTATTATACCTCAATATATTTATAATTTTGTGGCAATTTCAATAAAATCTCTGGAAACTTCTAGTGTTTTACACAAAAAAAAAAAAATTGCATCTGTTTTCTGAACGAGTTATTACTTAAAATACCAACATGCTGAAGGAAATTAAGCAAGGATTATATCCTGAGATGTGTGTATGAGGAAAGAAATACAATTTTTACTACATTCATATAATAAACTGTCACTGATTGGATCTTTAGATTCCTCTTGATTAAAGGCAATATTCAAAATATTTATAGAGAAAGGAGTACTACAGCTAACAAAGGCTTCATGAACATTAATAAGGTCAGGAACTGGAAGCCCATTCTCTCATTACTGATGGTACACCAAAAAACATTATCTGGATAAGAGAGAATATATGATATATATTAAACTATCATGAAGCTTTGTGGTGATGCGTCCCCTCCCTCTCCAGGTCCCTTCTCCAGTAGCATTCCCAGTGCTGGAGTTCAGAGAGGTTGGGCAATGAGCACCTGGCCATGGGGCTCCTGGGACACCCAACTCAGGACAAAGACAGACCAGGCACTCCCTGAGACCTGGGCTTCACAGACCAACTATTTTGTGACTTTCTTTCTAGGAAATTTTAATTATTTTTTACAAAAATTTCTACATCATAACCTAAACAGGAAGCAAAGCCTTCCTTCTGTTGAGATCCTAGTTGTCCTAGGCAACAATGTAAGATGTGCCCAAAAGTAGGTATTCTATCACCATCTTCATAAACTGTTAAAACTGGTGGGACAGTGCTCCCCCATCTCCTTCATGACTCCTCTCTGGTAAACTCTTCTGTTAATGGGCCAGCTGTTGACACCAGGTGGGGCAGAGTCCTTTATCTCTGCCATGACCCATCCTCCCTCCAAGGAGATATCTCCTGTTAATGGCCCACCTAGTCTCACCGAATGACTGATAAAATTACATCATCCCATTGTGAGATGCTCCGCCCAGAGGGAGGAACCAAGCATTCCATCCTGGATATAATCTGAGATTTCGAACACCACAAGCAGCCTTTCCCCACTGGATTCCCAGAGGAAGACCAGACCCTTCTACAGGATCACTGCTTCAACAGAACCATCACTCCAGGAGGACTCCAGCCACCATGTAATTGGACTGCTACCAACCCTCTGACTGTGACTGTCAGGGGGTCAAGTTCTATTCTGACTCTGTCAGTGGGTGGTTCTGTTTTGTTTTGTTTTTAGTATTGCATTTATTTTATTTTTCCTATTAAATTGTATTTCTGACTTGGAGTCTCTCACTAGTTTGCTTTCAAGCTAGTACACTAGTACTAAAAGTATTTTTGCGACAGATGCAAGATAGACGTTGAATTCTTCCACAGGCATAGGAAGGGTTATCTTTTCGATCCTATGGAATATTTAAACATGGATAGGAAATTTAAATGCTGTCCTCTACACAGAATATTCATTCTGTGCATACTTAACAGTTCTTATGTTTCTATGAGGCTTTCAATGTAAAACCAACTACCTACAGACTTTCAGGCACACAGGAGATAAAAGAATGACAGTCAGAGATTATGTTGAGTTGGGAAGGACCCATAAGGATCAATGAGTCCTATTCAGTCCTTGCTCCTTGCAGGACTAGCTAAAACTAAACCACATGAGTAAGAGCATTGTTCACTCACTCCTTGAACTCTGGAAGAGAGTTTTACTTCGGTACATCCGTGAATGTAAGAAGTTCCTACTCAGTCCCAGTTTAAATGTCCATATAATGCTGATGTTGAGAAAATATAAGGAATATGCATTGTATTGACAAGAATTTGTGTTGGTTCTGGAATGGAATGGAAAATATATCCCTCTTAAATTCTCCCAAGACAAAGCTAACACTGAACAGATTCTTCCCATGTCAAACTCATAACTTGAGCTGATTACTCAATGCAGTAATTTAGTGACTGAATAATTGGAACCGACTGATTTATTGATTCAATTTTAAATGTGCCCATTATTTGATCATTGTACTGTTCATATTTAATTAGCTAATAAAACTGTAGCATATTAGCTTAGAAATATGTCTCATTAAGTGAATACTTGCTTGCTTATGCTTTTCTTTTATAAAATCCATAATTGGCTCATAGAACTGATTTATTTTCTCGATTTGCAATATGTGCCACGAACTTTCAGGCCACAAATAACTGTGGATAAGCATCTTCAGAACAGTTGGGTTTCTTCCCATCTAAATTCATAAACAGAGATTGAGGAGAGTATTCCCACTTAAGTATCTTTGCCCCAATATTGAATCTAAAGCAGAGCTGGGTTTACCCAATGGGTAAAATGGAAAAAAAATGAGGGAGGGAGGAGAGAAGGGGTAAAAGGGCAGACAGGGAGCAGGAGGGAGGAAAGGAATGCCTCATGGTAGCCACATGCTTTGTGGTGTTTAAATAGTCAGTGCTAGAAATGGAAGTGAACTACCAGGCTCTTTAGAATCAGCCCCCCATGTAGGGTAGTGTGGTGCTCTGTAATGAATGGAACACATCTCAGCCATTAAAACACAACCCTGAGAGAAAAGAGAAAAACTAACTTGAATTTTAGATAATAGCCTGATTGTGCAGAATGTGGTAAATTTGAGAACCTCTGCATCAGTTCACTCTCTTCCTATTCCTGATGGAAATTTCCTTTCTAGAAGCCTGCATGGTGCTGCATTTCAGATTTGTGGCTGAAACAGCCATGCTAACTCACCAGTGTCCCAGCTATTTCTCATTAGTGCTTGCACAGCTTTTGTACATCCTGCCAGCTACAACAAATCTTTAATAGCATAATTGCCACATAGATGTTTCCCTCAGTTAAGGACAATGACCCTAATCCACCATCAATCTAAATCACTGCCTCTCTAACCAAGTCAGGACTTCCACACTGGTGCAAATCAGAGCACATCTCAGCTCACAAATCAAGCATTTAAGGAATTATTACTTATTTCATACTTGTTCATAATTTTCTCGGAAAGCTACATTTCCAAGAAAATCACAGTATCAGAAATTGAATTGCCAGTATGTTCTCCTGTTACAGCAGAGAGTACACTTCTATTTTGAGATAATTAATTGGAAACACAAGATTATATACATTATTGGAACGATGTAGAGAAAATAATAGTAAAAAATGCCCCACTCACACTTCTAATAAATTACTGGATATATTAATTGCTAATATATAGTCTGGGTATAGAAGTCAAAGTTGAAATTAACACCTAAAAAATATGTTTCCTTGGAGGACTGTCCAAGGAAAAGCACAAATAAAAAAGGTCAAGTTCAAGTTCCTTGAAACATCTGCTGTTATCCAAATGTCCATTTAATTATTACAAACTGAAAGACAAAATTATTATTGCAATGTTTACAAGAACATTAACAAGAGAAAATAGTTACACATGCAGATAGAGAAAATTATTTTGCTGACAGTCATTTCTATAATTTAAAAACTGTTACCATGAAAGATTTAATTTAATTAAAAAGTAAACAATATCAACATGTTTTCTTAGACTATTAATGAAAATAAATCACTTGACATAAAGTATCAGTGAGTAAGCCACAGTCTGTTTCTTCTACTGACAACTGTACAAATCCTGAAGCAAAGCTTGAGAGAAGAAAAATATATAAAACAAGAGAATGCAATTGAGCAGCAATGTGACCCTCTTGTAGCTGAAGGAGTATTTCTTTGCTGTCCTGCTGCAATACTGGTTTGGTTTTTTCCTGGTTTTTAAAATTTTATAGCATCTTTCTGCTGAGTTCCTCAGATGTGAGATGCTGGAGTGAGAATGGAAACAGCATTGCTTCACTGACTCCTGGTGAGTTTACCCTTTCTGTACTGAATAGGCTCACATTTGAAAATAATTACTTGTCTCCTTCATATTGGTTGGAATCAGTGACCTTGGCATTGGACGGAAGTCACAGTAGTTTGATCCAGTCTTTTCTGCTGGCTGGACACAGGAGGGAGTTTTGTATCACAAAATGCTCATCCGTTCCCAGTGCAGTAGACTGTCAGAGTAAAGCAAAGGCTAAAGGTGTTACAAACAACATTTCTGGCAGCTTCAAATTTCTCTGTGAGCCTCTCTGAAAAAAGGAACCAAAGCCCCCAAACAAATTAAAAGTCAGATTAGGTACTTCAGATATTTTTGACTCATTTATTTATTTTTCTAAAGTCTAACTCTGAATGTCTAGAGATACTTTTGCCTAAGTGGATAGTTACTTATTCAAATCAACCCATAAATCTTGTACATATCAGACAACCAAAATACATTTCTTGGCAAATTCTACACACAGTTTAGGTTTGAATATTTCCATTTTTTCTTGTGGAATGACGATTCATTTATGAAACAGTTTCGTTTAAAAACACAAAACATAAGTGGATGCATTTTTTCTCTTAAATTCATAAGAGAACATGTCACAGTGAATTACTGGCTCTTTTTTGTACTTTTGGGTGGTCTGTACACTGTTTTCAAGTTTGCTGACTAAATCATTTTTTCAATTTTAATAGACCAGGATGTGGGATTCTTTCTTCTTTGTTATCCCTAGATAGATTATGAATATCTCATTGGCTGTATTTGTGATCTGAAGTTTCAAACTCGCATTTAATAATTTGTAATCAGGAGTTTTTACAACATTAACTCTCATTTTTATTGGAAGTCACAGCAGTTGCTTCTGGGGCTTCAAGTTTTGCAGTAAGTCTAAGAGCTCACTTCCCACTGCAGTTGATGGGTACATAAGGTTACCACATACCTGACAGTGGAGAGAAGAGTGAAGAGGAACAGGCTGTCTAGAGGTCCCATTTGTTAGAAATTATAGGATTATATTTATAGGTATCTGTGTAAAGATCTGCTGCATAAGAATTCTTCATGCTTTCAAAATCGAACCCAACTCCACCTCCTGGCCATTAACACATAGCTTTTAACTTCTCCTAACCAGAAGTTTTCAGTGCTTTCTAAACAAAATTCCTAGATCACGACCACAGTCTATCTCAATTTTCAATCCTCTTTTCTCCTTCATTGCTCAAATCTCTAATTAAACCTCATCAGATTTTCTGAATCTCCTCTGGGGATTCTGCCATCACCCTCTGCAAGCATCCTGTAGGTTGCTCTGTCTGAGACCTCTCCCTGGACTTCTCTGAAAACACACACCCCTACTGTTTTTAGGTAAAGTTCGGAAACCGAGGTGTAGGTGACACTCACCAAAAATCTGTTCACAATGGTCTTATGAATATGAATAGCAATGAAATTGAATCATCATCAACTGAAGATGTTGCTTCTTTTTTTTCCTCCAATTTTTTTCATTTTTTCTGTACCATCTGACCACCATAGAATTTATTTAGAGACACAGTTTAAAGTTACATTCATTATTTTTTCATTCAGTATTTGTGAACTTCAAATCTGTGGTCATATTTCTGACTGTGAATTTAATCTTTGCTGAACGATATCCTTAAACTAGAAGTTCTTACAATCAGCTTCATAAATGTTGTATCTCTGGTGGGCCAAGTAGTGTTAATCTCACAGAAAGCGTGTTATAGCTCCAGGCATCTCTCTAGGCTGTTGGCTGGGCCCTCAAGCTCATGTTGGACAAGACGTACATGATTACTGGTCAAGACATGGGAAATTGCTGTACCTGATAGGTTACAGTGTGGGAAGCTGGCAGAAGCTACAGACAGTGCTGAGAAGGAAAGCAGGTTTCACAGCTGTTACACAGGGAGTTGTGAGTCCATCTGTGCCAGGATTCACAGGTATTCAGGGAGGAGTCTTAGCTATGTTCAGAGGACTAAAGCCTTGTACGGCCAACAGATCCCAAATGTCATTTATCCCATATAAGGCTGAGATTTGGCTACAGGTAGCAAAACTAGAAGCACAGGGAAAAATACCAGGTTTTCTGGGAGGAGACTGGCATGAGGAAAGGGAAGTACAAGAGTATCAAAAAGAGTCAGAGCACAAGAAAATGGATAAGTTACCCAAAGGACCTACCCAGGGCAGTGCTTGCTAGGAAGCCCAGCATGTTGTCACCACATATACAGCATGATAAAGCAAACCCATAGTTCTGACCTTAACACAAAACATAAATCTTCTTCCTTGACCAAGAGGAAGTCAACAAGGGAGCACCTGGATCGAAGGAGGATGGAGAATTCTGGTATTGCCACATTAGAACCCACATACCCCCCCAATCCATAGTGAGATATATTGGATATATTAATCTCACCAGCCTGGACCTGAGCCATTGTCTCCACTATAAGCAGAAAATCATATATGGGTACATATACTGGATTGTCTTTGAAGAGTATAGACACTGCCTTTGCTCACATTTTCTATCATTTCTGTGCCAAGACTATGATAACTGGTTTTGGGTAGCCCTCATTCCAACTGCATTCTAGTCAATTATAGTACTTTAGGTGTGAATATCTTGCCTGAAGACAGAAGTCTTTGCCACATAAAGATTATGAAGGTAAATAATCCTGAACTTGTATCTTATCAGTATGTTAATGCTGAGAGTGAACTGCATAAATTCAATGTAAATTCAGGCAAACGTGCACAGGCAAATGTTTAGCAATACCCTGTACCTCTAATGTTTATTAAGAAGTCAAGAAAGCTTCATAAGAATAAGCTTTTAGTTCTGATGTCCTGGCTAAATTTCAGCTTATGTAATTGCACTCTGCCTGCTTCATTTTCCCTTCCATTTTTAATTAGGATCTGCATTCTTGTGCTTTTTTCCTGATCCATTTTACAGTGTGGCTGTCCTCTATTAACCACTGCAGCATGATACACCACAAACGTACTGCAGAGCTGGCTGCAGCAATTTCTTTCTATGCAGCTTCTAATGTAAAAGAGTTTTGAGGAATTCCATGAAGAATAGTTCTCTACAAACATATGGACACTTAGCATGAAATTAGTGTAGCAAGCAGAGGTTGGCCAGCCCCCCTGGTCCTGAGCCAGATAAGCACTTCAACACACGAAAGATTCTGTTGGCTTCATCTCCCATGTGTAAGTATTTTGCTAGATTTGGGTTCAAAAAGAGGAAATTCTGTCTGATCTCCAATCAGAAATGCTGGTGAGTATTCTGGACAGTCTTTGACACTAATCTTTCATTTGGAACTGATTTCCACAATTTCTCCTCTCTCCATTCAAGACACGATGTTTCCTGCAGCAACCACACAGCTTTTCAGGGAAAGAAGAAAGTAGGCAATAAAGCAGATTACTGCATGTTCTCAAGGGGAAAAGGATATCGTTAACTTTCACCTCACAATTGCCTTTATGCCGAAATCAAAATGTACCCCATCACTGAAACAAAAAACCATAAAACCATGTTAATCTTCAGTTGTAATAAACCTGTTGTTGCTATAAAGAAGATTTGAGAGCTATGTGGCTGATATGCACATCCCTTTTTCATAGCTAATCTTATTAAATTAGATACTGAGACTAATTAGTGGAATTCTACATTACCCTTGTCTTCCTTCTGTAAGTGACAGTTATTAAAAGTATGATGGATAATGATATCTTACCACAACAATTCTAGCACATATCACTTCTGCTATATTGCTTGGACTTCTGTATTCCTTTTACAATATATAGCAGATTAGAAAGACAGACCTAGATCCCTAGTAACTGTGTTTCTTTTCTCTTCATGACCCACTAATGTAACTGACAACATAAAAGAATTGCGAAAATAAGACTGTTATTTAGGGAGTTGATTAACTAAAAAAATCATACACCCAAGAGGAACTTATTCCCAAGGAGCAGAACCTCTCATTTTTAATGAATGTGATGATATTCTCCAAAGGTATGGGAAGAAAAAGTATAGGTACAGAGGATACAAAAGCTGAGTGCTCCTCTACAAAGGTATGTTTATCTCCTGCCTTCCCTACAGAGGAAGGTATATCACTTTTAAAAGAAACACTTCTAGGGAACCTATATGAAATTAATTTACAAATACTAAAAATTTTATTTTCTTAATCAGAAAGGAAAATCTCATTTTTCTTACAAGCAGCTCACGATTAGATATAAAGACTGAAACAATATAATTATTCTTTAAATAAAATATTATAAAGTGTTCTTTTGTGATGGTCATTTTAAGGCATTTGACATTAAAGGCTGAAAAACTAGAACTGACTGAAATATTTCTGAAATAATGTCTTTTCAGAGAAATGCAGAGATTGCTAACATGAAAACATTTAACAGGTTTGCATTGATTTTGCTTCCCTGTTTGCTTGGCAACTGCTTCATTTAGTAGCTCCAGTACTGATACCACAGGTTCTGAAAAACAACATTATAATAAACCTACTTCTGTATTGATGTGATGGGGCATAGGAGCCACACAATAGCAGACACAGTGTTAATGGGAGTCAAACGGTTTTCTTAGCCCTCGAGGTTGAGCCTAGGTATGAACAAGCAATTGAATTAGGAATTAAAACACAGAGTTTCCCTTAAAAGACAATGGAACTACTCTTGAGAGAAACTCGGGGTCCTCGGAAGGAGTGTGGAAAAATAAACTACCTCTGAATCACTGTTTCATAATAAATACATGGCTGCATTAAAAGAAAATATTTAGTTGATCTTGGCATTTTATCTTCTAGTAAAAAATGGGGTGACAAATTTCTTGTCTAAAGAAGAGATACTAAGAATGACTCCAAATGGGGGGTAATATCAGTTGAATAGCGTATTTGGAAGTACTAGATGGTGTTAATTTTACTATCCATTGTGCTATCCGTGATATTCTCATGCATTTCCATGCCATTTTTAAAGATGAGTTTCTATGGCTGTCTGTAGGAGAAACTTACCTATTGTGTAACCACATTTTGCTTACACAGCTTTCTCTAATCAACTTCCAGTGATCCTTTGTATTGTTCTAAAAGAATGCTTTTGTGAGGAGAAACAGAGAAAGTTGCTTCTAAAACTGACAGATGATGCTCATTCCAACAATGAAGACCCTGAAGATGCCTGGAAAATCTTGGGTCAGAAACAGAAACTCACCTCAGTGTACCTGCTGACCCCACGTGCACCTATGCACAGTGCAGAGACCATTCCAACCAACCCAATCACAGCGTAAGTGGGAACTGTGAAACAAGCAGCTCTAGCCTAACCTCCCCTTGGCTGAGACAGATATTAGGAGCTGATTCTTCATCTTGACCATGCTGTGCTTGCAGTCTTACAGTGATTTTAAAATTAATTAATGCTTTATGGTTGTGATTATAAAATACTTCTTGCACAATAAAGAAGAATTATTATAAGTATTGTTATCTATGCTTATCTCTTACATCACTAAGAGATAGACTTTTTTCATTTTAAGAGAGAAATTTTCTTTTAAAAAAGCCAAATACCATACACATGCCAAAAGTTTCAGTCCTAGAGATCTCACTCTCTTAAGTGCCTAGCAAAAAAGTGTTTACATTTCCAACCTAGCAAACAATGTACAGTAATTTAAAAGACAGACAATACATTATACTCTAGATATTACTAAGCTAACAACTAGTATTTTCCATGCACAGTACTCAGGTAAAAAGTGTAGTAACATACAGATATCACAATTCAGACTTTTCACTCCAAGACACAAAGTTCTCCTTATGTTACCTTAAACTGTTGCTATGAAGATTTCCTATTTCCTCATTGGTAATACTCCAGTCAGTATTAAGTCAATATTTTTTGTTCTTTTATCAAGAGATCTCAGAACAAAAGAAAAAAAAAATTAAAAACCCAAGAGCAAGCCACGAAAAAGTGTGATGGTGAAAACAAAAATTAAAATCACAAGTTTTTTAATCAGTTTGGCCTTATTTGAAAGCTTGTGTCCAGGTTCTCAAATGGAAAATCGCTTCTTGTAGGCAGCTATTAGGTTTATTATTCTTTTACAATCACAAGTTTTGAGTGTAAAAAAAACCCCAAACCCAAACAATAAAACTAACCTGTTCTGTAACTTGGGTGTAGCAACCTAGTAAAAACTTAATTGAAAATTACACACATTTGGAGGGTTTGTTTGGTTTTTGCTGTTGTTTTTTTGCTTGTTTTGTTTTGTTTGTTTGCTTTTGTGTGGTTTTGCTGGTTTGGTTTGGTTTGGTTTGGTTTGGTTTGGTTTGGTTTGGTTTGGCTTTTTTTGAGGGGGGTGGTGGTTGTGTGTGGTTTTTTTAAATCACCCTAGAAAAAAATGTAAGTGACTCAAAAATGAAAGCATGTTCTAAGTATTTATATCGTAACTACAACTATTTTAGCTTCTTTAAACAAGTTCAAGGTCTGTCTCATGAGTTTTAACGATATTTTTATGAAGTAGAAAACATGTTTTATACACAGGATGGATGTTTTCCAGTTTACCTCAATTTTCAGTACTGCACCTGATCACCGCCCCTGCGTTAGAGCATTAATTTGTCTGAAAACCTGGTGGCAGCCAAGCTGTGACCACTGAAGTGCTGAGATGCTGTGGTTCACAGTGAGAAGCAGCTATGTTTTGAGTGCAATCCCAGTGGTGAAATATCTTTAATTAAAATGTAAGATTTGGATACTGCTAAATGATAATTGCTATGTTTCTAAATATACAAGAAAGTCATGGGCAGTTTAAAATCTTTTTCTTTTTTTGCTGTTGTTGACTGAAAAATCCCTGCAGTTTATCCTATTTATTATCCTTCAAATGAACATAACTATACTTTTGAAATACATTAAAAATGTGCAGTGCAGAAATCCAATCAATTAATGCACTGCAGCACACAGTACATTACAGAACACAAAAAACCTGGGGGAGACTTTCCTCTCTTTTTCTTTTTTTTTTTCTCAGTGTTAATACTCTTGAACTATTAACTGCAATTTCTCACATCTAAACTTCACAAACATAGGGATTTTTCACAGGGAAGCACAAATGATCAGGTGGCAGCCAAGAGAATGGTAGTCTATATTGTACAAATTAATAATAACATTTGTATTTCATTTGTTCATAGGACCCCTGGGTAATTTTTAATTTTAAATTCTCAGGTAGCTTAAAATTGTGAAACCTAACAGATGACTATGTGTAAGACAGATCATGGCTATGTGCAAGTAAAATCAAATATAGCACTATAGAAGGATACTATAAAATGTATTCTTATTGTTTGATCAAATAATTGCAAAAATATTAGGTGTTACTTTCTTAAGTCCTAAATACATTCATCTCAGTACATGTAAGAAAAATAAATAAATATCTAGTACTCAGAATAAATGCATTAGATTTTTTTTTTCCTAAATATGAATGAGTGGCTGCCCAGCATGTGATTTGTCTCTGCAGTTTATTGCACTAATCAGCTATTTCTCTTGGATTTTGCCAATCTCATTTTTACACTAGGTTTTCCTTCATGAAAGGCCAGGATTGTGGGAAGAAGTCTTTCTTATGTATTAGAAATGTAAAAGGTTTCTGACAAATGGAATGAGGATACTTCCAGTTAAATGGGAAAGAGTATATATGAACACAAGGGGAAATCCCCGTCAAAGAAGTTTTACCGTAGACCCTGAATAAAACCTGTTTACTTGTGCTTTGTTTCCCTGCTCAGAAGAAAGTTCAGGATATGATTTTTTCCATAAAATCTGCAAATTTGGAGCCTAAACAAATGAAATAAATAGTGAAAAGTCAGATAGCAAGAGGTGAAAGGTTGACAGTTCTTAAATGCAATGGATTTCTAATTTGTATTTTATTCCACTTGACCCTTGGCAGAACCAGTTCTCCCCTTCACACATATTCTTAATGCCTTTCCATATTAATTGGACTTACAATGGTACAGCTGGACAGCTTGTTAAAGACAACTTAATGCACTTGGAAGGCAAATAGCAAAAGAACCAACATCCACGAATGTACACTTCATAATCATATATTCTATTACAAATTTAATTCCAGCTGAGAGAACATGAAGTCCAGCAATTTATTCAGCTAATGGAAAGAGCCCTATGCTTTCTGACACTGTTTGCAATGTACCATATCATCTACCAGCTACACTCACCAATTATAAATACCCCTAAATTAGAAAATATACATTAGTTCTTTAGCAGGTGTAGTGTAGCACTTAACATTTCTCTCAGTACTGCCTCAGACTAGAACAAGAATACATTCTTCAAAATGCCAATGTATTCTTTAAAACATTCAAACTTCTCCAGGAAGAATTGGAAAAAGTCTTTTCAGTGTTTATTATTACTGATTTTTTGATTACTTGGATATTTTACATCCATATTCTGATATATTGCTTTCCAGATCTTATTTTCCCTAGATAACTGTTTCCTTTCAAAAAATCAATGAGATAGTTTTACTATCAATGTTTTGTACATGGTTCTTCAATTTTACTACATCTATGAAACTCCACATGGATTTCCATTTTATGCTATGAAGATCAACAAAAGACCAATGGAGACTCACTCCTTAGATGCAAGATTCAAAGTATCAAATCTGTCTCAGTTTCCTGCTGATGTCTGTGAATTACAAAGATAAATTCCTTCACTTAACATTGTTTGTTTTCATATGTGGTGCAAGCTAGAAAGCATTCTTGCAAGCATTCAAAAATCCCTATGAACAGTTACCAGATAAGTAGAAATATTGTTCATTATTGATGATCAAAATGACAAACAAGATCACTTTCTCCCTTTCCAATGAGACACAGTTACACATCACTATGAGAAATACTATTGTATATGAAAAAATATTTCTTAAGAGAATATAGCTGCTTTTTTCTGACCTTTTTAATTCAAAGTAAAATGTATGGCTTCTAAAAGATGGACTTGCAAAGTGATTTAAGTAGACTTTGGAAAGGTTTAACTATATCCTAACCAAAACCAATTAAATTATTATTATTGTTATTCTGGAAAATGAATCAGCTGCATTAAATTTCCAGGAAGTTTTAATTCTTTTTAACATGTGTTTATACAAAGAATGAAGAAGGTAAATAGGGAGAGAAACATACAACATATCCACACTAGAAACTTCCAAAAATTTTTCAGTCTTATCTGACCTTGGTATTCCTTGTCCTGCTGATCAGGATTAGTCAAACTTCATTTTGACAAAGAGACTGACAAATTGTTTCTATAGCAAAGACTAATACCTACAATTGATTGCATTGTCACTATAAACTGTTGCCATCCCGACCATTCCTCATATCCAGAGGCATATTTCAAGTGTTTATTTTGCAGTAAAAGACCCTTTAAAGCACTGTATCATCTATGAGTAATGATGCTTCCTAGACTCTACAAAGAAAAGTAATCTCTCCAATGTTTGATTCTGTGAAATCATCCAAAAGGAAAAAGGGAGGGAAATGTTTAAATACATAAATTCATAAGGAATCTTTTATTTCACAAATATATTCACCATCTGCTCAATCACAGATACAAGTGAAAATGTAGCCTTTTCTTTGATCTTGCATAAATCCTATGGTAATAATTTGGAGGCTAAGATCATTAGCCCCCCCAAACCTACCTATATTGTTCTGAGGTCACTGAGAGGACTGCAGAAGTTTACATAGTAGCAAAAAAATATAGTCAAGAGAGAGGTAGTGATATAGTGACACAAAGAGAATGAGGGGCAATGGGGTGGAGAAGAAATCTGAGGATCCACACTGGATGTTTTTGCAGGTGGTGTGGCTATTCTTTAGTCCATTCATTAGTAGCATGCTTAAACATACAAATGAGGTTCATATAAACACAGATTTTGAACAAAAATTATAGAATTCCCACATAACATCTGTATTTCTGAATTTTACACTGTTGAAAGTGATTATTAAGTCTATTTGAACTGGGATGTGGGCCCACATAGTTTCAAGCATATTGGCACTAGAGAAGCAGAATAGAGTTGCTGTATGGGTTGCAATGCAATTGCAATACATCTCAGCTATCAAAAGGCAAAAAAGTTCTCATTCCTTTAACAAATACCAATTGTATTTGACTTGCTATACCAAATTTCCATCAGCTATACCCACATAATACTATAGTGACTGGTGTTTGTTGGAACCAGCAGGGTCACACAAAAAAATCCAGTGAACAATACCAAACAGAACAAGTTCATAAAAATCATAATCACTTCTCAGTTCCTGAATTGAGGAAGATATATTCACTGAGTATAAAAGATGATTGACATTCATTCAGTGGGTCCCTTAGAACCTTAATGTTCCTATGACTGAAAAGTACAACCTTGACTGAAGGAAACGTATGTTTTAGCTCTTGAAACTTTAAAAGCTATCAGCAGGAGCAAGCTGGAAGGCTTTTATAAAACCCTGTTTATTCACTGAGAATACGTTGTTTGTTATCTTAATGGTATCTATGAAACACTGTGAATCACTATCTATCCCTATTAAATCTACTTTCATATTTCTTCTCTCTCCTGCTCTCTCAACTCCATTTGGAGAAGTTGATGAGGCTGAATAAAGACTGTAATAGCAGGATTTAATGGGTATAGTATCTGTAGGTAGACAAGGTCATAAGCACTGAGTAAGTAGCAGAAAAGGCAAAGGAAAGAATCATGGTCTTAGACAAATCAAAACCTTTCACAAAGCTATGGTTAGTTCATATCCTCAGAATCTGATTCACTTCCTTCTGGGTGAAATTCTTTATTCATAAAGAAAAATATTCAATTGTTAGTTCTGCAATCATTTTCCTTTAATTGATCATTGTTTGTATTGCTTAGATGTCAACTCTTTATAAAGACACAGATTAACAAGACCAGCTCTGCCACTAATTTTCTATGTCTAAAGAGGAATTTATGGTTCTAAATCCTTTGGCAAATCTGTGATTTTATAGAATCATAGAACAGTTTGGCTTGGAAGGAACCTTTAAGGGTCATCCAGTCCTACACTCCTGCAGTGAGCAGGGACATCTTCAACTAGATCATGTTGCTCAGAGCCCCATCCAACCTGGCCTTGAATGTTTTCAGGCTTGGGGCATCTACCACCTCTCTGAGCACCCCATTCCAGTGTTCTGCCATCCTCATTCTCATCCGCTCATCCTTTTTCCTTATATCTAGTCTAAATCAGCCATCTTTTAGCTTAAAACCATCGTCCCATACAACACAACCTGCTAAGAATTTTAACCGTGGCTAAACAAACTTCCCACAGAAGAATGCAGTGCAGTGTCAAAGTTATTTCACGGGTGATGTCAGCTGTAAGCAGTGTTGTCAGCTTGGCATGTGACATTAAGTTTGTTTTAATACATGGATTTGAGTATTTTATATTTCAGGGAATTGAGTAATCATCACTTTTCCTGAGAAATAAATTTCTAGTGAATGTTTGTACTTTTTAATTTCTTATCCTGTCATATGGAAATATCAATAGAACTTAGAATCCATCTAGTCCAAGAATGAAGCTTATATATTTTGTCAAGTTATTTTATCAATAGTGATACAAAAACAATAGTAATAAATTGCCTGATTACAAATATATAAATTTTATTATATAGCCATTTTTAGTTTCCTGCTCTTCCTTTTCATCTCCCTCTAGCTCAAAAACATTAATCTTCATTTCCTCCTGTAAAGCCTTGAACCAGTGCTGGTTTTGAGCCAGACTGTTCTTTCTCTTCTCTGCTACATTACTTCATCCACTTTTATCTCCCTTCCACCCCTCACTGATTGTTGCATTCTCCCTTCCATCTCCTGACTCTTCCCCAAACCTTTTCCATCCCCTCACAATTTCCTCTCCTCTTTCAGCTGAGGTTGTTCTGTTCTTAACTTCTGGCACGTTCAAATTTTTGATGTAAGTTTTGTTTCCATGTACCTCAAAACTGTAATAAAAAAGGCATGTGTTTGGTCAATATTCAGTTAAGTCAGAAGTTTGTAATATTCAGCATTAGCTGTGCAAGTAAGAGTTCAGCAAAACCCCATTAAATACATTCAACTATTAGCCCATCTTTGTAGTAAGAATCACCAACACAAGGACGAAAGTGAACCAATATTCATTAGAATAAAATCAGAAATAAGAATTACAGCCAAATAATAGATGGATTTAACGAAGAAGAGATTAAGTGAAGGGAAAAGAATTATGTTTGATGTACGCATCAATAAGAAGGAATCAAACAAAACATTTGAATCATAACCTCCTAATAAAACATTCACTTCATTTTGAGTGTGTACTTTGCAAACATATAATATCCTACTTGGCATTGCTTTTTGGTTGATTAATTCTCTCCAGGTGTAAGTCAGGCACTTTCACTTACACGCTTCAATACCCACATTCATCAGTCAAGGCATTACATATTTTTTTTCCCTAACATTTTCAGCTGGACTGAATATATCTGGGTATACAACAGAGGGGTAAAACATCCTCCCAATCTGTTTATTACAGTAGCTAGAGATAATACAGTAGCAGTGCATAACAATAGTGAACCAGATCCTTTGCTGGCATAGTGATATCATGAGCAAGGTTGATTGCTGGTGGGTGTTCTGGTTCTATATTTAATTGGTGACTCACTCACCTAATGAAGACATCAACTTGCTGCACAAAACAAATAAAAAGAGGAGCAGTATTTCCAGTGTATTAAGGAACAAGCAAGACTATCTCCATTCTTTCCCTGTGTATTTGAATTTTCTGGCAGGACAGTTAGCCAAAAATGGTGTGTCCTCCTGACATCTGGGTGAAGTAAATAGGAAATCAGAATCATCAGTTAAAAAGTTCTTTTACTTAGCTGGGGGGTTTGACTGTTTACTTTTTAGTTTTGCTTTTTTTTCTTATCAGAAACATGATTTTATTCCTCTGCCAAGATACTTCCATATCCTGGTCAATTCAGAACAAAGGAAATATTTCATATTCTTGCATGGACCCTGCAGAAGGGATTTTTTAGGGATTTTTTTTCCTTTGTGTCTTTCTTCCCCTAAGACTGAGCGCAACACTACAACGTGCTAACTTCGCAACTGCTGCAAGTGTTTCACGTACAATCCAATAAACTTCCTAAGGTCCTCAAATTTGCTAGGTTTCTGAGCACTCTGAATGCTGAGGTTAAATTACCTTCCACTTGCACTATTTATGAATATTTCATTATAAATCAGAAAACTTCACATTAAACTTCAATCAGCCACAACACTACAAATGTTTCTGTGGTTTAGAATGAAAAACAATCTGAGGTACAGACTGTGTATTTTAAACTCCTGTATTTCACTATTAATGACTTAAACTATTAAATGCTGTCACTTTTGAAATAAAGATGGACAGTCTTCTTTTCATTATATTGACAGGGATTTCTCATCTCTACCCATTATTACTGTCAATACATTGAACAGTTAATCAGATTATTTCCTTCATCAGCATGAATATTTAAATTCTGAATAAAGCAAATTTTTTTTTTCAGCTGAGGACTGAAATATATTAAATATTTGAGACAGAGAAAAAGCAACTCAAAAACTACATAGGATCCATTATTTTAGGTTTTTATTTATAAGATTAGGTGTATTTCTCATTGTGAAGAAACAAATATAATTTCCTTTCATTTAGAAAGATATTTTTATGTTGTATTCTTTTCTGTAAGGACAGGGGAGCCATGCTCATAAAAATGATAATAACTCAAAAAAAAAAAAAAAAAAGTTTTAATATAGAATACACCAAGATCGAAGGAAGAAATCCCGCTAGTTTTCAAAGACACCAGAGTCGAGTAGCCTGCTTTGCAATGATGAACCAGACATAGAACTCATCAGAAGACTGAAGTTATTAGCAAAACTGAGATGCCACCAAACGACTTGATAGCAAGACAAGTCAAAAGACTGTACTTTTTAAACACTAGGTAGTCTTTATTTTTAATAATTTGTGAAATGTTAGCCATGGAAGTCACAAATTATACATTAGGAGCTTTGAAAGTGTTCTGTTTTGGGTTTTTTAAAATCATTATTCAGCAGTGTACAATGTCTTGAAACAAAGAGAAGAAAGTAAATATACTTAAGCAGCTTCTAGGAACAATAAGTGAGAGTGTCAGAAACATGGAAAGGTGATAATTTTGAATATGTTGGGAAAATGAAGGAGTTTATACTCACATAGGTAGCTCTAGGCTTTATATAAGTGAACTTTACCTTTATATGCCTAATAAAATACATTTTTTGATAAAGACTTCTAAACCTCTACACAATTCTGTTGTCTACCAGAACTATCAAAACAGATAGTCATGAATGGCCCCTCCAAATGATCCCTGTTAAATAAATCTATCACTAGACCTCTAAACTGAAGCTTATACCACACTGTACTATCATTCTATGTGACAAACAGTATATGCTCCTTCAATCACACAAAAATAGTACTTTAGCAGCAAGCTTATTTTGCACAGTTTTGTCTTTGAGTTCCTTTTTTCTTCAGCTCATGAGTCTTTCAATCCTTAAGGCTTTCTATAAAAAATAAAGATCAACAGATTTGGTGCACATGATGGTACGTTATATTCATATACACGAGATATCTAATATACAGCAGTTTAATAACTGCAGTGAATGTAGATCTATTCTGCCGTAAAAAAAGAAGACAGGAACTACTGGGGAAATTACAAGGCAATCCACCCCAGCCAGTGTCCAGAGTTAGATATACCTGTCTCTTTCTTGTTGCCTTGTAAAATAGAGTGCCTATCTTTAAGGTTATGCAGTCAGAAAATTACAAGTCAGGATAAAGGATGCCATTTACAGCCCTGCTTGACAACAGATGGGTTCTCTTGGTGTTTAATTTAGTCCCTTCTGCCTCTGAATAGACTAATATGGGGATCCTAGCTAAAATAGAGCTTGTCAAAGCAGAACTTTCCACATCTTCAGGGAACCAGCATTGCACTAGTACCTCTTCTTTAAAGCATCTTCAAAACCACACACAGCTGATTTCCCTGATTTGAATACTGTCAGCCTCTACTATATGTCACCAGATGACTGACATCTAATAGTGCTTCCAGTTGCTTTATTCAAAGATTAATTTGGGATTTCTTTTGAAACCACTATTGAAAACATCCTTGCTGGACATCAACTGAGCCACACCTCAGCCATTCATTGGCCCACTTTGGTGCAGAAACCAGAGAGCTGGAAGAGGTCGATGTGTGTTGCCCTGGTTTTTGTTAAGCCTTCTGTTTTTACTTTGGAGTCAGATTCTTTCACACAGTTCATGTAAATAATAGCCAGTGTTTACTTAACAGTATTTTCTGTTTTTCATTTCTTTTGTGATATGACAACTTTGATGAGCACCTTTCTTCTCCAGTGGGATTGAGAAGGAAGTGACATGCTCTCCAATCCCTTGTGGAGTTGGGACGTGTATATGAATGTGAGATTGTAAATAATAAACAGATTATTCCTTCCTTTCTGCTAAACCTGGCAGGCGTGAGAGCCTCTTTATTGTGTCTTCCCAGACACAGATGTGTGCTGGGCTCTCACTGTGACTTTGAGGCAGGAAGTTTATCAGATTTCTGCATCTAGATTACATAGATTTACTGCTCTGCTTAGGACCAGTGGACTTCATGTCAGCAGTTTCAAGAAAAAAATTATTTTGTTTGTTATCCATTTCAAAAACCGTATTTAAGATGATTTATTTCAAAAATGTGTGATCACTACTAATTTTCTTTCTTATATCTTTCCTGTCCTTTCTTATCCTTGCACAACTCTTTTAAAACCCTCAAAAGATGAATTATAAAAGTAAAACGTTCTAACAATTTAATTAAAGACAGACTTTTTAAAGTCTGGAAAAAGTTTTCAAAAACATACAACTGTTCTCTTTTTTCTATCATACAAATTTTATCAGAATAAAATGTATACCACACAGAGGACATACTTTCCTCAAACAACAGAGCACACCTGTTCCAAACTTTTTTTCTACATTCTTATCAAGTCATGTGTCATTTCTGACATTTCAAAATTATAAAACTAACAGAAATAGCAGCTACTAACAAAGATCACTCTGTGGTCCTTCCTTAGATTTATTTTCTTATCCTCATGGTTCAGTACAGTAAGTCTTCTTTATTATATTGCTCAAAAAAAAGAAAAATAATAATTTTGCAGCTTCTGTAATATCTCACTAAAGAGCCTACTTTCTTTTGCCTTACACTTTTCCCCTCTTCCCCACAGATTTTTTTCAAGGGAACAAAGAGATCTAGTGGGTAGAAATTCTTCCCTGTGAGGGTGGTGAAGCCCCAGCACAGGTTGCCCAGAGAAGCTGTGCATGCCCCATCCCTGGAAGTGTTCAAAGCCAGGCTGGATGGGGCTCAGAGCAGCCTGGCCTAGTGGAAGGTGTCCTTGCCCTCATCAGAGGAGTTGGAATGAGAAGATATTTAAGATTCCTTACAATCCAAGCCTGTCTATTATTCTATGATCACCTTCCTCTTCTGTAGGACTCAGTAGCATGTGCTGAGATTAAAGAGCTCTAAAGTCCTAGGAGAGTAGCTCCAGGCTCTTGAGGGGTTTAGATACTGTGTCAATGAAATATTCTCTTCAATGGAGGGCAACTGAAAGCTGTAAAAAGGACTCCTCCCACATGAGAATTTCAAAAGCTGTCTTCTCTTAGGAACAAAGCTTACCCCTCCCATGAAGACGTATACAGAATGAAATGTTTTAAAACAATATCATCCATTACAAACATTGCATTTGTATTAATTCGTCAGATAATAATATGGATGGAAGAGATTCAGTAAACTGCATGCCTTAAAAATATTTCCTTGCACAGGAACTTCCATATAATTACAATTATGTTTCTTGAATAAGAGCTACAGGATTTGGCTACTGCATAGTTTTTTCTATTAAGGAAACATATTTTAAAGCTGTTTTCCAATCAATCCTTCACTTAGTGCTTCAATTTCATGCCTAAATTACAACCAAATGAGTAATCCCAGGGAAGCTAGTGGCATTCTAAAAATGTTTCAGATTAAGTATCTGTATAAACATCCTACTCACTGAGATCCCAAAGGTGAAATATGAAGAATTACTTCGGAGGTTTTCAGGTACCTATACGTGATTCAGAGAAATCATAAAGGCCTGCCAGTGTCCCACCTGATCAAGCATCTTCCCAAGGCACTGATAGATACAGTGAATTCCTTTCCAATTACATTTGTTGAAGATATGGCCATTAGCATTTACACAGTTCATTTATAAAAGATCATGATTTAACCCAGTTTTAAATGGGAGACAATAGCAGCAGTGCTAATGTATTACAACATTTATGTGTTTTTACAGCAACTGTGGTGGTTTTGTTATTCCTTGTGCCCCATCCAGGGCCCACAGGCATTGTTCATAATTTATTCACACCATCCAATAAGCAATTGTTCTGGAACTGACTGCTCAGGAGACTTGTCTGCCCACAGGAAATTCCAGGCACCTCCCAAGGCAGGAGAGTGATGACAGTGAAAATTAAACAGTTCAGCAATGATACAGAACAGGAAGACAGAGTCAATGGTGAGAACATGAGTGTTCATCCTGAATTCAAAACGAAGTCAGATTAAATTTTAGTTTCAGAAATCCTAAGCTTTATAATGATCATTTTCTTTAGTTCTGGCTTAAGCAGATAAATTTACAGTAAATGGACAAAATAAATTTAGGTCAACTTTTTGATTCGGTCGAACTCACAACCCTGGGGTTTCAAACTGCAGCTGGAAATAAATTCCAAGCCTCTAAGTTGCTGCACCACCTGGCTGCGTGCCAAAGGGTGTTGGCTGCAGTCCTAAGCTAGCAAGAAACTAACAGAGGGAAAATCAAATTCCCTGGAATTCTCACAAGTTGCCAATTCTTGACCAGCTCTCATGAGCTGATAGCAAACAAAGGAGAAAACTCTGATTTAAATCCCCCCGGACTCTTCCGAGTCCCTAAACAAACTGCAAGAGATCTCTTAACACCCAACACAGGTGCTAACAACAAAATACAACAAAATATCACCTCTATTAACTAACATGCCTCTGTGCTGAATCTGGAGAATTTTTTGGGCTCTTGGCTTCTCTGTCTCCTGGAGTGTAGCAACTACCACCTGGGTGCTGGCAGTGGAGGGAAGCTGAGCTGGATCTTCTGAATCCTGGAGGATTTTTTGAAGCCCCGTGGTCCCATCTGGGGTGCCAAAGAACTGATGCCTTGAGTGGCTACCTAGAAACAGAGACTAAACAGGAGTAAGGGAATAAAGGTAGGTATTTATTTGAAAGGCTTTCAAAGGTACACCCTGGGGAGCCAGAGGCTGCTTCCAAAATGAACCCCAAGATGGACAACGAGTCACGAATTCTTCACACTTTTATAGGTTTGATTCATTTGCATATCAGCATAAATTCACCAATTAAAACTTTAGCTAATGATGTAATTTCTTCAATTTCTCCACCTCTCTCGAGGCCTTAGTTTACACTTTTTGGGCCTAAGACAATCTTAAGTGTCCTTGAATAGTAAGCTCGGAGGAGCTTTGTTGTGTGTGTCTGGCCTCAGAGAGCAGCTAATGCGCTAAAAGAAACTTTAGAGTTACACACTAGGCAATATAGGATTTAAAAAATATAAAAGTTAAAACTTAAGACATCAATATAAATAAGGACTGTGAATTCCCACAGAAGATGGATATTGGAGATGTTTGGGTTTTTTGATTTTTTTGAAAAATCTAGACCAATCTAACAGCCCTCAAAACAGAGACTTCACCTTTACATGATCTGATTCCAATTCAAATCAGAAGAACAAGAATGAAATGGCTAAACAAATTCTCAGTGTCTATTTGTCACAGTGTATATAACCAATACGCATATATAACATACTTAAGCTACATCTACCAATGCATATAGCCTATATATACAGAAAAACCACAGTTTATTAGTGATTGCATTTCAACTGGCTACTTAAAAGAAATGCCAATATTAGATTTACAATAAAATATATGAGTGAAAAATTAGAAAATATTAAGAAACTGTCTTCTCTGAGAAGACACATTGAAAATGCAGTTGTAAATATTTTGCACCACAAAATTCATATGAAGTTCAATACCTTACTGAAAGATAAAGAAATTATAATGATTCTTTCATTGCTATCCATTCCATTTATTTAAGACTAGTGCTCCTTTAAATATATAAATTGTACATACTGAAGGTCACCACTGTCCCAGAGGGACAGAGTGAGATCAATACAATCCTAAAAGGCTTCTTAAACTGAAACATACAGCATCAGACTTGCTCTAGTTTTTTTAAAGGGTTGAAGGATTCTCTGTAGGAATCCTTCCAGTCCTTTCCTATTCCAGTCCTTTCCTAATCCATTTTGCTTCTCTGTTTCTTTGCCATTAAAATGTCGATTAACTTCTTCACACGTCTAAATATCTATTATTTAATTTACACTGTATACTACTTTATGCATGCTATGATGTGTAAAGTGGGATAGACAAGTTGCCTTTCTGCAGATCTGAGTGAATCTGGTTGATTTACTCTATGTGCTTCTCTATAGTATTATATTGTATAAATATATTAAATACTTCTAAAGTGTTAGTGTAATGTTATTTATCATAGTGGTACAGGGTTTTCTCTACTTTTAAGAATTTTATTTATCTTGTCTTTGTTCCTAAGATACCTCTAATAACACCTCAACATCCTTCAACATTAGCAAGTGTAATCATTAAACAAAGCAGTTTAGGTAGTAACAAAATATAGATGTGCAGATAGTGTCCATAACACTGAATGAAGACTAACTGGTGTTTTGCAAAGCAATAGATTATTAGAAATGCATATATAAATGTAATTCTGTCTGAAAAAAAAAAATCAGCATATTCAAAGCAAATTTTCACCTTTGTAAAAAAATAACTTCTAAAGATAAAAATTGTAACCATATCCATCTTATCCCAGAAGTGACTTCTGGTTTATGTAAATATTAACCCGTCTTTTAATAGAATTTATAAGTATATTTACACCAAAGCGCTGTTCACATAAATATTTCAAAATGAAAGAAAAGAACATGTCTTATGTCCGGAAATGTATTTGTTCTCTCATCATTTATATTCATAAGGAAAGAACCCCCCAGCAGCAGTGTTTCTAGAAAACAGGAGTATCACCTAAGGACATGCAGTTAATACAAACCAGAGAGTGACTGTGCAATCGTGGACTCAAAGAATGGTTTGGGTTGGAAGGGACCTTTAAGTTCATCTAGTTCCAAGCCCCCTGCCATGGGCAGGGACACCTTCCACTCACCAGGCTGCTCAGAGCTCCAGCCAACCCGGCCTTGAACACTTCCAGGAATGGGTCATCTACAACTTCCTTGGATACCCTGTTCTGGGAATAAATAAACAGTTCCTCCAGTGAAAGAATCCCAAGATCTAATTCTACATAAACAGAAAAATCATGAGGAAAAAGATTTCCAGCTTCTGTTCAAATAAACTGCAAATTCCTGCAAGTAAGGCTGTAGGAAAGGAGCTGGTGGGACTGAGCAAGTCTTCTCACTGACAATTGAATCCAGGTGTCTTGACTGTTGGCTTGCTTTAAGTATGAGTGAATAATACCAGAGGTTTTTGCCTGTCATTAGATGCCTTAACACCAGTTTTCTTGATCTCCAATGCTGCTTTATTGCTAACCAATTTTTAAAACCAGCAAATTTCTCTAACTCATCAAAATGTTTTCTCTCCTCTTTCTCCTTCACCCTCAAAGGTCTTGCACACTGAATGATTTATGCTGAGATGGTGAAGTGTGTTTTTATTCTAAATGCCAGATTTACAGGTTCTGTGTACTTATTCATGAATACTTTTATCTGTCCATGCTAAATGGGATTATTTTATACTTCAAAGCTTGTATAGCTTTCTTTGAAAAAAAAAAAGAAAACCAAAATCTTATATTCTTGCACACGTAAATATGGGAAAACTTGATGCTAAATTTCACAGAAATGCATGGCCAAACATGACCTTATTTTAAAATGTAAATTTCAGTTGTTCATAATTTTTGATGCAAATAAAGTCTAGTGCATGATTCTTTTTTTTTTCTTTTGTTGTTTTTGGTGCTGTCATATGCTCACCTATGATATTAACTGACTTTTAAGTAATCTAGCAAGTTGATAAGCCTAAAATATATTCTGGAATCTTAAGAACATTAAGAATTTAAAAGCATTAAACTGTTGACTTAAAGGCATGAACTACCAGCTAAGAAACTGTCTTTTAGGTGCAAACATCTGATCCTTTTTGCCTGACAATTCTGTTTCAATACATCTGAAAAAATCAGTTTTGGTGAGACAAATCCTGAAGACATGCATAAGACCAAAGATATGTGTCCCAAAGACATGTTCCAAATCCATTTTTTAATCTAATAAACAAATAAAGTCAAATATTCTATCTGTCTGTGCTTGCAGATTTTATGAAAGAACTAAAGGAGCCAAAACTTAAGAATAAACAGGTTTAGAAAGTGAGGTAAATCTATGTAAACTTCATGGTAACTGTGTCCTCCTACTAATTCACTAAAATGTGTAGTTATACAGAGGATAAACTACATGCTAAAAATTTTAAAATGTTTCTTTACAGAACAAAAAGCACTTTACAAAAGCATTTAAAATGTCAGACAATCAGTTCAACTTTTTCACTGCAGTTGTGACTACCATGAACAATGTGTGGGGTTGACTGAAGTTTTGCTGTTATTGAATAACGTTCTGATGTAATTAAAAAACTAGTGCTGGTGGCAGACCTAAAGAAGGCATTGTATCCCTTTGGATTTGCATCAGCTGGATGAATCTGAGAGACTTCATTAGTATTAATATACTGTGTGGTCATACAGCTGGAAAAAACAATCATCCACAGTCTCTCATGCCCTAAGCCTCATTGGATGCCCCTGAGTCATAGCAAATTTATGAAGAGTAGAAGTGTTTGGCTGCTTATCAGACATAGTGGAATATTTAGTTACATGAAGAGCTGGGCTAGATCAGTGGACACTATGGCAAAAAAGCATTGGCAGACAGCATTCATTTGACAGCTCCTCTGGTTGATAAATTTTCTCAGCCCCCTTAATATCGTTCCTAGTCTTTCCAGAGACTTGCTAATTTGAACAAAGGAGAATGATTTCTAATCAAACATTTTTATATAGAATATGTTTCTAACTGAGAAATAATTCCCAGGAAGATGTTTCCCTGAGGTTCTCAGGACTCCTTTGAAACAGTGCTGTTTTGGTTACCCTAAATTCAAACTCTGTGGGGTTCACTTACTGTTAAGATATGATTATTAAGGTTCTTTAGAAGTTCCTTTGCAGGAATTAAGGTGCAAATGAGACCATATGCCAGTGACAATAATATAGGTTTTATTTGATAGTAAATATAAGAGAGAGAGAGGGGGGAAGAAATAAATAGAAAATAGGTGCTGGGGCCAGAAAGAGAGTGACAGGGACAGAATAAGGAAAATATCACCACTCCGTGGATCCCAGCAATGTTCCATTGATCCTCTCCAGCTGGTGTTCTTGGTAGTAAAGGTCCCCCCGAAAGCATAGAATCTGGTGATTTAATATATACTCAGTTTCTTACCACAGGCTCTGGATCTGTTGCATCACGTGCAGTCCTGTGGTGCAAAGCCTCTCACGTGAAAGCCCCGTGGATGTGGCCTGTGGGGTTGGGGGTTCCACAGCCGGGCCAGTTTGTGTAATCACAGGATGGGTGCTTATTGCCTCTCACCAGCGGTTACACCACATACCCGAAACCTCCTCCTTCCCCCTCGGTTGTACAGGAGTCTGTGTAAACCTGGTTTCTGTGGGCTGCGCTCTCCCCCCACCCCAAACTCAGCTGGGGATGCTTCTCAGCGCAGCTGGTGACTTTGGCCTTTTGTGGATGCATACCTTTCCCTCAGCCTGAGGTGACAGAACAATAGGTTTCCCTTTATCTAATCAGCAGTTTGACTCTCAGTCCAAAGTCCCAGTCTTCACAGAGGCTTCTTTGTTGTAGCTTCTTTATGATGAGCAAAACTTTATATCAATGTTTGAGGCATGAACTATTTTCAATCTCTGACACCTACCAAACCAGAACATGCAGTCCCTGAGCTGCTCCAGCCATTTGGGATACGCCCACCACTAATGCCTATGGCAGGGCCAGGCTTTCCTGTACTAGCTGCTGAACACCAGGCACAGTATGTTAAAGAACCTCAAAAGACACTCAGCAGCCACATTGCAGCAACTTATTCCTCACTACTTTGTTAAAAATCAAGCTTACAACCAGAATTAAGGTTGTCCTTTTCCACAGAGGAATTTGTGTCTTTTCCTAGTGTTATCATCACATTAAGAATATCACCTCATGTTGTCACATAAATTTGTTTTAATTCAGTCATTTCCTTAAATTACATTGGCCAAATACTTCAGTGGGATTTCTCAATGCACCTGTACCTCTGGGACTGTTTGTTTACAGCATGTCAACAGCATCCTACACAATGTAAGTGTCAGAGAGATTCTACTTCCTTTCACTTCAATCTAGTGGAATATTGTATAGCATTTTTTATGCATGGTAACTTGAAAAGACCAGAAGAGAACACATGTATGTGGAGCATACATTGATTAACAATGTACTGTTAATCAAGTTCATGTTTTAACAGTTTAAAATAAAATAGATTAAAATATTATGATATATAGAAAATTTCAACAGCAATACCTTTTTTTTGTTCAAAACCCAACCTAGCATCTACTACTTTTCCTTGGTATTGTGCTCACCCTTCCAATGTCCCCTACATCCTATACTTCAAAATTTTTGCTATTTCTTACCCCTTGGAACCCAGCTCAGGGCAGGGGCATCCCTGCTACTCCCTGGGACCTGCACAGGTAGGGAAGCCAATAGCCTATCACCTTTCTGCTGGTAATGGCAAATGACTTCAACACCACCGTAACTAGTAAATTAGTTAATGTTTATATAATATTACGACACCTCTGGTTCCTCTTCACAGTCTTATTGTCAAAAAGAAAACAAAACAAAACACAAAACCTGTCTTGTCCTATGAATAAAAATAACAACTATATATTTTTTCATAATGTAATGACTCCTGAATGTCAATTAGGGCAATTATTACTCTGGTGTCTCTTAAAAAGCAGAACATATTAAAACTAAGTTTGCAATATAAGCCATTTGAGTTGTATTTTACAGAATTTATGATGGGTTTATGTTGCGGTGGCCGTTGGGGTCTGTTAGTCTGAACAGGGATGCCGCAACCTTCCCAGGGAGAGGTCCTGCAAGGGACAGCTTCTTAGGGGTCTTGGGCAGTCCTTTGGCCGCCGGGAAACCTCAGCAAGGGGACAGCCTGTGGCTGTAAGCGGTCAGCTCTTAGCAGTGATTTCAGCTCAGTGATTTCAGCTCTGCCTTGCGAGGCAATCCCAGGCTGACTGAGGGACAGAGAGCCAGGAGCACCGTGTGGCAGTTCCACAGAGGCAGCCTTTACTGTCCAGCACTCTGCGAAGGGGGCCAAGAGCGGCAGCTCCCTCCTAAACCGGGCAGAACCAGGTAGTTTCATGGGGGAAAGTGAGGGTGGTACCAAAGGGAGAGACCAATGAGTTACACAGGATTTACATGTGCACCAAAGCATAGTGGGATCTCACCCTAACCAAAGAGGACTGCTCCCTCCAAGTGGTATCCTTCCAGGGGACAGTTGAGATAAGCTTGTCACAGTCTATTCAAGAGACATCTCTCCAAGAGAGAGACCTGGCAAGCTTATCCTCCTCCACAGGATCTTACCCTAACCAAAGAGGACTGCTCCCTCCAAGTGGTATCCTTCCAGGGGACAGTTGAGATAAGCTTGTCACAGTCTATTCAAGAGACATCTCTCCAAGAGAGAGACCTGGCAAGCTTATCCTCCTCCACAGGTTTAGATCTGTAGAAGAGATTGGTAGAATCTGGTCATGAAGTGTGTTCTACAAATAATAACTTGAAGTGAAAAACAAAGAAGTTATATATGCCTTTGAAATTCTTCTCTCTTACAGTATGAAGTAACTTAAAGCCATACTGAAATACACATAACGCATTATGTTTTCCAGATTTGTTAGAATGGAATAAGCCTGGCACTGATAATTACAGACAAAGCTGACGCCTTTATGAGTCTAACAAGGGAATTGTTGAATATTTGCTTAAGTGCCAATTAATTACTATTGATGTTAGATTTTATACTCTGATGGCCTATTTAAAGAAACATTAATTATAACCAAGTAACCTATTTATTGTATTGTCACACGAGGCTAAAAGCTAAAGACCTCCTATGGAAACAAAATTAATACCCTGCTACAGTCACAACATATGTCCAAAGGGTGACCTATTAAAATTTCTTCAGGGACTCTCAAGATAAAACAAACATCTCCAAACAGGAAAGCAAATAGTTCACATGTACCAGCAAAAGGATAGAGGATTCAATTGCATTAACAAATATAATTTGAGGAAGCTTCTTATACAAGGCAGCCTCATGCTTTACCTTCCAACCACGGTAAAGGAAGAAAAATATACTGAATACTACAAGCTCAACATGTGGAAGACAAGCTCTTTTAGTGATGGATTGTTTAGATCCATATGCACAACCTTCACTCACACTGCTGATACTTTCTTAGCTTGCATATTTTTAATATCAGAATCATAAAATCATGTTTTATTCTGTGTTTTTGCTAGATAACCATGACAAAATTTTCAATGCAACATGGCTAATTCTTGAAAAGATCAAAGCCAAATGAATATTAAGTGTTTTGCTGTCTTTACCATGGGTACTACAACTCCCATAAATGCTAATGGTGCTTACCACAGGTTGAAAGAAGATCTATTGTCCAGCAAGAATCTTTGAAAAGTTAAGTGAGATTGGTAGTTTGAAATCACATGAAGCCACATGGGCTATTTACACAGCTACATGGGCATAATGAAAGGGGAAAAAAAAAATTTCTGAATTAATTCAACATACCTGCTTGGTATGTGTTATCTATGAGTTTTATTTAATACTAAAGTTGTATTTATGCTCATCTCATATCCATTATGGAAAAAGTTATATTATTGCCACAGAGTAGGTATTTTAACTTTGATATTAATAGAAAAGAGATCAGATTAATATTGAATAAAATGGAATTGCAGGTCTTGAGTCTCCTGATCATGTATGCAAAAATATAAAAACGTATTGGTGTTGGTACTGGGTTACTGAATGCTGTTAAAGCCTGAAGTTTAACACATAAGTCCCCCCAAGTTTTCAGATTTTCAGTAGAAAGAAAACTTTAATACTTGCACTCAGTATTTGAAAGCCTAAATATTAAAAAGTAAAGCTCTTCAGAACGATTAAACAGAAACATATTTTCTTTCATCTTAAACATAAAAGTGTTTGTTTTGATGGTCACAAGAATAAAGGAAGTGAGAAATGGCTTTAAAAAATGCCTTTTTTGATATGATTATCATATTCAAGATGCCAAAAAACCCTTGACCATAGCCTTTCTTACTGAAGGATGTTAATGTTTATGACTACTTTTGATGGCATCAGATTTCCTGTCAATTATAATTTTTGACTGCTCAAAAAGAGTCAGGCTTAGAAATGGCAGTGCAACTAAGTTAACATCCCTCTTAAGAATCCATTCAACAGTATATTTGTACTAAGCTACTAAATAATTATTTATGAAGCTGTCACTGTTCAGTTGAATATAATTAATATATTTTCCACCAAAAAAGATGAATAACTAAGCATTCTTGACCAAATGGGAAAAACCTGAGGGAGCAAATGGAACTCACCCTCTCTATGCAGTTTCATAGTGAATCTGGTGAAATTCAAGGGCAAACACACTTGTAGTACAGAGGGATGCAGCAGAATAGTTGCACAGTGTATTCTCTGCACTCCTATCCCCCGGGAATTCTTCCCTGGCAATGGTAAAATTGCTTATAATACTGGACCATACAGGGCCAGAAAACGTGAACAACTTATCACCCAGCTACTATTCCCTAGTCTCCAAATTTACGATAGGGACAGTGAATGAACTGGATTTTTTCTGTTAGAGACTATAAGAATATATTGTTGTTCTCTAACATCTTACAGATTCTCTATTTATTCCAGGGACTGATGGTATCTCCTGGAAGAAAATAAATCAGTAATTTATCAAACAAATATCAAGCAAAAAGTGCTGTCAGAAATATTCCCTTTTTTTTCCCTTACTAGCGCATCAGCAAGTTTCTAGAGCAGACCCAGAAGTTCCTCCATGAGATCTAAAAACGTAGAACTGAAATAGATTTTCTGTCATCCCACCTACACAAATCACACCCTCTACCCCCTTATTACAGAAATTATCATCTTTTACATAAATGGGTCAAGCCTAACTTTAAAAGTGTTCTGTTACAAGAAATTCTCATAAAATCTCACTACTTTATTGGTTACAAAGCTGTCCTCAGCTGTAATCATTTCCACCTTAATTTATTTAATTTAGTTTTCCTCTCTTTTCTTGTGTTAATAATGTCTTTTAATAAAGCTTCTGTTCCCTCATCTCACCTTTCCCTTACTCAATATATAATACACATAGAACATCTTTCCCTCTTTTTGCTACAAAGTACATTTACCAACCATAAAAAGGCTCTCTTTTCTGCGTATTTCTTTTACTGTGTCTGTTCCAGTGTAAGATAGCCTTTTTAGGGAAAGAATTAGCTTTTCAGAATTGCAAAAATGCTTTTGACAGGGTCTTGTAAAGTGGTCAATTTGTCTTAATTTCTTCCACTCTTTGAAAGCTCAAAAATCTCTCCTGAAGTTTTGCATATTATTATGGTCAGACTAACATGTCCTTAATTCTTTCCTACCACTCATTACAGCCCTGTGCAGATTTGTTTTAAAATATAATATTTACCGTATCATTGCTTTAATAATTCAGTAGCAAGTTTTATTCAAATCTTAAGAGCTTCAAAGTGAAAACCTCAAACCTCAGTGTCTACCTCAGCTGAAATATAAAATCACAGAATCGTTTAGGTTGGAAAAGACCTCCAAGATCATCAAGTCCAAACTTGTCAACGAGAGCATGGCACTGAGTGCCACCTCCAGTTATTTCTTGACTGCTTCCAGGGATGGTGACTCCACTATCTCCCTGGGCAGCCTGTTCCAATGCTTGACAACCCTTTTATTTAAAAAAAACCTTCCTGATGTCCAGCCTGAACTTCAGTAAGATCTCCCCTGAGCCTCCTTTTCTCCAGGCTAAACATCCCCATCTACTCATACAACACTCTCTAGGCTCTTCAACAGCTTCACTGCCCAGTGAATTAGTTTCTACTATCACAGGGTTGGAGGGGGTTTTTTGTCTTTCCTATTGCTTTCCTTGTAATCAGAATCCATGCATTTGCATCTTAGCATTCCTGGGTGCCTTGTCAGTGATTTCTGAGGTACTAGCTTCAAAACCTTCTGAAGTTCCCAAAGTGACTATTTCATGAGAAATGTACCCTGAAAAATCAAAACAGCAGCAAATACTCCATTTGCTATTTTTCAACTGCTTTGGAGAGCAGGTTCTAAACGTGTGCAAAGCACCACTCTGGGACAGAATCACAGAATGGCCCGAGTTGGAAGGGATCTAAAAGATCATTCGGTCCCAATCCGCCTGTCATAGGGACACCTCCCACCAGACCAGGTTGCTCAGAGCCCCAGCCAACCTGGCCTTAAACACTTCCAAGAATGAGGCAGCCACAGCTTCTCTGGGCAACCTGAGCCAAGGCCTCACTACCCCCACAGGAAAGAGTTTTTTTCCTAGTATCCAATCTAAGCCTACTCTCAGTTTGAAGCCATTCCACCTTGTCCTGTCACTCCATGCCCTTGTAATTAATCCATCCAACTTGTAATTAATCCATCCAACTTTCTTGTAAGCTCCTTTCAGGTATGCAACAGAAATTCATAAGGATAAAATCCACCATCAGTTATTAGTTTAATCTCCACACAGTCATGTGCATATGGGTAAGACCAGACACTCATTAGCTTGAAAATGGCATCTAAGATGAAGACAGCATCAAAATTGCATGTTCAGTAGTCAGTAAGCAGTTTAGTGTCATCTAAATGATTTTAAGTAGCTTGAAATGTATCTACTCAAAGTTAGAATCATTTCCTCCTCTTTACTGAACGCAGACATGTAAAAATCATTATTGACCAATATAATTGCCTAGGATTTGGAAAAAGCATAATACTTTAAGTGGAAAGCAACACTATAATAATGAAGTAAATCAGATTTCCCCAAAAAATAAAAGTAAAATCTGAATAAGAGAAAATAGCAATCAGGAAACTTAAAAGCAGGCAGAGAGAATATGAAATGCATGTAGCTACAGCTTCAGAAGTTCACAATTCAGCAAGCATTTCCTGACAAGAGGAAGGTGCCTCTTATCCCAATGGAGCTGAGTATCCAGAAATGTCATACTGGGGAAAGATTTGAAGAATAAAAATAATGTGTCAGCTGTCTTTAAGTCTCAATTATCTACACTGCAGTCTTATTTTAAGCAGTTCTCAGCCATAGTAGTAGTTTTTGTCACTTCCATTGCATTTTTCTCATTACTGGGGTAATGCTATTATTAATTCAACTTAAAAATTCACCATGTTATTAACCAAAACCAGTTCTATGACATAATTCAAACATTTTCCCTGAGGAAAAATATCATGTTTCTTCTTTTGAACTTTTCTAAGTGAAGTTTAATATAAAATAATATTTATTAAATAACAGAAACAAGTTAAATGCTAAAGTAGTCTCATGACTCTGAGTCCCGTTTATGCCTCTGCCCTAACAGTGTCTCAAATGAAAAGTTCAGGTTACAGATAATGTGATCCTTTGCAGAATCAATGATGTACAGTGAAATATGGAGCTAAAACAATTAAATGTATGTTTTAAAATGTCACTCTGAATCTAGTGGTCTTTCCATAGCCTGCAATGATTCATACAAAAATAAAAAAAATTACATATCATGTTTCTGAGTTTGAAAATAAGTCTGAACTTCATCAAAGGAGATAAATACAGTGGAAAACAAATAATTTAATGACTATTTTTTATGAGACCTTTCTAAATTCCAGGAAAAATGGAAAAATGGACATTTTTTGTGCCAGTTTTTACAAAAGGTGTACTTTTTACAGCTGCACCATAACAAAAATATTGCCATTAAAAATATTATTGAGAGGAAAATAGAAGGAAATAAAATATAAAGGGAAGGGAAGGGAAGG
>VYXC01009430.1:222651-242458 GCA_013397175.1 Platysteira castanea | reverse complement strand
TGAACCCTCGAAAACAGTTGTGGGGAAAGCTGTAAGTCAAGGGAAGGGACTTTCACACGGTGAGCAGAGAACCATTGCCGGGCAGCTGTTTACTGTGACATTGAAGCCACGAGAGAACTGTTTCTTGTGGAGAAGTCTCCATGGCATGGCAAGAGAGACTCCTTTCTCTAAGTGAACTGAAGAAAGACCAGAATAGAGGTGGTAAACTGAAAAGTCCCAAGTTTTGTCTCTTTACATTGTCAGTGAGAAAAGAGAGAAGAGGTGGGGGGAGAAGTGTTCTGAAGGTTTATGCTGACTCTTTTTTTTTCCTCTTTTAGTTCTGTTAATAAAGCTTTCTTTATATTCTTTGAAGTTTTGAGCCTGCTTTGCTTTCTCCTAATCCTTAACCCACAGAAGGAAAATAAGTAAGTAATAGATTGTGAACAAAACCACTACACAACCATATCATTAAGAAACAGATCTAAGAATCTCGATGTCCATCCAGTAGTTATTTTGCCAGTAATTAGCTTAAAGAAAAAACAAAGGGCACAGTCAATAGTTATCAAACAAATAGAACATGAGTAGACCACATAAAGAGTGGACCAAGTACTCCTCTTACAAACATAAGAACCTCTACTTCGCAAAATCAAGGAGGTCACCTATTGTGAATTAATTGTCATGGAAACAGCTGGGAGGACAGAGGTCTGATTTTAATACTTAAACTACACCAACATGACACCTTAAGTATACTCTTAGAATTTCATATATTTAATTTCCTAGTAAGTACATTTAATTGCCAGGCTTCAACAAAGTGCTTTCAGTAATTTCTTCTCCAAGAAGTATTTGCATTTGTGTTTGAAAGCAACTGTACTAAATGAAGCATAGACTTTGGATTTTAAACACTTTTTTCTTTTTTATTTCTGAACTAAAGAGCCTGATACACTTTTTTTGGTCAAGACGTTTTCCCAGGCCAGTTAAACAATAGTTAATAATCTCTGTTTTGAGATCATCATAGCAGGTAGCATGGGTGTCCCTTTTAGCTCCCATTATGAACATAACATATTTCAATGTGCTGGATTGATTACATGTATAGGAATTACAAAGAGGAGCAAAATCATTAGTAATTCACCACTACACTAAACACTGGTCTTTCTAGCACATTTATCTGTCTCCAGTAGTCTCAGACTACCACCATACTTAGATAGTTAGGAGCTACTTAGGAGGAGCATGTTAGGCTGTGTTTCCATGCCCACACATGCTTCAGAACCCATAAGAAATGCAGGGAGAGAAGGACTGATTCCTTGATTCCTCTGGGTCTTTGTGAAGACCCCACTGAGCACGACAGCAGCAGGAGCAGCAGTTTCTGCAGAAGCTCTTCTCTTGCACCACCTTTCCTACACCAAAAAGAATCAAATACAGCTGCTGAAACCTTCCTCCATCAGGACAACAGGAATCACCACTATTTTTATTGCCCACCTCCACAGTCATCAGCACTTGGATCGAACATCCTTCAGCAGTATCCAAAGATATGGGTTGTAGCAGCAACTTCAGTGCATGTGACTCACTATAGAGAGACAGTAATTGTCACCATCAGACCCCCTCACTTCTCTGCACAGAAAGACTCTGGGAGAAGAGGCAGTGTCACACCCAAAACTCTGAAATAAGCAAAAAGGAATGTGTCATATATGGAGCAAACAATCCATAAACGGTTCAATTAATGTCAAGTTATCAAAACTTGGATTTTTTAGTAATAATATTAGTTACAATTATTTCTGTTTTAAAGGTCAAAAGACCTTCCTTGTATCCATCTCTTTTCCCTGGAATTTTGCTCACCCTTCTGATGTCCCTTTGCATCCTGTAACATATAGTATCAGCCTTTCCCAAAAATTGGGGTGGGGAGCAGAATTTGTGACAAGCCATTGTCCTCATCCCAGATCTTTTTTATGAGGAACTGTGGTATTTATGCCGGAGTTCCTTTCTTCTCAGTCTTGGACCATTTCTCACTCAGACTTCTCCCTTGCCCCTCCTCCCAGGGAAGGGGTGCAGTCTGCCCCTATAGCCCCCACATTCCTGGGGCTGTTATCCCCCAGGGACTGCCTTCTGCACCCAGCTCAGGCCCAGCACAGCCCAGCCACCCTTGTAAAATTCTGGAAAGTGAGTTTCAAATTAAACTCTGATCAGCTCCAAAGTTGTCTTGGTTTGAAAGACAGGTGTCTTCTAAGGAAGGCAAGAGCCTCCCTTGGAATAGAAAATGTAACCCCCTTCCCTCTGAATTATTATAATTTTGAAANAGATGTATCAAACTCCAGAGCTGCAGTGGGAGCTCTGGGAGGTCTCGGCAGGCAGGAGATGCGGGGCTACAGCGCAGCGAAACTGCAAAGCAGCAGCAAAGTAACAGCGAGGGAAGGGCAGCCACAGCCCGGCTCCCAGCGGGGCAGGGAAAGGCGGGCTTGGGATCCTGAGGTTTTCCCCTGAGGCACTGGAGCAGATGGTGAAAGGGTCCCTCTTTTAGTGAGGCAGGGTGTTAAACAGGGTCCCAGTGCAAGCGGCTGCTCCAGCCAGCAAGCTCCACTCACGGCAGAAGGAAGGGGGCAGGAGGCAGGACCCCACGGTGAAGACACAGCCTCTGTCCCCTCCAAATGCCGAGAGCACAAGAGAGCCCCTGTACCCACCTGCTTTTTCTCAGTTCAAATCTCAAGGCACCTCTGCCCTACAGGAGAAAAAAAATCCAGACCAATGAGGGCAGCTGGAGCCCTCCCCCTGTGGCCAGATCTTTTTACTTTCTTAAGTACTCAGTAATTTGTCTCTTAGCAACATGTATACGGAAAAATTCTTTAAGAGAAAAAGAAAAACAGAAGGAGAACTCCTAAAACCCCAACAAAAGTGTTATATGATTTGGTGAATAATTGTTTGCCATTCACATCATCTACTATCTTCTTGATTCTATAAACCTGAGACTATGCCTTCAGCCTTCTCCTCTCAGAGCAAAGATCTTTCAGTCTTACATCGTAAAACTGCTCCATCCTTTTGATTACAATCATCTTATACTTTCCTGTACCTCCTCTCTACCTTCACAAACCCCTGAGACCAGAACTGTAAGCAGTTCTCAAGATGTGAATTTTCATGACATGAAATCATAGAGATAAATTTAAGGGAAACTTCACTGAGAGCTTCAGAGAAACTTCACAGGTACTTTTTGTTTTTTGGTTTGATTTTGATTTTGTGTTTTTACATGATAAGAGCAAACAAATAATGCTACAGCTAATTCAGTTTGGAACAAAGCAAGTATTGCAAAAATCCATAGGAAAAACCAGCTGTAAATTACAGAGTTAAGTCCAATTTCAATAGTTGCTCCAAAGCAAGCATCCAGCTGACATGGCTATGAATTTATCTTAAGGTATGTGGTTTTCCAGCACAGTGAAATGGCCCCATTAACACTGTGGTGACATATGGAGAACTGGGCAATATTGGCAACTCTAACTACACTCACATGTTTTCCTGAGCAGAGAGATAGAGCATCTGGGCTCCTGGGGAAGTGGTTAAACTGCATCCCAATTCAACCGGCATTTTCACAAATTCCTGAACAATTGTCTCATTATGTGCAAAATCAGATACCCCTAGGAAAACACTAGATTACTCTCTACCTGAATATGATTCTAGCTCATGGTAAAGGCGAAGCTGCTTATTTGCACCTATGAGGAAGACCAGGATGCTGGTTGCACAAAATAACCCAAGACACAAACAAGACACAGAGATCTCTGCCAGAGAAATGCATTTCTTAGCCAAACTCTATACCTGCTGTCATACTGCAATTTCTGCATAATCTGCTTCTGTTGAGGTTTCACAGGTTACCAGGGTATGTAGATAATGAGACAGCTTTCTGGGGATGATTCCTTAGACTGTGGGGCTCTTTAGTTTCAGCTTGTATATCTTACTCATCAAAGCTCTCTGCACTCTTTCTCTCCAGTTTTCTGTGAATTTTTTTGAGTGCTGTCTTTGTAGAGTTTTTTAGGAATGCAAAGGGAATTGTTCTATACAGATTTCTAAAAATGGATGTGTTGAACCAGTAAACCTTGCCCCAGTTCCACATACATTAAATTCACTAGTTGGCTGTGCCGGTAAAAGCACAATAAAGAACACTCTCACACCTGCTAGGTTCATCAGAAAGGAGTGAAAAGAGAGACTTTATTTACATTTTTCATACTTTACAGAATTATCACCTCTACAAGGGATTGGAGGACATGTCACTTTCTCCTCAATCCCACTGGAGAAAAAGGATGCTCATCAAACTTTCTCTTATCACAAAAGGAATGAAAACCAGAAAAGACAGTTAAATAAACATTGGCCATTATTTACATGAAACTGTGTGAAAATTCTTTGACTCCAGGGTTATAACAGAAGGCTTAGCAAAAAACAGGACAACATCTGGCTAACAGTTTTCTTACCTCTTTCACTCAAATACCTTAGGACTTTTGCTTCACCAATGTCTTCAATCTCAATTCTGTCTGCACAGGTGGCATTAACAAAAGCAGTCGTGGCAGCCAAGCCCATTATCACAGGTGATTCATTGTTTTCTTTCTTTACATATTCCCTTTTTATAGCTTTATAAATAGCTTATTGTCTTTTATGTGAGTCTGTATTTAAACGCTCACTTCAATAATGCCTGTTTCAATAAGATGATGACTTTTCAGTGAGAGTTCTGAATGCAGAGTACAACAACACAGCAAGCAAACCATTTCTAATAACTCCAGAGATTCAATATTCTGGATTTCCTGGGTGTAAAAAGTAATCATAAAACACCTGTTGCCAGATACCATAATGAATAACTACAATATTCCTTGTACTGGTATTTTATTACTAGATACTTTCTTGGGATACCCCTTCAGCATCTTTCTATCAGTATCAGCACAGACTTGATTAATTTCAAGGCTGCCTGTCATGGAGCAGTTGATGGTTGAGGACACAGCTGGGCAATTGTATCTTTCTAACATTTTAATAACCAGGCTTGCCATTAGATTACATTTGGCCTTTAGCAACATTCAGTGAGAAATGTCTTTGGGGTATCTGTTGTACAGACTTACTGGAAAAAAGTTGCCTTTTTATGCCTACCAGTTTGTATAGGCAAGAATACTGCACTGCTTTTGAATGACCATTAAGTTGTGACAGGACATTCTGCAGAAAATAAATCAACTAAATAAATGCAAACCTGGGAGAGAGAAATGTTCCTGAAGAGTTTTGGGTCACATAGTCTCTTACATTTTGTTTTTACTAATTATTGCCTGTACCTGTCAGAACAAGAAGCAGGGGCAGCCAAATAGCACAGGTTTAAATGATGAAAGACTCTATGCAGAAACTGAAGGATGCAAGTATCCTTGTTTTCTTAGCTTTTATCAGGAAACTTTTTCAAGATGGAATCACAGTTCTTCAGAAAATGAGCTACATGATGAAATCTTTCATTCTGCATTGAAATTCATGTAACAGAACAGCATTTCTGCACAGAAAACTAGCAAATTATGCTCTGTTTGATTGCATCTTTTTTTCCACATTTTGTGAAAAAAACAGTTGAAGAAAGAATGAAGTTCAATCATATCTTCAGTTCTTTGTGAGGGTTGATATAACATTATTTAAGATATTTCTTAAGAGTTAAACAATATGCAGAGACCTAAAAATTCTAAAACTCTCAGAACAGGGCTAGGGAGTAGAGAACCAGAGAGCTGCCGTGGGAGGAAATGACTGGAAACTTATTGAAGTTTATAACAAATTAAACTTTTTCATGACAGTGAATAGTTGTTCAATTTGTCTTCAACCAGCCCTTGTAAAAGGACGTTCTTTAAAAAATCCCAACAACTTTTAGCCTGTAGCCTCACAAGGTGTTACTGAACAGAACAATTGGAAATTATCTTTGACAGAGCACTTATTTGTGTAACTCAGATTTATTCCCTTGACTTTATTATTCTCATGATCATCCTCCTTTTGTTAGGCACTGAAAGAACACCAGAAGGAAACCTACAAAATGGAGAAAGAGCTTCCCGTGAAATGTAAGATTTTTAATTGGAAGATAAGGTGTACTGGATGGATCTACCATACCAGTGAAAGGCACAAAGAAATAGTAAAGCAATAATCTTTCATCACACCCATGGATATGACTTTTTCCCCCGCTCTGGTCTGCTCATGCATTGGCTACTGATGCAGATCATGACATGAGGTTTGACACAACACTCCTCGGAGAGTTTGTCAAGAAGTTTCTGCAATGTGAGCTGTCTATTTGTCAGCCTTTCGCCCTCCTCTCCTCATCAAGTATTCATTTTTTAGAGTAGTGATGACAGATGTAAAGAGGGAGAATATATGGGGAATGTCATGTTGCTGTCACTAATGCTGGGCATCATGTCATGCCTGAGAGAATTGTGCTATGCTAAATTATAAGCAAAATGTGCACCCAGGTTTATGCGTGGTTGTAAGCTTGTTTTTCTAATAAAAATCATCAATCCTGTTTAAAAAAAATATTATGTGAAATAGGATGGTATACAGCACTTCCTGACTTATATCAGTATTCCAGATATGGGTCAGATGAGGAGTATTAACTGAAATGAAATACAAAATGATGATATACTCTATCTCACAATGCATGAAACACTAGGGTAGGAAATGAATTTATTGACTAGGAGCTATAGAACAAGCACAGGAAAATATTTTTCATGGCATTCTCATTCATTTCTACACCTTAATTGTCTAATTCATTGCTCCAGATTCCTGCAGCTCAAAAGCACTTGGCTAAATTAATTGAAGGAAAAAATATACATCAAAAGCTCACTCCTATCCAGGTTTAGGATAGCCAGAAGATTGCTGAAGAGAAAAAAAATTAAGGAGGACAGTGTCTGAGAGATGGGCTTTCGTTATTGGTTTAGAGTGTTGTCTCCAACTTTCTACAGAGGAAGCGCTAAGAAGACAAACACACAGCATTCAAATGTATAGTGATTCGATTGGTGTCACACATATGTTGTCAGTACTATTCCTAATATATCAAATTACATATTGAAGCCGCACAAATGCATTTCCAATTATTATATTTTGGGTATTTTTTATTCATTGAAGGGATTAATAATTATCATCTTGATTCCAACAAAAGAAAACAAGAACTTTAAGTTTGGTTTGGGTATCATTATGTGTTGCTGTCATAGTATATAACTGTAAAACAAAGTATAAAGCTGAAATACTTTCTGAATTATTCTACAGATATCAATGACAATGGAAATAATGATAAAAATAATTAATATTAAAACTGGAGATATTCTTTTGTTTTCTCCATTGTCTTGCTGCCCTTAGAAGCAGACTTTGCCAGGTGTGGATGGAGTCTAACTTCTACTGATTGCCTGGGCATCCAAGAGCTATGGATGCTCTGGAATAGTTCTTTTCTTTTATAGCAGTTTTATGTTAAGGATTTCACCAAGAGCCGTATTTCCCTATTGGACAGCTGCATGAATTTTGGAAATACTAATTTGGCTATATCCAGTATAGATACTAGTTAAAGCATGGAGCCCTTTAAGTTACACAGATCATGGTTTTTCAGTTTGTGGCTGTGGTTTAAAAGGATGAAACCATCCTGTTCTTTTCTTTGTTAAAGTATAGTAGAAGATTTTAATAATCTAATTTGTTGTATTTTTAAAAGAAAGCAGGAAAACATGCTAGCTGCAACATGAGGTTACATTATAGAGAAAGCTGTTGGGAAAACTACCAAGAACAGCATAATTTCCCCACAGGAGCATCAGTCATGTTTTCAGCTCCTTCCATGGAGGTTGTCAAAAAATCATAGCAAGATGAAATCTGATGTGCTACCCTGAAATTCCTGGGTGATTCCTTTTAGCTTGTTCACTGCTTTATTTCTGAACAGTAAAAGAAGGCTGCAGAAATGTTATTTATTTAATGTGCTTTTTTTTCTTCTTTAATTTTATCAGAATAGCCCCTGCTAACCTATAACTGAATGCAATGATTATCAGTGGGCTGCTAAATAGTAACTAAAATATATTGCTGTTGTTTACCTCACTCTCCAACATTTCTTCTACCTGTACAATAGTTTTAGGTTAAAACCTTCCTGATGTTTCTATAGAACATACGACGAGGGAATTTATTTCTGGCATTTAGGAAGAGTTTGCATAAAAGGTACTCAGCAAAGGAAGATATTTTCACTTTTATCCATGTTCTAAAGTAAGGACACTGTAACATCAACCACTATACAAATTTTTAAAATTAAATTATTAAAAGAAACACATTTTTATTTGAAAAGAGAATCCTTATCCTGATGGTACTTCAGGTTTTGAATTTCATTTTAGACACAGGTAAAAGAGATAGAAAGCAGAATAATGAAACAACACTAATTCTCAACGCTACATGGGTAGATCACTAGCTATCCGCACACATAATCTGTTTTTAATTCAGCCCTGCAACACCCACTCATATTATTATCTGTAAGAAAGCCAGTCAAGCCAGCCATTGAAGAGGAAAAAATGTATACTTATTTGTAAGACTAAAACCCGCAACTGTTTGCTAAAAACAAACACTATACAATCATACCTTAGGTGTTAGTCAGTAGTTCTGTCATCTATGCAAGAATTCACATTTATTGTATTCTCTTTTCTGCACATTTAAATGCTGTTGCATTGGATTGCTATAAATTAGGGATGATGGTTAATAACACACTTTGCTTTTTCCTATTCCTCTACCTGACTGACCACAAACAATAAGAATATTACTTTTTCTGCGTGTCCAAAATTATTGCCAAAAGTCACACTGAGAGCAGGTGCCAGTATTGTGCTGGTACTTTCAATACTGCTTGATGCAGAAACCTTGATGGAACTTCTCCATATAGTTACATTTGTTATGAGGATATATTCCATTTATGTATTTGAATATATGCTCTTTTTTTTGTTTATAGTTCTTTAGTCAAACTTGCCATGGAAACAAGCCATTTGCAAAGGGTGCAAAGTAGGCTGTCTTCTTTCCCAGCAATCATTTATGTAGTCCATTTCCTAAGGCAGATTCCTGAGGCAATAAAGACAATCATGATTTACTCTCAATACAGATACTGTATATTTGACATATACAATATTCTAGGTACTACCAAGCCATTTATCAATGACATAATACTTTGGTATTACTTGCTTTGCATTGTTTTTGCTCAATAAAATTCTGTTTAAACATTATAAATAGCTAATCTGAAAGTAAACAAATAACTGGAATGAGTGCCCTGACATACGCATTCTTCATACAGCATTGGCAGTAAATCTACAACTGTGTTGTCATTTAATTGCTTTTATGCTTAGAAAATACAATTGTTTCAAAAGTTTCCTATTTGAAATATGCACACCTAAGAATCAGCTCTATGTCAGAAGTTCCTTAATTTATTTTCAGCTAATAGCCAGTTAGAAAAAAGTTCCCATTTGTTTCTAAGTGGTTACAGTTAATGACTTCTGAAAACAAATCACTAAATGCAAGGCTTAAAATAGATGTGTTCCCCCCTAAAGGACACCAAAAATTTTTAATATTTCTGGGGTTTATATTTTCTGCTGAAAATGTGTATAAAATACTGACTCAGAACTCAGATCGGAGAGAAAAATGGCAGCAGCAGATCTACAAAAATGCATGAATGTGCAGTGCATTTGTCACTTAATATATTTGCATATAGAATTGGCTTTATCTACTTATCTTTATATCATTTGCATTATCCTGATCTCATTATAATTAAGCCTCGGAACTGGACTTTTACTCTTTGCCAATGTGAGCAAAAAGACTAAAGACTTGTACATTATGGTACTCTGAATTTAGCCCCTTTAATTTACATCTCTCCCCTCCTTCACATTAAGAAAAACGTCTGGTAAGTTTCTTGGGTAATGTTTTGCCACTGATTCTATTTGCTGTTTGTGTGGCTTTAAGGACATTTTTTGTTTTATGAATGCTCCAATATTTTATGAATCCCTGTGGGGAAAAAAAAACCCTGGAGCTCCCTATCATGCCGCAAAGGCCAGTAGAAGTATGGCATTTGAAACACTCTTTATTATGTGCCTTCCACTTAATCTGTTTGGTCTGGACTCCTTCATGCCTTTAAAACTGAATCAACAGCAACTTCTCTGGCATGGATGGCTTTCCAGCTGTTTTGTTCTCCTAGCACAGCTCCAGGAGACAATTGCCCCAGTGCCCTTCTCCTGGGAAGATCAAAGTTTGTACGCTTTCTTTGAGACAACCTTGTCCCTCCTACCCTCACAGAATGTATTTTTAATGGTTTAATGACACTGTACTACAAAATACCTTCTACTCCTAATACTAAATCTCCAAATCTTACAGTAACTTTTATGGAGATTTTCAATTGAAATAAAGTATAGAAATCTATATGTCTGCAGACTTTTAACTGTGCAAGTACTTATACGTCCTGTGGTACACGGATTTTTGTTTTCATTTTACAAGCCAACCACATATGAGCCATTGACTAAATGTTGGAGTTTTTTATTTACATTCCATATGTAATAAAGCATTTGTTGATCATACAGTTGCATTATTTCTAAACACATTATTTCTTACAACACATAGTTCAAGTACATTTAGAGGAAAAGGGAGAGGTATATACATTGAGGGATGGCATGGCAAAAGTTTGATTTTTTAGTCTGTACCTTTTGAGTCCAAATATGATGAAGATAACAAGGAAAAGATTAATGTGGAAATTGTGCCAGCAGTCTGGGGTAGGGACTGATGAGAATCTGGACTGTTCTGTCCTGGAAAGTTTACATGAATAATGCATTTTTAATTCTACAACTATTGGAGTCTAGTTAGTGATAGGAAAAATACCTAAGAAAAGTCAAGAAAAAATGTAAACACTTAGATTGAGTTCACTGCTATGTGTTCAGTTAAGAAGGGAGATAACTAATACCTGAGGAAATTCATTGCATGCCACTATGCAGGACTAGAAAAACTGAGGATTGTTATTTAGAATTCTTTCCTAACACATTTTGTACAATGTTTTGAACCATGCTGTCCTATGTGCTTCATTCATTTGTGATGTAGAAAAGCTCATATAAATTAGAATCTGAATACTGAATCTAGATGCAACTACAGCCTATGGTCCGTAGTTATTGGACAGAAGCAAAAGTTCTAACTTATGGGGAAAATATTGCATTTATGCCTATGATTCCACTTCAAAACGAGATGGACACAGCTGTGCAGCTGGAGCAGAAGTGAAACTAGAGAGCTGTTCTGGAGAGTATTCTTGGATACACATTCTGCATGTTACTTCTCATTTGCTCAAATGGAGAATGATTATGTGCCAGTTTGGCACATGCTTCTTCCTCTCCTCTTTTAGCTTGAGTATTTTGGCCATTCTGGTGGATAGACATAGCCAAGATATTATCCGCTCTGCACCTCTGCTGGCAACATTGCTTCCTTCAAATGGAATATTTATGGCTATTGCTCTTTATTGTCATTTTGGATAATATAGTAGTACACCTTTATACCTACACACATGAAAAAATATCAGAAAGCACTTTTTTTTTTCATTTTTTTTAAACTGAAAAAACTAAAATTTCCTAGCATAAGTGCCTATTCTAGCTTTCTTATCTTCTCCTGAGTAAAACAAAAGCAAAATAAAAGGAAAGAAGGATTATCATATGGTGTATCACTGGCAAATTCTGTGTGATTATAAGATAGAATTCCATGGCATTAAGATTGACATAGCCTGCTAATGACACATTTCTGTTAGTTATGGTTTCCAAATACATTTTTAATTTTTTAGGTGGTGGTGGAGACATTTAATAAGCTTTTTTAATTACTATAATTTAGCACAATCAGGAAGGAAATTAAAAACACAGATGCCCCATCCCTGGAAGTGTTCAAGACCAGGCTGGATGGAACTTTGAGCAATCTAGTGTAGTGGGAGGTATCCCTGCCCATGGCAGGGGGGTTGGAATTGGATGACCTTTAAGGTCCCTTCCAACCAGGCCATTCTATGATTCTGTAGCCTGTTGGGTACTAAAGAATGACTATTATCTGTTGCCCAAGATTTTGTAATTCTTATAGATAAATTGCCTCATAATCTGTACTAATAACAGACATGCAGAAGTGACATACCAGTGCCCAAGTCACATATTTGACACAATGTTCTTAGTGAATATTTGAGAGGTTTATTGCCATGGCACTTAAGTTATTTTTTAAAACTAATAAAATCATTGCTCTTGATGTTAAACATTCTACAGCCCCAAGTTTTAGACTTCACTGTGCATTTATTTAAACTGTAGGACAAAAAAGTTCACCATTAACGACAAGCTAAAGTTAAAAGGACATGAGTTAAACAAGCCCCAGTTTCAACTTACAACCATGGACAGCAGTGAGTTACTGACTCCAGCATCCTGGAGGTCATTGATCTAGCACCTGGACAAAACCAGACCAGAACTAGCATGACTTTTTATAAGTTATTTCCTTGGGATTTGTTTTACATCACTTCCCATTTTTTTCCTGCATGATTTAAATCAGAAATTTAATCATAGTTTATATTTTGATGTTTGACTTCTCCAATATGTAAAATATATACATTTATTATATTCTTGCTTGTACCTTATATTGCAAGAAAGATTTGAAATGTGTATGTTGAATAACAGAAATTCATGCAGGCTGAGGGAAAAGAGGTCAATGAAATTATCCTACAGATCTGCCTACAAAACCCTACCATAATGAAGTGTTTGTCCATATAAATAAAAAATACATGCTACTTGACTGAAAATCCTGGTCCAGAAAGAATGAGAGAATATACTCAGAGCTGTATCCAGTACTTATTTTTATACACTAAAATCCCCCAAGGGATAGATTTATGACTTGAAAATAGAGTAACTAATGGTTTTCCAAATATTTTCCTTCATCTACCCAGTCAGATGTGGTAACTTGGTTACATTTCTATGATATACACCTCCATATTAAAACATATACTGTATATTATTACTGCACTCTGGAAAAAGAGAGTTACAAGAAAGCAGAAAGTAGAAATTTTTCTTGTGAGTAGCAAGGAACGATATTTTCAGAATGAAGATCCTGCCAAATATCATGCTTGTTCCATCCAGCCTTTGAAGGATCTGGCCCACTGAGTTTTAAAAAATGTGGCTCAGTATGGATTTGGTAAGTGAATTACCCAGGTTTAGAAATTGTCTGTCACTTCAAAACATTTTTTGTCTGAAGAAAACAAATCCTCTGCAAAATAGCTCTTTGTTGGTAACTCTAAGGGAGGCAGCTCTGTATCACTTAAATCTGGAACATCTTTGGAAGAATAACCTTATGTACATAAAGATTAGAAAAGTTTTATAGTAAAAAACCAGAAGCTAAAAGAAACCCATGGCAAAATGGCAGTGGCAAGGGGCAGTAGTCAGACATTATGACTTTGTAAGTTCATACTGGCCATCAGAAATTATTTTTAACAGTGGAACTGATTATGCAGAGGTGAGGGACCTCCATCCATGGACGCTGTCAAGGTTCACTAGACAAAGCTATGGCTGACCTGATCTAGGTTTGNCTGGCCATCAGAAATTATTTTTTACAGTGGAACTGATTATGCAGGGGTGAGGGACCTCCATCCACTGACGCTGTCAAGGTTCGCTAGACAAAGCTACAGCTGACCTGATCTAGGTTTGGATAGATACCTCCACAGCACTCAATCAACTTTTCTCTAACTCTACTGCAGCTACATTTACGATAATTTTGGTGTTTCCTTCATAGCTGTGTACTGTTTACCATATTTACTTTCCTTTAGAATCAATAGGAATAAATGGCTCTCTAAAATAAGGNAAAAAATATCAGAAAGCACTTTTTTTTTTCATTTTTTTTAAACTGAAAAAACTAAAATTTCCTAGCATAAGTGCCTATTCTAGCTTTCTTATCTTCTCCTGAGTAAAACAAAAGCAAAATAAAAGGAAAGAAGGATTATCATATGGTGTATCACTGGCAAATTCTGTGTGATTATAAGATAGAATTCCATGGCATTAAGATTGACATAGCCTGCTAATGACACATTTCTGTTAGTTATGGTTTCCAAATACATTTTTAATTTTTTAGGTGGTGGTGGAGACATTTAATAAGCTTTTTTAATTACTATAATTTAGCACAATCAGGAAGGAAATTAAAAACACAGATGCCCCATCCCTGGAAGTGTTCAAGACCAGGCTGGATGGAACTTTGAGCAATCTAGTGTAGTGGGAGGTATCCCTGCCCATGGCAGGGGGGTTGGAATTGGATGACCTTTAAGGTCCCTTCCAACCAGGCCATTCTATGATTCTGTAGCCTGTTGGGTACTAAAGAATGACTATTATCTGTTGCCCAAGATTTTGTAATTCTTATAGATAAATTGCCTCATAATCTGTACTAATAACAGACATGCAGAAGTGACATACCAGTGCCCAAGTCATATATTTGACACAATGTTCTTAGTGAATATTTGAGAGGTTTATTGCCATGGCACTTAAGTTATTTTTTAAAACTAATAAAATCATTGCTCTTGATGTTAAACATTCTACAGCCCCAAGTTTTAGACTTCACTGTGCATTTATTTAAACTGTAGGACAAAAAAGTTCACCATTAACGACAAGCTAAAGTTAAAAGCACATGAGTTAAACAAGCCCCAGTTTCAACTTACAACCATGGACAGCAGTGAGTTACTGACTCCAGCATCCTGGAGGTCATTGATCTAGCACCTGGACAAAACCAGACCAGAACTAGCATGACTTTTTATAAGTTATTTCCTTGGGATTTGTTTTACATCACTTCCCATTTTTTTCCTGCATGATTTAAATCAGAAATTTAATCATAGTTTATATTTTGATGTTTGACTTCTCCAATATGTAAAATATATACATTTATTATATTCTTGCTTGTACCTTATATTGCAAGAAAGATTTGAAATGTGTATGTTGAATAACAGAAATTCATGCAGGCTGAGGGAAAAGAGGTCAATGAAATTATCCTACAGATCTGCCTACAAAACCCTACCATAATGAAGTGTTTGTCCATATAAATAAAAAATACATGCTACTTGACTGAAAATCCTGGTCCAGAAAGAATGAGAGAATATACTCAGAGCTGTATCCAGTACTTATTTTTATACACTAAAATCCCCCAAGGGATAGATTTATGACTTGAAAATAGAGTAACTAATGGTTTTCCAAATATTTTCCTTCATCTACCCAGTCAGATGTGGTAACTTGGTTACATTTCTATGATATACACCTCCATATTAAAACATATACTGTATATTATTACTGCACTCTGGAAAAACAGAGTTACAAGAAAGCAGAAAGTAGAAATTTTTCTTGTGAGTAGCAAGGAATGATATTTTCAGAATGAAGATCCTGCCAAATATCATGCTTGTTCCATCCAGCCTTTGAAGGATCTGGCCCACTGAGTTTTAAAAAATGTGGCTCAGTATGGATTTGGTAAGTGAATTACCCAGGTTTAGAAATTGTCTGTCACTTCAAAACATTTTTTGTCTGAAGAAAACAAATCCTCTGCAAAATAGCTCTTTGTTGGTAACTCTAAGGGAGGCAGCTCTGTATCACTTAAATCTGGAACATCTTTGGAAGAATAACCTTATGTACATAAAGATTAGAAAAGTTTTATAGTAAAAAACCAGAAGCTAAAAGAAACCCATGGCAAAATGGCAGTGGCAAGGGGCAGTATTCAGACATTATGACTTTGTAAGTTCATACTGGCCATCAGAAATTATTTTTTACAGTGGAACTGATTATGCAGGGGTGAGGGACCTCCATCCACTGACGCTGTCAAGGTTCGCTAGACAAAGCTACAGCTGACCTGATCTAGGTTTGGATAGATACCTCCACAGCACTCAATCAACTTTTCTCTAACTCTACTGCAGCTACATTTACGATAATTTTGGTGTTTCCTTCATAGCTGTGTACTGTTTACCATATTTACTTTCCTTTAGAATCAATAGGAATAAATGGCTCTCTAAAATAAGGTCACAGAATACTCTGAGTTGGATGGGAACCACAAAACTCATCAAGTCCAACCCTAAAGTGAACGGCTCATTTGTGGATTGAACCCACAACCTTGGCATTATTAACACGGCACTCTAACCAGCTGAGCCAATCTCAGATCTGCCCAATTTCTTTCAGCTGTTTAGTTGAAGAAGGGTTGAACCATATACTAGACTATACTCACTGCAAATAGATTGAGAACTTAGGAGTTGATGGCATGTATATGAAACTTATTCAGTGATTGCTTCAGGTAAATTCCATAAGCAGTCTGGAAGGGGATGGAGCTTTAACACTTAGAAGCTGTTCCTGATGAGTTTCACTCTAATTCTGCTTTAACATTAATAGCAACAGCAACACAATATAGAAATAATACGTCTCAAGAAAATGAAAATTTTCTTGCTTTTGCTGTTGTCCAGGAGTTGTGTTTCCTACAGACTTTTGAGAAATTCCAGCCCGAGAGATGAAATAAAAAGTACCCCTTTAGCCCATTGGCTTTGTCTTTAGTATCCTAAACTATGTGCATACCTCGATGTGGGGTTTCGTCTCTATTTCTGCATACCCAAATTGCCAAAACCAACCTGCTAGATTTGAAAAGTAAGAAATCAAAAAAACTTACTCGATCCTCAGCAAAGATAGTAGAACATCATTAATGACTGTTATTTTTAGCAAGTAGAAGTATTAAAGGGACTCAACACTGAACTTTAAAATAATAAATCCCCCCAACCTTTAACTGAAATATGTTTACCTGTTTTACTATCTTACTGATACTCATTTAATTTAACTTTGCTCCAAGGTCCTTATTCTAGATCAGGTTGAGCTGAATTGCATGGTTTATTGTTTAGTTTTCAAAAGTCTGCTGCGCATGCAGGCGCTTTAAAGGCTTGTTGATGACAATGTGCTGCAAGTTAGGCATTTGAATGAGCTAACAGCTTGCACTTCAGAGGCAGGTTTTCTAGAATGTGCATACACAGCTATGGAACCAGAAGAAACAATTATGGATACAGCTGGTCACCAGAAAGCATGGTAGGTCACTTACATCTGCAAATGAAGGGCATTTAAATGAAAGAAAAAAGACTGAAAAATTAAGAAAAATTAAAGGTATTTGGATACTGAGTCTTCTAGAAGAATAAATGGCATCTTACCATAAGAACTTAGTTAAAGATAATGAATCTGAAGCTGATGGAACTTTGCTGCTGAAGGGGACGGATTCTGAACTGATACAGCTTAGTTGTGCCTGTCAATATTTAGTTGTTTATTTTTACTACTACTAATAGCAAAGGACTGATGAATTCTTCATGCCCATGTCTTCAGACCGTGACAATCATCAGCAAATACTGTCACAATTAGTTGCAATACATTATAGTGGTTTTAATTGTATATTGTTTTCCAGTGAGCTTGCTATCCTAAACTTTAATGATCAGGTTGTGCTGGATTATTTAATCAATAGTAAATTTAGGTACAATGGTGTGCTCAGAATACTACTAATCTTTACATTATTTTGCTTGGAATGCCATACTTGTGGAATGCAGTGCTTCAGTTTCTCTGTGTTCACCTTCCCTTTTCCTCCTTTGCATAAATAAGAGCTAAATAATTATGGAAATGAGTTAATTTATTTGTGAAAGATAACATCTCTATTTTCTTCTCATTGAGATTTGAGGCAGACTGAGTTAATGAGACATGCGCTTCAGTCTTGTTTTTCTCCACTGTATCTAAACGGTAGCTATTATAGATCTGTTTTCTTCCTTACGTTTTTAGCAGTCGCTCACCTTTGACGTCTTTTAAATTACACCACTTGTCTTTGGAATCCTCCGTGTTGCTGTTCATTTGGAGCTTCATTAATTATTAAAGTCCTACTTTTAAAAGATTCTTGTTTTTAAAAGAATTAGCTGGAGGAGTGATTGATCCAACATTCATTCCTGTTCTCCCTGACATGCTTCTGTTACTGACAGGCTACATTGTATAGCTGTACTTTTTTACTTGCTTCATGTTTTCTTCATCTACTTAAAACTGTACCTCCTGTAGTCTTTGTAGTGCTCACTCTGATGTAAGAGAATTTGATACAATTTCTTGTTTTAAATCATCAGGTAAGAGACTGAAAACTATCTCACACAGAGAAGATGAATTCCTTGGATAATGAACTAGTCTGGATTGAAACATATTTACTGTCTTTCTTGACTAATCTCTATTTTGTGCCAAAAATGTATTAACCAAAGACTGAGAAACAAAATCTCTAGGAACTGCAAGGGAAGATTGGATTGAGTCCTGAAAAAAATCTCTCAGAATATGAGTACATTTTATAGCCCCAGTAGGTGTTCACAAGATGTCTTTCATAACTACTAAAATACACCTTTTTTTAGATTTCTTTGTATTTGCTAATCTTGAGTTTAACCACTTTTTGAAAGCTGTGTTCCTTAGGGCAAAAAAATGAACTTTCTAAATAACTATACAGTTGGCAATTATCCAAGATTTAGGTACAAGTAATTAGGATAATGGGAGTATTATGAAGTGGGAAAAGAATCCCACAAAACTGTGAAGACTCACTTAGCAAACAGTGCTGCTGGCTAAAAATTAACATTAAAAAATGTTTTGCTTATTTTGTTATGTTTCGGCTTTGTGCCTCTTCAAAATTCCTCATGGTACCAGCAACAAAAGGACTGAAGACAGAGCTGAAGCTCCGTTTGGTTTTACAAATGTAATAATTCTCACAAGGAAATCTAATCCCTATTCCTTTACAAAGCTGAACCCAAATGTATATACCTGCATCTGCATAGATCTTTGAGTCACTTTACTCATGTCAGCGACATTTAAATGCTATACATTTAATTTGGCCCACATACAAACGACTCAAAAGGTTTATCAAGAAAGGTAGATTTTAGGTACATCTTTAAGCATTTTTCTTCTGAGTTCTTACAGTTTAGTAGTCTCTATTTTGAACAAATCTATTAATTCACCTGTCTTACAAGGCTTTGGTGGAAAACCTGAGCTCTAAACAGAATATATTGCCAGTTAGTAACTGTAGAAGAACATTGCAACACATACACAAGAGGAAAAGATGTCCTTTTCCTTTTCCTCTTATTTTATATGGAGCCTGTATGACTAATGTTACTCAGACTACCCAGAGTTACCCAAAACAGGGATCAAGAAATAAACAATCAGATCTTTTTTCCACTGACGAATCAATTTCCCATTTACTTTCTGGAAAACTAATTTTCTTCTACAAATTGCCTTTCGACAACTACCTTGGCCCACTAGGATTTCTTCTGAGACCTGTTATTACATGGTTTTAACTCTGTTCCCTGTGCTCTCTGTTTGGGATTTCTGGCAGGTATCACAAGCTAACAGCCAAATGGATCAGAATTTCATAAATATGGAAAGCAAATACCTTGTGCAAGCGCGGATATATGGCTTTAACATACTGAGATATTTTTTAATCTCTTTTTGATAAAGATTACTCCACTGGTCTTCTGGGGAATCTGGCAGCTAACTTGGCAATGCTCACTTGTGTTGTAGTTAAAAGAGTTTTCAGGAGGTTGAAGTACCAAGATTTGTTTCACTGTACAAGTCAAACACTTCAAAGGTGAGGGTTATCAGGAGACAATTGTTCTGATACAGAACTAAGAATTTACAAGACAATTATGAATGTCTATCCTCATTTTCTGTAGTCTACGGGATGCTGGGTTTCATCCATTCCTTAAGAAGTTTGTGTTAGTTTGCGCTAAGTTGTGGGGGCATTTTATGTCTTGATGTCAGGATATCAAACATATAAAGAGGTTTTATATAGAGGTTTCCAGTGGTTAATGTCTTCAAGGCTCTGGATT
>VYXC01009430.1:197117-222590 GCA_013397175.1 Platysteira castanea | reverse complement strand
TTTCCTTCCTGTTTTTAAATGAAAATGCATCTCACTTTAACTTCTGAAAAATGACTCAATGTTTTTCTGTGGAAGATATTTTGATACTCAGACCAAGTATCAAGCAAATTGGAAACTGTCTGGAGATTTTTTCAGCTTTCAAATAACTTGTGTAGGTTTTTTTTGCATCCATCATGATTTCTTCTCCCTTCTCAGATCTACAGACAGAAACCCTACACATTTTATTCACATCTCAGGCAAACATTCTTGTGAAGTAAGCTGATTGGTCTTGTCTAGTTAATTCCACTTTTCCATTGTATAAACAAGTGTATTTAAAAAAATTTTATGGCAGCAGCACAAGAACTTATAATCATGTATATATTAAAGTCACTGTTTTCTGAAATAATTTCCAGAAATTTTGATTTCTATAATGTGCTCTTGTTTTATAAGGATAGGCCTCATATCTTGTTTACAGGTGTATTAATTTTCATTTCATGTAAAATACGACATCATCTGACAATATTTCCACTTTTAAACTTGTTTCATGAAAGCTGTCAATTATTAATATTAGATTTAATAACCATGGCTTCTACTGACACATTTTTCTTTACACATCAATTCAGGAATAATTATCAGTCAGGGAATGAGATTCTTTGATTCTTTCCAACTAGGTAAATATATACTCATTCCTTACTTCATTACTAATTCCTAAAATGTAAGGAATCTCTAGAACAGCTTTTTGCTTCAACAACCCTTTAGAAGTCATCACTATGAAGTATTCTAGGTGCCTGATTTTCAAAAACAGCTCCTAGAGTAGTGAACCATGCTTTTATGAGAGTTTTTAGGTTCCTAATGGTGAAAACATGCATTTATTTGTTTTTTCAAAGTTCTTCAACACCTTTGGTTCCTCTTGTTTAATTTTTTACCAATCTAGATTTAAGTAAGATAAATTTGCTTAAATGCTATCTATTCACATGGCTTGAAAAGGATCTATTTATCTCTACTTGGCTTGAGTCCATCATTCTGATTGCTGCTTTTCTAATAACTCAGTGGATAGCATGCTGTTGGAAAGACCCCCCCAGAAGGAAATGTCCTTTTCCTGTCATTCTAGTTTTGGATGTGGCTTTATATATATGACTTCATATGAAAAATAACAAAACTATTTGGAAAATTTACACACTATAACATCTAAAATTAACTGTATTTTCAGTAAAGTGTGTTATTTCAGCACTTTTAAATCTGATGGAAAAAAAAGCAGAAAAAGATATAGTTCCTGTTGAGACAAGTGAAGTGTTAATATCAAACTGTGAACTATTGTGAATCTTTGTGATGCATCTGTACATAGACTGCTAATATGTGAAATTACTATATATTTTTTTTAATGTTCTAAGTGCTTCTATTAAACTTTGTGATTACAGTTGCTCAAAAACTCAGAAGCCCTCCTACTTGCATGTCATAAAGCATTTATCTTACATCTTGTCTGATGTGCTTCTTGTGTTATAAAGGGAGCATGAAAATAGGTTTGCTCAGGGCCTATGAAGTCATCCCAGTTGCAATAGTCTATATTGCTACTCCAGTATTTTTGCCATTGTTTCCCAATTTTGTAACAACACTTGGAAAGGAAGAAGAATACATTTTCCATGACAAGTTAGTCGGAGAAATCATCTGCCATAATTTTGAATCTTGTTAAGTCAACAAAGTTTTCAAAAGGCTGCAAGTAACGTGTTGATGATAAAATTTATACCTTGGTTTCCTAGTGCTGCCGAGGGTAACCAGTAACCAGTCACGGGTTGGAGGATGAGGCCAGTGTCCTCCTGGCACCTGCACTATCCCAGCTTCTGTCTCCCACCTTGGGGCAGAGCCCATCTCTCCTCTTCCCTGTTAGTTTATGTTTAGTGACATACTGTTGCTGTCATCTGTATTAATTAAGTTGAACACAAAAACAAGTGCAAAATGCTTTGTGCTACAATCAAATGTATTTCAGTGTGCAGAACAGGATTTCTTCATCTATTATAATAAAAATACCTAAAAACTACATAGAATATTCTATTATTTTGCAATCATAAACATTTTGAAACAAACTAAGCAAGAACAAACATAACACTCTATATTTTTTGTAGTTAATATTTTTCTTTGCAATTCTCAATATTTTCCCGTTAAATTAATTGAAAAAATATAATATTTCTTTTGCAGGAAAATTTATACTTCTAAAAGCCTGTGCATTGTACCTAGCTCAACTATACCCAAATTTAATGCACGCAGCAGATGCATCACATTGTTAAATAGACTTTCTGTCATTTGAACTGAGCCCACTGCAGTGGAGAGCAGTGATTTTGTGAGGTGGCGAGGAGAGTCAAAAGATCAGTAAAAGCAGGCAGAGCAACTGATACATATTCTAGAGTGATAGCAGCCAAGGACTATGTGGATCCTCTTCATTTCAAAACAGTGTAGTTAGAGGAGACTTAATCCTGAATAGTTTTATTTGTTGTCATTTGCAGGAGAATGAGTAAGTTGAAAGCTTTTTGTCAATCATCTACAACTGTAGCCTTTTGAAAACAAATAATGTTAAATGTGTCTTGTTTAAACGATTCTTCTACCTCTGTTTTAATTGAAAATAATATTTATGGGAATGACCCAGTGTTCCTTAAATTCTGTTTTAACAGATTCTGCTTGCTCACTAGTTCAAGATGATGCTTTTCTTATAGGACTTTTGCAAATAGATTTAGTTTCTCTTTTAATCTGATATTTCTATGTTCTGTCTTCTTTTCCATGTCCACTCATGGATCTACTGCTTTTCTCCTGCTCAGAACTTCCATGCATTTCACTTCTGATCTCAGGCTCAAAAACAGTTTTAAATACCCAGAACTATGCTTCCCCTACAGTTTATATTCCTCTACAGCTAGCAAATAATAGTTTCTACTTTTTATCTCTGAATAAATCAGTTTTATACTCTGCATTCTGGAATTTACATTCAAAACAGGGAGAGTTATTTTTGGAGAGCTGGAAAAACATGGAAGAGCTCTTGAGTGATGCAATTCACATTAGACACTGGACTATTTCTGAAATACTCCAGATTTAGAGAAGCTCAAAGATTCTGAAATGAATCTTCATCTCCATTGCTCATGCTCTCTTGAGAAAAGCAGCAAAGAAACCTCACTCAAGAGCACACATCTTTTCTTAACAGAATAGAAAGTGCTATGAATAAAAATATTTGTGACAGATGGACTTGAAGCCTAAAGCATGGAAAGAGTATTTGATCTATACATTTTATTACACAAAAGCAAGGACTGAAATCCTACCATACTGACAGCAATGGAAAAACTCCCGTTTTACTTTAATAGCCAGGTTTTTACATGAAAGACTTTTAGGGAGGGAAGAATGATGTGTTTGGGTTCTCTTTTAGGGGCACTGCAAAAACACTGCCAGTAATTTCCCAGCAACATTTTTAACTTAAGTCCTCGCTGCAAGGTTAACATTTGAATCTGAGAAGGCAGGGGGTTATTCAGTTTGCATTTGAATTTGTCAGTTTTGCATTTTGTCTTATAAAGACAGACCTGCATTCTGAGAAGCTGCACATGCACTTAGCATTTCGAGGTAAAAACTGTGGTTCTGACTCATTTCTGATAACGGAATGGCTCTACTCTCACCTCAGCATTAGGCTCTTCTGGGGTCCATGCCTTCAGCTTCATATTTATCTGCTTGGAGGAAGCTGGTGAGTATTTCAATGAGTCATCTTCTGCTTAACGACTAGGAAAGATGCAGAAGCAGTTACTGAAATATTTTTTTTCCTTAGCTCCTGCAGCTCCGTGGTGGGTGTTATCTGTTGCAGTCAGATGCACAAGAACATGAATGTCAAGGTGCTGGGAGCAGGACACCTGCAGAAAAAACATACCTGGTCAAAAAAGTTATCTGAGTTATGCAGCCACATTAGACCATGGAACCATTTTCTCTAATCTCTTTTTCTTATTCCTAGTACACAAGTTGCAGAATAAAGCCAAGACATCTATCAGCATGCTGTCATTTTATACTCTATATTCTTAAGGTCCATTAGAAGTGAAATATTATAAAAAGAAGAGTAATATAACTGCACTGGAATTCTCTCCTAGGAAGGAGACACCAGGCAGGCACTGTTAAAAAGCAGTGCATCCAGTGAGGCACTTATCAAGGGGGATGCATCCTCTATAAAAAACATTTCTCCCTTTATGTTTCAGAGAATTTTCTTTAAGTCTGCAACATGCACAGACAGTTTTCACCACTTTATCATTTGTTTTTATTTCTTTTTATGTTCTCTATATAGAATTTAATGTTCTATACCTGATGCCTTGTCATCTTAATACCTTTCTTTGAATGACATAAGAGTCTGACAGCTTTCTTGTTAAATGCTTATTTATCTGCTTGGCTGAACTTTGTCATCTACTTACTAGCCAGTAGAAGTTTTCTTTTATTGTTCATTTAATGAACAGAGATGACAAACATAATTTTAAATTGCAGTGCTATTCATTGTATCTTGAGAAGCACAAAATTAAGACTTGAGCATAAAAGAAAAGCTTGACAAAAGAATAAACAATCCATAGTTTTGCCATTTTTGCTATAATTATTTAAATTAATTGACTTGGTCTTTTAATTGAATTATTCAGGGTTGTTATTTTTCTTTCATGGAGAACAAAGAACATTTGTTCCATGGTTGTTTACTAATCCAATAGACTATAAAAACACACAGGGAAAAATGGCATTGAAGTAGCACTGTGTACTACTTTATAAGTAAAAACCATCTGAATTAGACACCTTGGAAAGTTCTGTTGTTAATACTTGTGTATCATGATTTCCTCGGAAAACAACTGAGAAGTTACCATAAAAATGCTCCAAGTTATTGAAATGCACAACACAAAAACAAACCCAAGAGAGAGACACCTGAAACCTATAGAAAACTGATCTTTTTTGTGAAGTCAGTAAGCTGCTCCGATTACACTCTTTCCCGGTGGGCTGATATATGTTGTCTATTATTCTGTATTTTCTTCATATTAACCAAAACTCCAGAAAAACAAGAGTAGAACTTTGCTTCAACAGCTTGTTGTTACACCCTGAAGCCAAGGTTAAATAGAATAATGCTCCCATTTTAAATTTGGGGAGTAATCTGTTTTCTTTGTGGAAAGCTTGTATGAGGAGGGTCAGTCTGTATTGCGTATCTGCATAGAATACTTTTTAGAAAAGAAAGCCAAACCTGATGTTTATATATTTTATTTTTAGATCCTAAGAACTTAATTGTACAACCACATAAAACATGTGGTAAATGGGTCACTGAGGAGGCAATTCAGGGAAGGGAAGCACTGAGTCAAATCCATTTCACTACAAATAAACTAGCAAAATAGGCCACTAAACAACTGGGTTTATGTGCAGATGAAAAGTGACACACAGAGGGGCATACCTGCATGGAGATGAGATGTATCCCGTAGTGTATCAGTGGTTCTACCCTCCTGCCCAGCCACATTTTTTCTGTCCTTTCCAGTGGAAAGCAAAGGGATGGAAGGATGGGAAATAATTCCATGCTGGCTCTTCTCCCATGGTTAGTAGAATATGCTTGGGAACTTGGAGGCTTTGAACTGCTCTAAGATGCCCTTTTCCCCCCGGTTAGGAGCAACCTGGGACAAGTTAATGAGTTCTGCATCAGTCTTGAATTAATTGTGATTGTGGATACCACAGTTAAGACCTCTGTGCCGCAACCAACTTAAATACAAAAGCAAATATCCATAGGTATTTCATATTTATATGAAAGATATTAAATATATGAAATGCATTTATAGTGAAAATATATTAATTTATATAAAATTTATATGAAATACATTCATATTAATGTCTTTCATATTTATAGGCAAATATGTGATTCTCACGAGATGCGTGTATTGGAGTGCAAACATTCACCTCTGTGAAGAGTTGCCACTTAGGGCAATTTCATTTAGTTTATCTCTGCACAGGTAAAACATTGTTAATAATATTCATGATAATTAGCCTTATCTTCCTTGAATATTACTGTTGGTCTGTGGGGAAAAACATTCTTAAAAGCTGAAATTCAAAAACTTCCTTTCTGGCTTTCATTGCCTTTTTAATTAACCATTATTTAAGTCTCTAAATATTTTATTAGGAAGAAATGAAAATTAAAAAAAAACATACTTTATTTTTAAAACTACTTCCAGATCAAAAGAGATGATCAGAGATGGCTCTTTAGCTCTGAGGTTACCTCCAGGCCACCAGTATAAAAGAACATCTTTCAGTGATTTGAGTCCAAATTCATCTCCCCTGAATCAGTCAGCCAAAAGACAGATAGATGGTTGCCCAAATTAGCCAGCTGCATTTGAGTAGCATAAAAACACCCCAAGGCCAGGTACATAATTTCCCCATTATGTCCCATACAGCAGTACTTGAGATATTAGGCAATCATCCTGAATGATCCAGCTCCCTTTTATCTTGACTTGGGCTCCTGGAGAACCTGAAGGTTGCAAGTTGCTCTCATGCCAGGCCCACAAGATGCTCTTTTCCTGCCCATTTATGCTTTTTTACAGCACTTTAAACCTTTTTCCCAACTATCATAGCTCTCTTTCCGAGAAGAATTGTTTGTTTTCTAATCAGAGGAATGGAAAAGGATTGGTCATTTAAGTGCAGACAGCAAGGAATGACACGTACTGAGCTATTTCCCAGACCTAGGAAATCGTGCTCCTATTTCCCTTCTGATTTTGCATCAAGAGGCAACAGTCACGCATTTGGATAGTAAGAGTATTATATTATTAAAGGGTTATCTTTGTGTTTGCTACACGAAAACTAATGAAGGGGTGGTTCTCCAGAAAGGGTAAAGCTATCGGGAGGTTACAAGATCAGCAGCTCCCTGCAGCTTCCTGGGTTTTGAGGCAGCAGCCACATACTGCTCTCCACACTCCTCAGATCCACCATTTCAACCTGAGACAGGAAAGATCACAAGTCTTGGGAACTCTCTCAGCAACGTGACAGTTGATGTTATGAATGTTCCATTCCTCCATTTGTGAGGAAGATATAATTCATGCCTTGGTACCTTTCAACTGCTTTCAAGCACCTAGACAAATTCAGCTATGGTAACAGACAGCAACTCACCCCTGGGAAGGGTCTCACATCCCATGACAAGCAGCATCAATTTGAACATCAGATTAGAAAAACTCTATTCCTGCAAAACAGAGCAAAACATTCAAATATGTACTGATCCAGAACTTCCTTAGGTAGGATAATGCATACTTCCCTACTTCTGGGAAGGCGTCTGTCCCTTATTCCTTTTGCCAACAGTGTCTGCCTGAAAGAATGGCATGGATGAGATCTTTAGGAATCTCAACCAGAAAAGGCCAAATGCAGCTATTGATTCACTCCACTTTGGGATGGATAAAGCACAGTTCTGAAATAACAATTAGCATTTTTTCTCCTTATCCTTGCTTATCTGGCCTCTATATAGTTGGCCATCCTTCCAGTGAGGTGAAAACTGTCTCCAGCATTTCTGTCCAAACTTGTTCCTCTTTGCCTATCATCAACTGCATGCTCTGCCTAAACCATATCTCTACATAAATTTACTAGAAGAAAACTCTTTTAGTTGTTTTTCTTTCCTCCACCCACATAGCTTTTGAAAATTTTTCTAAACCATATCAACTCTTCAAACCATTGGTATAAGAACACTGCTTAAAGCAAGCTTGAGAAAACATCTGCCCATACACTGCTTTAGAATTTTGTTGGTTTTTTTCTATCACTCCCCAATTTACAACCTGAGTTGTAAACCCAAGTAATCTGAGAGGCTTGCTAGTGAGTAGGAAAAATAGAAAACCTGTGGAAATTCAGAACCTTCTGTATGTCTGTGAAGAGAGTGATGTGTGGGATGGTTCTTCCAATGGTTCCAATAAGTGTGCATCTGACTTCAAGTCCTGTAGCCACCTGATATCTCAGGGGTGGTTGGGGTGGAATGCTTAGTATAAAGTTAAAAAAAAAAATTATCAACATTTTTGTGTGAACTGAAAGGAAAGAATTGCAGGAGAATGCAGTGCTGAAGCCCAGAAAGTATAACTAAAACGTGTCTAACCTTTCAAAAGGTCTGTTGTGGGTAGAAGACAAATATTAATGACCTTAAAAATGGATGTAGAAAGACTTGTCTGTTGTGGAAATACTTTGTGGAAACTGCCTAGTTAAAAAAAAAAAAACCAGAACAAAACAGAACCAGAGGAAAAGAAAAACCCACAAAAAACCAAACCAAAACCATCTAAACTCTTTCTTTTCTGTGAAACAACTGTACTTCATAGTAAATATCTCCATGGACATTCCTTATAGTGGTGAACATTCTCTGCTTGCTGCTGGAAATTCTCCCTTATTCTCCGTATGGATTCTCCGTTAGCTTTCATGTAAAACAGTGTTGGTAGTTTCAAAAGGATTTTTGGAATGAACAAAAACTCTTTGCACACCCACAAATATTAGGAAAATATTAAAAAAAAAAAAGAGTTCAGGAGTAGGTTAATGAGCTGCAACAAGTGTGATGAGTATTTAGTTCTGCTTTCTTTGATGGTTGCTCAAAGTTTAACCAGAACTGATTTTAAATAGGTACAAAATCCAGGAAAAAGTAGATAGTGTAATACCACCATCATTTTAAAATGAAGCCTCGTGAGCCTTGAGTTGTATTTCAACAAAGATATCCTGTTTTCCTAAATTTGTACATGAATTATCCTAAAAACCTCATTTCCATCTTTCTTTACATGCTTCATTAAGACTAGGATAGGCCCTGGGTGGGCTTGTTTGTAGAAGTTTTGGTCCTGCTGCCAAGAAAAAAAACATTGCTGGATGCTCTCGAGGAAGGAGACAATCTTGAGAGAAGAGGATGTGAACTAAAGAAAGATGTGCCTGAGCACATCTCAGAAATCACAAAAGACCAAGGATGTCAACCAAGCACATGCTATTTCTCCTGATATTTTAAAGTCTGGGGCCTACCAGAACTCAATGCTTTTTTCATAACCACATGGCATAAATGTGATAGCCAGACAAAGGACACCTGCTCCCTGAAAAAGAGAGAGATTGATTTCTTTCAAAAGTCATTGACCCCAGAAATATGAGTGTGTTCTGCATTTCATGTTTTTTTATTGTCATCAAATGGAACAAGAGAATGTCAATCTCCTGAAGGATAAAATGGGATTAAGGTACTGCTGTTCTCCATCAGCTAAAGGATTTGGGATTACAGTGAAACTTAAATGAGCCCAAAGTCCAGGCATTATCTGTATCATATACCTGGAAATTAATTAAGTGAGGATAATGGCATTAAAATTCATTAAAGATAAAAAAAAATATGGCCTTCTTATGATGAGATTGGTGAAAGTGACAAACAGACAGAAAATAACACCTGTTAGAATTGCAAATCTTGCATCACCAGTCACATTACTATGGCCAACATAGTATTTTTATAGTCCTGAATTCTGAACGGCAAAACATCAGCATGACATTGCCTGATCTGGGAGGCTATATAAAGATAAAATAAAATTTCAGGCTAAACTATATAAATACAAATTAAAATGCATTGTCCTCTTTCACAGTGGAAGGCAATTAAGCATCATTTCAAGCAGCATTTATGAGAAAAAACAGTTAGGTACTCTAATTTCAAATGAATGGGAGCAAGAAGAATTACTGCAACTCATTATAATCTCCATTTTATAAAATAAAAGTGTGGTATTAATTCTTATATTTTTGTTTAATGACAATTTTAAAAGTGCAGAACCACTGTACCCATGTTTTTGTCACAGTAAAAAAAATCAGTATTGTTATAACTTCTCTGAGTGACATGTTTAGAATGGAGCATATGTTAATTAACATGTTACTAAGCATATGTTAATCAGCATATGATTATTGAATGCAACTCCATCTACATCAATCTTGCAGCCATTTTCTCTGTGAGGAAATATTCTTTAGGACATGGCTGGGAAATGAATTTGTAAAACAGAGTCCATATATTTTTAAAAACCTGTTATTAACCCACTATATTTTAAGAGCACTTTTTCTGGTTTGATTTTTTTCTTTTCTGTATACATATGAAGCAGTATTTGCAGAAAACCAAATGATGCAAGACAAGCTACTTTCCAGTTTTATGGTACATTGCTCCTCTCCAGATTTTCTGCTCACAGTGTTTCCTATTAAAACCCTCCATCTCTAGTGGAAAATGTAGAAGGCAAATGCCCATTAACATTTTGCTGCCTGTTCTATCAAGTAAAGTAATTTAATTGCATCAAGTGACTATCTAACAGATGCACTAAAATTATAAAGCTCCAGTAGACCCTCCATATATAAATACATTTTACACAAACATCTATGTTGTTAATCACACACCCATAATAAAATGGACTGTATATGTCTTGAAAGATTTCTACACTAGAACACATATTTTGCCATTTTGCACTAAATGAGATTGCACAAAAGTTTGGACGTTGTTCAACTTTTTAGAATTTGAGTAATTTTTTATTGTTGTTTTTTACTTCATGTTGTTTTCTAGGGACTCCACTGTTTTCTTTTACTACTTACCAGGAGTTAATATCAAAGAAATATTCAATAAATGCTCTTTTCTGATAGAACTGAAATGAACAGAAAAGATACACTTGTGTGACAGTGAATATTTTCACATTTCTTATGTGTACAGTATTCAGCAAGAAAACAGGAACTGCCCACATAATGTATAACTAATCTACTACTTCTACACTTCTGTTAGTTCACTGCGTGCTGCATATCCTGGCTGACTTTTAAATTTTCACCCATACTCATCATTGCAGAATGAGGGTCTATAACATGTTTGCTCCAGCAGACCAATCCCCAGTGCTGAAGGTGTAGCTGACTCCCATTCTTTCAAACACGAGGTGCCTGAATCCCACATTACTGACAGTGCAAGAGCAAAGCTAGGTACCCATTTTCTACATAAAAGATATGTCAATCCTTAAGTTCTAGTCAGGGAATGTCAGTATCACTCTCACAGTTAAAATTCTTTAATTTCTTAAAATTATTCTTAAAATATGCACTTTGTTGGTAATTATGATAAAATCTAAGTAGCACTAGAATTAACACAAGCATTAGAAATTTAAAAACACTAAATGAGGAAAATATACAGAGTAAAATCTGCCTTGTACCAATATTTAATCAAAATCAGTATGCCCACATCAATTTTTACCACAGCAGATTTGACCCTCTGTTAACATCAAGATGCTACATCTTAACCAGTTCTGAGCAGAACCCTGCCCTTCACATTTCTGAGATAATCTCTGTCCAGGTTGTACCACCATATAAATCAAGCTGTGTAAACACTGACACATAATTAATTGTAAGTTATGATTTTAGCCTTCTAACAATGTTCTATAAAGCAAAGCAAAATAATGTCAGTCAGTGAAGTGCAATTTTTCTTTCATTTTTAAACCAAAGCCGTTGTTTGTAAAACAGAATTTCCATGCATCACAGCAGTGGAGAGAAGTGATTGTCAAAGGGCGAATTTTATCTGCTGGGAAAACATTTTTCCATGGCAAGAGTTTTCTAGGTGATTTACAGTGTTTTTGTTTCAAAGCAGAACAAAATAAAAATGCGAAGAGCTCATTATATTTCCAAAACAGACTTCTTGAAGAAAGGGAAATTAGGGGGAAGAAATAAAATTGGAATCTCTAATAAAATTACAGGGAGATGTTAAAATATTTAGACCAAGGGCCTCAGTAGCAATAACAAACTACCACTCTCATCTCCATCATAAGATTTGAGAGCAGGAGGAAGAAGGGTAGTTATTATGCCCAGCTACTGAGGAGGCTGTCATGGTCTAAAATATTCAGATCTCATAGAAGTACTTAGCTCTTAGTCACTCCTCATCACAAAACATCTGTTATTCATGATTTTGTCTCATGATTTAGAAGCCAAATGGTTAGCAGGAGATTTATCTACATCCACTTGGATCTGGCTGACTAAATTAAAAAATGACTTATGAAATTATACATGTTTATTCTGAGACCATCCCTGTTATGACTCACTAATGTACAGAGTTCTCTGTTCTTCAGAAAGTCTGAGTTATGTATGAAGAGCCGCTTTTGCAGAAGGTGGACAACTCCTTTTCCTTAAGGTTTTAATTTAAAAGAGTAGCAGAATTCCTGTTCCTTACAGACCAAATTTTGAGTATTTGGAAATGCACAGTGTTAAGGACTGCCAGCAGCATGGATGCTCCAGCAGGCTCTGATTGCTCTCACCAGCCTGTAACCACCCTCCCCTTCAATCCTCCTTCACAACCTCTCCTTCTCCCTACCTCTTTTTCCTCCCTGGGCTGCCCTGGCCACAGGAGCACACCCTGTGCTCATGTGACCATTAACTTTGTGTTTCTCTGCAAGAAGCGGTCAAGAACCTTCTCTGGAGTGTGGCAGGAAGGGGAGTGGTGCTGGGAGAACAATCCTAACGCAGCCATACTAAGTACAACATCCTCAAATCATAGCCCTACACCTACCACTGCACTGCCTCCTTGCAGACTCCCTGCAGCCCCAGGAAATTCCTCTGGACTGCATGGAGCTCCCTTCAGCATGCAGGACTGCCAGCACTTGGAGAAGAAGAGGAGGGAAACACTGTCACTCATAGGACCATTGCATTAACTAGCTCTGAGGAAAAGAGGGCCCTTCAAGTTAATTGGTGACTTTTTTCACCCTAAATTAGCAGCCTGTGAGAAGCTTCTCAGGGAGCATCCAGCACTGTGCTCATTCACCCTTCCTTCTCCCCCACATGTCCCTTGTACTTTTCAGAAAAAAATAAGAATTGGGAGAGAGGGTTTACAAAGGAATATTACACGGAAAGACAGGGTGGTCAGAATGACCAGAGACTGCTGGTACACAGGCCCTGACAAGAACACTGTACAAAAAACCCTTAATAATTTAAAACTAACACCTTTCAGTACGGTGAATGAGCACGTATGTTTTTCTCCACCAAAACCTGCGCTGCACAAATGACAAAGGTTGCAGGGGATGTTGACAGGCTGCAGAGGTGGGTCTGTGTGGACCTCACATAGTTCAACGAGGCCAAGTGCAAGGTTCTGCACCTGGGTCGGGGCAATCCTAGACACATCTGGAGGTTGGGTGGAGAAGTGACTGGGAGCTGCACTGAGGAGAAGGACTTGGGGGTGTTGGTTGATGAGAAACTCAACACGAACCGGCAGTGAGTGTTCACAGCCCAGAAAGCCAAACTAATCCTGGGCTGCATCCAAAGGAGTGTGGCAAACAGATCAAAGGAGGAGATTCTACCCCTCTGCTCTGGTGAGAGAACCCACATGCAGTGCTGCATTCAGCACTGGGGTCCCCAAAATTTGAAGGACATGAAACTGCTGGAGCAAAGGAGGCCATCAAGTTGATAAGGAGACTGGAGCACCTTCCAGCCTGAAAAGTTGGGGCTATTCAGCCTGAAGAAGAGAAAGTTGTGTAGAGACCTCAAAGAACATTCCAGCATCTGAAGGGGCCTATGGGAAGCTGGAGATGGACTCAGGAACTGTAGTGATAGGACAGGGAGTAATGGCTTCAGACTGAAAGAGGAGACATTTAGGTTAGATATTAGGAACAGATTCTTTACTGTAAGTGTGGTCAGGTACTGGCAAAGGCTGCCCAGAGAAGCTGTGGCTGCCACATTCCCAAAAGTGTTCAAGGCCAGGTTGGGTGGAGCTCTGAGCAACCTGGTCTAGAAGAAGGTGTCCCTGTCCATGGCAGGGGTTTGAAACTAGATGATCTTTAAGGTTTCTTCCACCCCAAACCATTCCATGATTTTATGATGGTATTGTTTGTTGTCTAACTGTAGATTTTCACTCCATGGTCTCTCACCACAAGGGAGATGGAAAGCAAGAGTATTTTATTATGTGCAACATATACTGTCACTGCTATTTATCTCCACTCTGCAAGAGGAAATATGGTGGTGAGGAGATATTTAAATAAATATAAATGGCAGGGAATGTGTCCAGTTATTTGGACCAAAAGGTGGGCTGCATGCTCAGGTGATGTAAATCAACATAGTTATTTTCAGGTTAATTATTCACTGCTCAGATCCACCAATCTGACCCAGAAAAGGGGTAAGTTTCAGAACTAGTTATTAATTAATTGAAATAAATTACTGGCTATCAATTCATGCACAGCTAACAGAGGAGTGCATAAATTATTTTAATCTCATCTGCGTAATAATTCTTAATCTCTACATATCTGAATTTCTTTGTTATAATGATTTCCTTTTCTGTTAAAGCTGTAAAGTATTTGGAACAAGGATGTTTTTATAACCTGGATATGCAGAAACCTACACATACTTTTGCATTTGACATATTTTTATATCAGGAACTTTGATGTGAAAAATAAAAATGTATTAGAATATATTAAAAGAGGCTCTGTCTTCCAGATGCAAGCTCAGGGTAAGAAATCTCTTCTGAATACTGAGTTTATCCCAACCATGCATATCATCACTGTTTTAGGACTTGGGAATACTGAGAAAAATAAATAGGTCATCAAATGTTTTTATTTTCTGATTGGTCCTGAAACTCCAAAATACATTTTCCTCAAAAGAATTGGTCAAAATAGAAAAATATGAAATGAGAGAAAATAGTCTCCTGAAACTACATATGAATTAATAATGCTCTTATTGTATCAATTGTCTGAGATGGCCTGATTTTATATCAACACTTCTTAAGACTGCTTTAACTAAGTAAACACCAGGGAAGATTAATATACAGGATAAAATAAAAATATTCATTAAAAACATAGGGTGAAGTATTACTTATGAACTCTCCTAAAGTCAACAGTGATTATGAGCATCTCACAAGTTATTAATGCAACGTCACGCAGCCAATCTGAAGCTTTAATATGTAAAAGTGCATTTTGAAATAGCTTGGGAGCATCTCTCTGTGTGAATAAACTTTATATATCAGTATGCCTTCTGGTTAGGAGCCAAAAGTCATAGGCTGGAAGAATAATTCAATTTCATTGTCTAAGAACTGATGCTACTTAGTCAGCTTCCCATGATTAGGTGAAAGAGAAAACCCAGCAGAATATAGCAGCTACGGTGGGTAATAATGAATATAAATTGAAATTCGGTGAAGTGTTTAGCAGTTAAACTGCAGTACAACAGTGGAGTAGAAGAACCTTCTGGAGTAAAGGAACTGATAGATAGGAAGATAAAAAACCTTTGGGTTGTTTCTATTTGTTTACTGTTTTGTGGATTTTTTGGTTTTTGCCATTGCTGGCGTTTAATTTGTTGTTTTGGTTTGTTTTGGTTTGTTTCACTTTCACTCACACTAATTATTAAGGAAAGAAAAGACTATCTTGAATTAAAGTTCAGAAAATCTGCCAAGGTAAATACTTTTCCCAGAAGCACAAAATCCTGCAAAACTGATCACTGCAAGCTATTGCAGAAGACCAGAGCTCAGTGTAATAAGAAAAGTCAGCAGGAATGAGAACAGGATATTCTCTGTTCACTTTCTGTGTTAGTAAGCACCAGCTATCTCTCAGTCAGACAGAATAATTTTTACTTTTATACATAATAGTGCTTTCAGGATGGCTTTTGCACCTTTTGTCATGAAGGATGTTTGTCTTTCTGGACAGGAAAGTGTCTCCCTGGTTTTTGTAAGCCTTCTGTTTTTAACCTTGGAGTCAGATTCTTTTCACACAGATTTATGTAAATAATAGCCAATGTTTACTTAACGGTATTTTCTGTTTTTCATTCCTTTTGTGATATGACAACTTTGATGAGCACCTTTCTTCTCCAGTGGGATTGAGAAGGAAGTGACATGCTCTCCAATCCCTTGTGGAGTTGGGACGTGTATAAAAATGAGATAATGTAAATAAATCCATGCATTTTCCTCCTTTCTGCTGAACCTGGCAGGTGTAAGAGCCTCTTTATTGTGTCTCCCCAGACACAGGAAAGACATGTGAGACTCATTCAACACCAAATACCATATGAATGTTGTGTTAAGATTAGATTTTGGGAAAACAGTCTTTTCTGAATGTGTTTTTAGGCACTGGAACAGTCCTCCCCCCTGGGAAATGGTGGAATCACCATCCCTGGAAGTGTTCAAAAAGAGTGTGGATGTGGCATTTAGGGACATGGTTTAGCAGTGAACTTGGTGGCACTAAGTTAATAGTTGGGCTTGATTTTGGAGGCCTTTTCAAACCTGAATGATTCTATGATTAGAAAAATGGGAAGTAGGAAAAGTTTGTAGAGAGGTGCACAAATGTTGCAAGACAGTCATGGCAGGCCCAAGACAAAAATATTGAATGCAAAGGCTCTGACAGGCTCCAACTCAAAGATGCTGATCTCTGCCTGTTAACTAGTTTTATTAGTCCTCCTGAAAGGAACAACAAGGGCTACCAAAGACATTTACAGAAAACATTTCCTTGGAATGAATAAAACCATAATCCTTGCAAAGACACGCAAGCCACATAAAGATTAATGGTCATTAAGTGGATAAAGAGAGATGCGTGTACAGTGAATAAAATTAAGTGTATGGAAAATGAAACATAATATTTAAAAGAATATCAAAATTGATAAGAATAAACTATGTATAATGAATGATGAAGAAAACACTGAAAAGAAATATTCAGACGTAATGAAGTTCTAAAAGGTAAAAGATATTCTTACATATCCTACTATAAATATTCTTATAACTTTAGTACGTCTGCACAGTATGATGTGAAGAAAGGATTTACTGTTAGTTTTGTTGACATCGGTCAGAAAACTAGAACGAGATTAGTATGGTAGGGACAGATACTGAAAATACTGCAGGTTGAAACTTGTGTGGCCATGAACATTTCTACATTTCTTTTAAAGATGCCCTTGGAAGCCAAAGCTGTGCCCCAGGAAAGATCAGCCCAGCATGTGCTTCACCCTCCGTATCTCCCACCTGACTGTCAGGCAACAATGCTGAAAGGAAACAGACTTCCCAAGACTTCAGGAAGTTGAAGAGCAGAACAAGGTGAGACCTGTACGAATGCAGTTTCGGCATCTCATGGCTGACTACGTGATGTTTCTCCAATGAGTGTAAGTGAGGCCATACAGAGGAAGCCATCATCTTTCCGGCCACATTTTCATAATTGTCTTTAATTAGGAATTTTTTCTTTCTGTGGTACCTGCCGTTCCATGGGCAGAACAGAAGTTAGATAATGGTTTTTTCCCTCTTTGCTTTTAAACAAGAAGACAGATGAGGTCAAGAACGATATTGAATAATTCCTCCCAATTTGTCTCAAACCAGGACAGTCATATATCTTTGTAATCTTGAACGTGTTAGATTACAAACTGGTATTTCATGCCCATAAGCAGCTGTTTTTTTCAGTGACTACAAGGACCCTACTTAGAACATAACTTTGTTTAAAAGCTTTTTTATCAATGGGAAACTAAAAATCATGAAATGAAAAATGTTATTTTTGAGAAGTTTCTCAAACATAATTTCAATATATGCTTAATCATACGTCATTTTTGTTTTCAGGCATTTGAGATATTAAGGTTAGCTATTTCAGTAGCTGCAAAAATGATTTTATAATTATTTTTGGAATTATTTTGTCTTTGCAAAGGTACATTTGTAGTCACACATCTTATCTGCACTTTATTTTTAAAATGTACTTTATAGATGTAAGAATTGAGGCTTCAAAAGAAAATCTTTCCTATACATAACACATGAAAAGATCATTTATTTCCACTTATTGTTTATTCTGGAACAATTAAAATATTGATAACAGCTGAGATATGATGGCAAATGAGATGAGAGAAAAATCACTCCCAGCTGAAAATTTCGAACTTTGCTGGTTTTCAGCAGAGCATATTGTATTGCTAATTAACATAATGTGATGGGTAAAGAGCACTCAGAAGTTACTTGTTTTCCAAGGTGATGGCTACAATATTCCCAGTTCCTAGAATGACTAAAAACCGGGGTCCAATAGCAGGCCTAAGTACATAAAACAGGAAGAAGGCAGAACTAAGGAACCTGAATTCAACTGCGAGAAAAAGTTGAAAGAATTTGGATTGTTCAGCCTGGAGAAGAGAAGGCTTTGGGGTGACCTAATTGTGGCCTTCAAGTACCTGAGGGGAGCCCACAGGAAAGATGGAGGGAGACTATTTACAAAGGCCTGTAGTGACAGGACAAAGGGGAATGTCTTCAAAGTGAAGAGGGTTGTTTCAGATTAGATATTAGGAAAAAAACTACTGTGAGGGTGGTGAGGCTCTGGCACAGGTTGCCCCGAGAAGCTGTGGATTCTCTATCCCTGGAAGTGTTAAAGGCCAGGTTGGATGGGGCTCTAAATAACCTGGTGGTGTGGAAGATGTCCCTGTCCATGGCAGGGGATTGGAACTGGGTGGTCTTTAAGGTCCCTTCCAAGCCAGGCCATTCTTTGATTTCATGAAAATCTGAATTCTCAAGTCACCATTCACCTAAGTCCATAGCAATCAAATTCAACAGGTCACTGCTGAATATACCCCAGGCACTTGAGTCTCTTTACTCTGACCAGGACCCTTCCTGTTAATGGCATTCAGAAAATAGTTATTTGGTACAAGCTAAAAGCTTATTTTGTGTCACCTGTGTCAGAGCCAAGTTCTTGTGACTGGCAAAGAGAAGCCAAGAGTTAGTTGGTGGCCTAAGTAAAATCTCAATACTCTACTGAGTACACAAGTTACTGTAAGTCTGATTACAATTCCATTAAAATTCACATGCCAAATCAATCCAGGGGTCTCATTAATAATACCTTCAAAGCTGTACTCAAAAAGTCTTGGTTACACTTACCTCTTTCCTCTTATGACCAGTGCCTGAAAACACTCCCAGTGCAGGTGGCGAAGTATTGCTACGCTCAGCAGATTTAGGTCCACTGAGGGCTATAGGAATACCTCTGATTTCAGCTTAGACTTCACTGAAAATGGCAAAATTTAAGCTCCTAACATTCATTTATATGGAACACTGAGACTACTGCTTAGTACTTTTGAAATCCTTCTGTTCCCCATTCTAGAGTAGAAGCAGTAATATTTTCAGTATCAAATCTCCCAACAGCGTGTTGTTGTGTTTCACTGTAACCCCCAGCTTTGACCTCACGCTCTCTAAGACTGAGTGCTCATACAGCATTTCTGTTATCTCTGGAATGAACCTTCTCTCACCAACATGATAGATTTCATAGCTCATTTTCGGCCCCCATGGTAGTGTACAGTGGGGAGATAAGAATTATGTTCAAATTCAATTATTTGAATATGATCTGATTATACAAACATCAAAACACAAATGAGATCTAAATATAATTTTCCAAAATAATCATAATAGTTTGATTGTTCCCACTTGCACCAACAAGAAAAAATGAAACCAGCTAAATACACAACATTTTTGCTGTTTATTTTTAAGGTATTTTGGATTTTTCAAAGAAAATTAACCCATCTTCTACAGATATGGCACTGATTAGACTGAGTTAAATTTCATGACTCACTCTTTTAATTTGCACAGCAAATGTAACTAAGTTCAGAAAAATTACACACCTTATGAACCTTTGTGAACCTCAGGAATTCTACCTGAATGGAAGTTAAAAGAAAAAAAAAAAAAAGTAAACCTGATTTTCCATTTCAGTAAAGACAGGGATTAATCCAGCTTGCTAATACAACATTATAAAGATCTGACTCAACATGCTAATAGAGAATGTCTGATTTTGTCCCTTACTGGCTGCTCAAGACCCATATTATAAAAGTTTAAATCTTGCATAGATCCCCAGGTTAATTTTGGCTATGTACCTGCTCCCCCCCACTTCTATACCATATCTGTGTAAAGCACAAGGGGAGAAGAAATAGATTATGTGTTCCCTGAAGTGTAGGCTTAACTTATTCAGAAATGTCTGTGCAAAGTCAAACAGCTTTATAGATACCTTTTGTTAGCCAAAAAAGTAGCACTGCCCATCTCACTGATCCTCAAACACAGTAAGGACAAGTAAGTGTCCTACAAGGAATAAAATTTCGTCACCGTGGAAGCTATGAGTTGTTTCACAAGTTGTTGTGGCTGAAGCCCAGCTGGGAATTAAGCATCACACAGCTGCCCCTCAGAATTAACAAAACCCCAAAACATCAGTGTGCTATCAACACCATACTCATTCCTAACCCAAAACACAGCACTGTAACAGCTACTCAGAAGAAATTAACTCTACCCTAGCTGAAACCAGGTATTGTTTTCACATGTCCATAGATGTGTTTCTAGGAAGCAGGTATGTTCTTTCCATATATGTCTAGACTTCTCAATTTTTCAGAAAACTCCTAAAAATATCTTTTTCGATTAGGCCATTGTTTTTGGTAAATGAGTACAAATTCAGTATTAAAATGTCTTGAGCCTCTCAGTGCTTTGTTAGCTGCATACTGATCTCATGCAGTGTGATGGAATGATTAACTGACATCATCATATATTATTTCACAGAGGTGCTTGATTTATTACTAATATGGTTTGTTATCAGCATGATATGAAATACTATGCTCAATAAATTAATTCAAAACTGAAAGGCAAATTCTTACATCCTAAGCAGTCATTTAATCTGTAAGTGTATATAAGTAGGATCAAGTGAGGGTTAGGGGAATGACATTTTTCTCTTACATATATTTAAAATACCCTGTGAAGATATACAAAATGGTTCCTCTTTCCCAAATTTGCCTTTTGCAGGTTATGGGCAGAATGCACAAGCAAGAGAACCATTAATACTTTAAAGAGAAGTATTTTACACCTATAATGTTAGCAACAGGAAGGGGTTACTGGTCTGCTTACTTCAGCTAGAAAACAACTTCACAGGCACTTTGTACACAGAGCACCTATGACTTGTAGCTAAAACAGGGGCTGTTCCCAGGCCACTGTCACACCAAATGGAAATATTTCACAGGGATAGAGGATTGACCACTCTGAGTTTTAAACCTATTAGAATTTCTAGCATCCTTACTCACTGAACTGGTTAAGGATATGAAAATTGTTTGGAAACAGAGTAAGCAGTAAAAGTCCTCTATCAAGGTCAACACCATTCATGAGAAAAATCCATTGTTTGACTCTACCAGTAACACTGAAATGCCCATCCCTGCTTTCCTTGTCAGAGCAGTAGGTAACAATCCTCATCATTAACCACACCAGTCTTAGCAATTGTCACATAAAAGACCAGTTCTGGGACCCAGAACTCTGGTCCAGCTCTTGTATTGGTGGAGAGCTATGGTCACGGGAATAAGAGATCCCAGAACTGCAAAGTACAAAATGTTTGGAACTTTTACTCTTTTGTTTTTAGAGTCATTATCTATCACACTGTAATTCAGCATTCAGCTTCATTTGCTTTTGAAATGGTGTCATAAGGAGTTTGTTATATCCTGAATCCAAAAAGAGTTCCATCCAATTTAAAAAGCACCTCAGACTTTTAAAAACTGATACCGAGTTCCTGCTGGAAGACATGGGACTGAGTCAGAAGACAGTACCATTCTAAAATCACTTTGTCTAATTAGGACTTAAGAGGAAGTACAAAACAATAATGGGTAGAGTTGGGTAAAAGTAAGGAAAGGTAAATGTTTCTCAAAGACCAAAATATAATAATAGTGACATTTTAGTTAAACAAATTCATTTGAGCTCTCTGTACTTGTTAATTTTCATACAGCACCTTCCTTTAAAATCTCTAAGTACTCTCCCTTTGTCAGACTGAATTCAGAACAGATGACTCACATCCTGCACTAGGAACAATGTTTATTGTAAAAGAGGCTATTTTCACTAGTGAGGGGTAAAGATTTTTATCCTTAATCTTTGTGTGAGATTGATTCAAACAATACTTACCAGCTTTAACAACATAAATCCCACCTGAAACCACATCCTATACCAGCATGAAATTCTGGTGATTTAATCCTACACACATAGCTCATTAATATTTGGTTCAGTCTTTGCTTTGATTTGACCATCATGTTGTTTTACTGATGATCCAGTAATTTTAAGCTGAACACCATGTTCCTTTTTTTTCTTTTAACTTATTAATCTTTAAATACAGCACATAAACCAATACAAATTTCTAAGGTGGGAATACAGCTCTGAGGATTAGGGTGAGTTAGGTGGGTTATCTGATTGCCATTTAGCCCTCTTCCTAAATTAAAGTCACCATTCCTCATAGCTGGGTTTTAGATGATTAGACATTCAGACCGCCACCAGGCTGAGTTCTAAACATTGCAAGGTGATGAATGGCCTGTGCTTCTACTTCTCATCTCTTACGCTGCAAAATGAAGAAATATCAATTCTGTTTAACAAGAAAAAAAAAAAAAAGCTTGAAGAAAATTTGTTTACATTTGGGAAGGAATGGGAGGAGAACAAGAAGCAAATCTTACCCCAGTCTAATTGGTATACAAAGAAAGCACTTGGACAACAAGGTGAAGGCCTATGTTCAGAAACCTTGCCTGTTTCAAGCAGAGTTCTCCCTCAGACTCTCGCAGTGAATAAACCAAAGGAAGGTGGAGGTGTGGAAGACATTTTAAGATTTATACTTGTAATTTCAAATGATGATAATTGTCAGTAATAACCATAGAAACCTAAAGTAAGCTAAGGTAGTTTAAGTTAATAAATAAATAAATCTTAACAGGATTTCAATATTTCACACTCTTCACTGTCGCCTCTGAAATCTAAAGAAGATTCAAAAATAACTACAGAAGATTAATATAGAATTATGTAATCAATCAACTTACATCCGTAATTGTCACCAAACATCCTTCAACTTCTCAAATGTAACGCTAGGTCCTGGAAGGAACAATTTTTTCTTGAAGAATACACGGCATAACATAGCCCCTTTCTTAGCTGAAAAAGTAGTTCTTTCCTGTCCCATTGTTTATGTACTGTTTTTCCCTCTGGACAGATTGTAAGGGTTGTCCACATTAACAGCTAAATGACAAAGGAGGACACATATTTGTGACTTACTTATTTAGAGTCTGATCGATAGCAAAAAAAAATAGGGAGAATATAAAGTATGAGAATGTGGCAACAGACCCAAATAGTCTGCAGTTTTAAAAAGATTCAGACAACCAGAAACAACACTTTTACCAAAGTATTCTATAAAATAAAGATATATTTTTTTAATTTTCTCTATTAAAATTATAATGACATGTTGGATGGAGTGAGTACTTCAGACATATCCTAGGATCTACAGAAATCAGATAATTAACTTTCCTGACAAACAGGATATATGTTCATGGTGTTTTGGGGACACAGTTCTAGCTTCAAAGACTACTCTTCTGTGATCCAATGCAGCCTGCCCAGAGCAACAAAACTATATGTGAGCAGCAATGTAAAAATGTCCAAAGGAAGAGAAGGACCAAGGCATTTATGGTACAAGTTTATGTTGTTACCTGATGTCTTAAATAGAGCTCAGTAAAAAAAAAACAAATCAAACCCAAAACAACAAACAAACAAAACCCCCCCATCAACATGATAAATATATATTACCCAAAATAGAAGATCAAAAAATGGGAGGAAAAATTATAAAAAAGATGGGGAAACCTTTGTGAGGGAACTAGGGAAATATCTGGCTGCAGGAAGAGTTGAGGACTAGAGGAGGAGCTGGAAGATGAAATCAGGCTGCCTGGTAAGATGAGGTTAAATCCACTAGCAACAATGAGCAAATCAAAAGACAAAAGTTAAATTAAATGGCAGAGCAAGTTAATGAAATGGCAGCAGTGAATTAAAAACAGGCCAAAATCCAAAAGGCAGCAAAGGAAAAGTTAATCAAATGGCAGCAGTGAGGTGAAAAGTGGCAGAGTTAATTAATGGCAGCACAACTCAGACAGATAGTCAAATGGCAGGGAGAGATTAAAAACTGGCAATGCTTATCAGCAGCAGATGACACTTGATGACACTTAGACTGTGTGGGGAATCCAGAAGGTGGGTTTTGTACAAATACTGCAATGTCCTTCTGGAGGCAGTTAGGAAGGGTCTTCCATGGAGCCCAGCACAGCTTAGAGGAGCCAGATTTAGCCTGCCCAGGAGATAAGGCACAAACACAACTCTGCTGTGGGGACTTGGTGCTTATTCCCTCAGGGAACAAGAGGATGAGAGGGTGAACTCGCTCTCCTGGGCACTGCTTTAGCAGGGACTGTACCTGAGAGTGTCTCCTTCTGCATTTTGGATCTAGATGACTTGTTCATAAAAAAATCCAGACAGCTCTTTAGAGGAATAAAAATAGCACCAAATAGCATTGCCAATTTACAAAAAAAAATCTCAGACAAAGAAGCACATATTCCTAAATTTCCCCCTATTTTTTTATCTGGCTACTAAAGTATAACATGCCCAATTACTCCGTGAGACCATAATTTCTATAAGAGTGATTGGTGAAAAATTTTGGAAGCCTTTTTGAAAGTTAAATACCCGAAATGTACTGTATCATTCCTATCAGTGTTTTTAACTACAGCAAAAACCATTAAGCAACTTGTGAGCAATGACTTACTTTAAAAAAAAAAACACATTTGTTTTTTCTCACACTGTTGAATTATATTTCCATTCATTGTTTTTCATGTTTTTCACCAACCTGCTCAAAAGCATAAGTTGCAAAAACAAAGCTAACAGAACTGGTTATTACACTAACACTAGGTTGCAGTCAAGCAGAATATTATTGCTCATCTCATGTTTTTCCAGCTTTGTACTAAAATGTGAGACAAAACATAAGATGATGTTTTGAAAAAGAAAACTCAGAGTAATATATTGCAAAATGCATTAACTGTCATCCTCTGTGACTAATTTTGGGTTTCCTACACAACAACTGTAGAAAACTAAAGAGAAAGGAATGAACATGGGAAAAAGGGATCTGAATTTTCTACCTCGTGACATCACATGGTGAATATTTTGCTATACTTTCAATGAAAGTTGGTAGCTTCCCCTATGGGAAAACAAACCTACCAAAAAAAGAAACAAAATTAGATATAGAACGAAAAATAGAGGATAGGCAGAAGGAACTGGGGCTGTTTAGCCTTGAGAAGAGACAACTGAGAGGGGACCTCATCCATGTCTGTCAGTGTCTGCAGGGAGGGTTCAGAGCATGGACCAGGCTCTGCTCAGTGGTGCCCAGCAATGGCACAAGAGATAAAGAGAGAAACAGATGCACAGGAAGTTCCTCCTGAACATGAAGAAGAACTTCTTTTCTGTGCAGTGACTGAGCACGGGAATAGATCGCCCAGAGAGTGTGCAGTCTCCCTCACTGGAGGCATTCCAGAACGATCTGGATGCAATCCTGTGCCGTGTGCTCTGGGATGACCCTGCTTGAGCAGGGAGGTGGGACCAGATGACCCACTGTGGTCCTGTCAGACACTGAAAATAGTTTATGCCTCAGATACTGATATAAAGTTTTAAAGAGGCTACAACCACAGAAACTTCCTCGAAGAACTTTGGACTCTTAAGTCGAACTGCTGATTAGATTAAAGGAAACCCATTGTTCAGTCACCTCAGGCTGAGGGAAAGGCATGCATCCACAATAGGCCAAAGCCCCCAGCTGCCATCCG
>VYXC01009430.1:151372-196975 GCA_013397175.1 Platysteira castanea | reverse complement strand
TCCAAAGAACCTTAATAATAATAATAACTGGATCATAACAGGTCCCTTTCAACCTCAACCATTCTGTGATTCTCTGACAGTGGAGAGCTTAACATGAAGGCCAGCATCCTTAGTAAAGGGAAGCACCATGACCACCATTTCCATCACAGATTGTGTCCTCCTGTATTTCTTACACAGAGGTGTCAATCTCACCTATAAACCCATCAGTCAGTCAATACCTTGATAGATTCACTGCAGCGCTCTGACAGTGGACACAAGACTGCTCTTAGGTCCGCAGTCACAGTCCTCGCACAGGGCACCATTTGATGGTAAACAAAAAAACCCAACTCTCTTCCTGTGGGAGTTGTTACTCCTCACATCCACTTAGAGTGGTTTTTAGCTGTTCTAAGNGAAGAAGGAAAAAGAGAGACCACACCCAAAATCCTCCATTTTAACTCCTCAGTCCTCATTTAAAAATCTAAATTCTACATTTCCACCCTGTGATAAATTAAGCTACTAATATGTTTCAGACTGCAGCGTTTTGTAGTTCCTCTCTTAATGTTGGTAGTCTTTCCCATGGGCTAAAATCAAAGACTGTATTATTTTGGGCTTTCTGCCAGGGTCTGAGACTCACTTGCTGAGGTCCCCGGCCCCCCAGGGCAGCCAGAGGCATGTCCTGGACTCCAACATCTCCCCAGGGCTACAGAGGAGGCCGCTGTCACCTAAAGCTGCTTCAGTCCTGCTTGCTTTCTTGGTAGTGCTGCTCTAGTGTCTCTCTTCTGTGCTGCTTGCATGCACGTGCACATGTGTGTGCATGGTCAGTAGTAGTGCTCACCTGGGGTCCTCTCCTCTCTCTTATGAGGCACCTCCCAGAGGGTCAGCTGGTCTCTGGTCCTTCGTAGAAACACCTGGTTCAACACAGCTGTAACTCACCAAGGTCAAGACTGCCTGCAGCCCATTCTTGTGCTCTGACAGTCTTCTGTTTCTCAAAGAAGAACATACTCATCTACCACGTGTAGATTAATAAAATCTGGTCTAATGATAATGAATACTGTTGTAAACTATGCTCATTCAAGCTGACATGTTTGGAAAACATGCGATGAGAGGAGACTAGAGTGGTCGAGGTCTGGGATCGGCTTCAGAACAGCCAGTAAAGACACACCTGTTAAGTGCACACAGGAAAAGCTTTAGAAAACAATACCAAAGCTTATTAAGTCATCAGAATAATGAAGATAAAACAGTTTAAAAGGTGCATCATAATCACGTGCCTAATATGCCTTTTCTAAGATTCAGGATAACATTGAACCACTGCTGTGTCAGCAGGAATCTTTACATTAAATCTTGTTCAGAGATTAAGAGGTGACAGAAGGAGTTTTAGAGTTGCAAGTTCATACCAGACACTTATATTTGTACAACAGCACAGCTTGAGCGCCCATCCTTAAACTTTAAAGGAAAAAAAAGTCTTAAATGGTTACAGTGTAGGCAGGCTGGAAAATCAAAGAAGGCAAAAATTATTACCACTGCCTTCACATCATTATGACTTGTAAATCCTAAAGCTACCACAAAGACAACAAAGTATATCTTAGTTATTCCAAAATGTCTGTAACATTAAAAAGAAAGCCATAAGAGATCAAGATGTGGAAATATTGCTTTCTTTAGTGTTAAAAATCACCTGTGTTTTTTAGTTAAAAAAGAAGTCAGAGATATTCTTCTTAAGCATTTGTTTACACACAAGAAAAATGTGGCATTTTGATAAAGTAAAATATCTGTAACAATAGCTGTATAATTGAAGTATCTATTATTTTCTTAAAAACAGCATGTATCTGCTGATATACTAATTACTGTTCACTGAACAAGAGGGAAAATCATTTAATCATTCCTGGGAAGACTGTTCAAAATACTGTGTTAATAAAAAGAAGATCTACACCTACAAGAGTGATTACATCACTTCTAGTTTTGTGCCAATAAAAATGAACCTGAAACCAGTGTTTCAACATTCAGAAGCTTCAAGGAAGGGAGGAAGGAGCACTTACTCACCGGGATGCAGATGCTCCCGTGGAACAAACTCTCATAGCTACTCGATGGCATGAGAACAACGTGTACAGCTGAGGACACGTCCTTTGGGGGTGGGGGAAAAAGGCACTTTTGAAGACACAGATTTTCCATGACCTTTCAACATATTTACATTAAGACAACACTTCCAAGCTTAGAGATGCTGTTTTTCAAAATAACTGATGTATGCAATAGTCACATATAAGGGAAAAAACCTTTACTGCTTGGCCATAGCCTGAGATCCACCACCTCTGATGGAAACTGGCAGTGAAAAGCTGTTCTGAGTAAAGTTAACCCTTGCATATCATCCAAAGCCCTTCTATTTCCTGCAGTATTCACATAGGGTTTTTTGTCAGTTTGGGTTGACTCATAGAGTGCATCTCAATCTCTGGGTATTCTTTATCCATTGCGTCTGCCACAGAAACGGCTGTGTGGAATATGGGGGCAAAACTGGAAGTGACTTCCTGGTGAATTTTGAGGGCTCCCTATAGTAAGCGGAGACAGAAAAACAAAAAGTTCCGCCAAGATGTACTATTTATATAAACCAATGTAAATGTAGTGAGAAAGTTCAGAAATGATCACAGGAGCCTCTCCATGTGCAGACCTGAGAGCAGCAGGCAGTAAAACTGGTAATGGTAACATCATCCAGCAGGAAAATCACAAGAAAAAACCCACAGCACAAGACTGGAGAAGGTAAAGAGGATAGGTGTTTGACATTTACTGCATTTTCTCAGTCCCAAAGTCACTATTTTTAGTGTACCAGTAAAGTCTCACCTTATCTACACACATTTACTATGAAATTGGTTGTATATGCTGATGTTTATGAGTATAATGTAAAGTGCTCAAAAGCTCCACAAAAAGGCTATTTTAGTTCTTCTTCCTTTATACTACTCCAAGTAATAAAAATACTCTTGCATCGATAATATTACATGTGATAGCATCAGGGGGAACTTTTAAAAAAAAACTTCTGGATTTTTTTATGCCACGTATGTCCCTAAACAATAAACTACTAAATGCTTTGGTCAAGCTCAAAACCTGATTGACTTTAAGAGAAAATAATGAGATACATCCCAAAAGTCAAAATTAGGTTTTGTGCAGGCATCTTCCTAATTTGAAGTCTAATACACTAAGGAGAAAATAAAGTCAGTCATGGAATTTTGTCAAAGGATGAAGGGGATTTAAACTACTAATTAGTGCCTGTAACTTGTAGCATTGATTCTTATTACAAGAAAGTTATTTAGACATAGATTTTATTATTCTTGTTTGTTTCGACTTTCAAACTCATGAAATGAACAGTACAGTGAAACCAATTCTCAGTAAGATGATGACACTTAAATTCCAGTCTTGAACGGTCAACTTACTGCATATGCTCACAAGCCTAAAATTGTAAAACACAGATTTTCATCTTTAGCCATAATTTGGTTCCATTTATGCCAATATGTGCTGGAAGTGATTATTGAATTGAAGTGATTATTTTTATTTTCTTCTCTGTTAAAATGAGATGATGTCCACTTATTTTACATCCTTACTTGGAGAGTGGAATAATGAAAAAGGCACATTTAAAATGTTGAGTTTTCCATACCTTTACCCTATAAGGTATTTTTCTTATGCAAGAGGAGCAAGTCTAGAGTGCAACAGGAATACATAATAAAATTCTTATTTTCCTCATTTTACTTACCTCTTCTGAAATTCTTCAGGAAAGAAAAAAATGCAAAAAGAAAAAGGAAAATGTATGTAACAGTATATTGAAAGAAAATGGTGTTTAGTGACAGCTAACAAAAAATACGGAATCTCTTCATAATTGCCTTATCCACGTAAGTTGGAATCCTTAGTACATTTTCACTTTAGGAGAATGATATATAGTATTAATGCTATTTTTCCATCAATATATGTGACTACTTATCTCTTTCCTCCTTCAGAACCAATCTACAACCTTTCAAGTACAAACTCAAAAAACAAACATGAAGAGAGAATATGTCTGTGTGAGATTGGCAGCTGAAAGTTCCTATCACGACTTGCCACAAAGGAACTTAAAATTTCCAGAATGTGAGAATTCCATTTGGTTACAGAAAAATCATGTGGGAGTAGCAGATACAGGGTATTTTGGTCAGAGAAACCTGGGTTTAATTCTCAGCTGGCAGCCTGTGCCTGATGTAGCTGTATCCCTCTCCACTGTCCTACTGCAGAAAAATTATCATTGCAGCAGAGTCATGTACCCTTAAAACTAGTTACAGGCTGTGTTTTTTGGTTCAATGACTATTCAGTTATACATAATACATGAGCAGAGTTCTAGGAGAGAAAAACACAGGCACATGCATAATGAGGAAATACTCAAGCATGCAGAATTGGCCGAAGGACTGCTGTGCGTGCCCACACCCTCTCTGCAGCGTGCTAGAGAAGAGTGCAGCCACCACAGGCAGACTACAGCTACTGTTACTTGTGCTGCAGTCTCTGAGCCCCTTTTCTAGACCTCCTGGGAGCAAATTCTGGGCTTTTCAGAGGACTCTCATAATTCTTAAAAACCACCAAGGTGCCTGCCTCTATTGGGAGAGCTGTGACAGAAGGCCGTGACTGCTGGTGAGCTCCAGCAGCAGCCAGGACTGCTGATGACTGCCTGTGTGCACAGTAATCCCGGTGCACTCCTTGCAGCAGCAATTTCCCCCACTGCTCCAGTGACCCAGCCCACCACAGACCTTGTTTCAGCTGAGTTCCCAAGCGAGAATGCAGCTCTACAGGTGTAGGACTGCAGGAAGTGCATGGGGATATGACTGGAGAGAATCCAGCAAAGAGCAAGATGGTTAAGGGTGTTGCTGAGTCTGATTTATGAGGGGAGGCTGTGACGTTTGGGACTGATTATTCTGGAGCAGAACAGCCCTCAAGGGGAATTTTATCAATGCAAGTGTAGTCAAACACGAGAATAGGTTGCCCAGCCACATTGTGGAGTCTCCAAGGATGGACACAGTCCTGGGCAAGGTGCTTTGTCTAACTCTGCTCTGAGCAGGACACTGGACCAGGCAATCTCCAGATGTGCCTTCCTCCAGAGTTTCCATCACTTCAAACTTTGGTCTGCTCTAGCACCCATGTGGAACTCCTGTCACCTTCAGTCAGAGTGACTGCTCGCAGGTTTCTTTCCAGTGAAAAAAGTAGAAAATTATAAAATTTGTTATGAAAAAAAAGGAAAAAAAGCTATGTGACACCCAGCCAGAGGGGTGTTTCCATGGAATTACAGTAATCTTTATTGCATGAGATGTGGGATAGGGGTTTTGAAGGTGCACGACCTGCTGAGCTAGTGTTGAGCCTGAGTTTATTTCAGTGAGCATCCATCCTGTCAGTCCGAGGTAGGTCTTGAAGCCAACGACCTGTTAACGTTACCAAGACATCCTCTGGAAGGGAGGTAGTTTGCTCCAGAAGGAATCCCTGTAGGTAACAAGTGTGAATGAAGCACTGATGATGCAAGGAGAAAGAGCTTTGACAGAAATCCAGAGCAAAGCAAATTAACAGTGTGGACATAGTCTGTCATAGAAAAGAGATTGCTAAAATGGAGGTACAGAGACAGCTAAGCCACTTGCAGCTCCCGTGGCCCATAAAGGCTTACACACACCAGTGTGATTTCAGACAGCTCAAGCTACCATGGGGAAGATTTGAGGAATGAGGCTTTATCCATCACTTGGAGTTAACCATATTGCTGAAAATCCCAGTGGCTACTCCCTGCAGCCAGCTAAATGCATATCAGAAGAAAACACCCTTGGTGCATGAGATACTTTGCCAGAGGTAACACCAAAGCACAGCTCACACAGTGAGCTCCAGAACACAGATTTTGTGGCAAGAAGTAAATGGTGTGACCAGTTGGAGTCCCAGGAGCAGAAGAGATCATAGATGAGCTTGTGCCTTTGGGTGAAGCTGATTACTTAAGACATCAAGAAAGCAAAGTGTTCAGGATAATGAAGGCAAGAAGAAATGTGCAAAAACAAAAAAGTGGTTGTTACTACTATTCTAACAATCATAAATCTAAATCTTGCACCATGTTAATGCAGCCTAATGTATCACTTTCTGTAATACATAGATAACTCCATTACCATATTTTGAAAACTCTTTCCACTTTTTTTATGTCAATCAAGTAACACAGATCACAACATAATTTTTTTAGGAGTTAGTCTAGTCTTGGGGTAGTATATTCAGGAACTCATTCACACTGATACAGCATTGTTTGGCCTGTAAATTCCTGCACTGTGCTCTTTCACAGCTCTTCAGAAGTGTTCCCTCACTCACACTGTCACATTGAAAATGCATCGATCCTTTAGCCCTCCTCTCTACTTGAGAGTTCATGGGTTTGCTACAGAAAATATTACTCCTCTGCCCTAATTTCTCTGTGTTCTTCATTTTATCTTTCTCTCCTGAAATTAATGATTTTATGACATTTAATCCATTTAATTTTCTTTTCACCTTCACTGTCTGTCATTAACCCAGCTCCACAGATTGCATTGTGTCTTTCTAAATCATCTCTCTTGTTATTATACATTTTTTGCTTTTGTTTGCCATCTTTGATCTTCCTTTATTTCTTGAGCTGTCTTTTACACCCAGATTATGTTTTTTAGTTAAAAAGAAAAAGAAAAAAAAAGAAAAAGTTTTAATTCTGAGTTGTCTATTTCCACTGACACTTTCCTTTTAGCCTGTTGTAATGCATTTCATTCTTTACTACTTGAAGGCTGCTTTTTGTCCCCAGTAGTATCCTATTTATCCAAGAACAATGATCAGTTAAATATTACAATATTTAATGTGGGGGTTGCAGAGAAATAAACTATCAAGTATGCTGATCACGTAGGTAGTGAAATGGCAAGTGTTTCATAAGCACTTCTAGTGAAAACTCGCACAATCTGGACTTTAAAATCCATGTTAACAATACACAAGGGATTTATATCAGAAGCTTGGCTTGAACTCAAGTGGAAATCTAAAATATTTTTTCCTTTTCATGTTACTTTTGATACAGAATTTAGAACATCAGAGAACATCTGCATTATAAAAATGATCACTTAATAATAAATTGGTTCTGAGAGTCTGTAAAAGAGATAGTTATAAATGAGCTATATTTTTTTTACAATTTGTCAATATTCACAGATAGAACTAACACAAGAAGCAATATGTGTACTAACATTTGTCATTACTGATAGATATTAGCAAGACCATTTGATAAATGATCGGCTAATTTGAACTAGAGTTCAAACAAAACTGGTAAACCTTGCCCCTTAAAGGGAAAAAAAAATTACCTCTTCTACTTGTGCCATGAATGCAGTGAGGTTTGTATGATGGAGGAGAGCTTACTCTTGATTCTGGAGCTTTACCAAAACACTCACTAAAACAGTGAGGTTATCAGGAGATTATTTCCTATAGTGAAACTTTGAGTGAATATTTACTTTTCCTCTTTTAAGAACAGTGGTGGTGCCTCTTCTGTTAAACCATCTTTCTTCATATATAATTTATAATGCAGATGTGTGTGATCTGACTTCCCCTGGCAGGTATTAAGGGCAGTTCCTAACGTTTAGGTGGCAAAATAAAATCTATCCTCATTGGATATATACTGGAAACTTTATGAAGAACTTCAGGTTTAAAACAGGATGTGTCTGCCTCATATACTATTAATGTCACCTCAAAAATCAGTCTTAATTAATGGCAAGCTGTATTCCTGAATATTTATTTATTCCTGTGTATGCCAGTTTACCCAGCAGGTTGTGAGTGATTAGGAGGACAGCACTGAGATAACCATACCACGGGCTCAGTGCTTTCTTGTTAACATTTTGTCAAATACATCATCATGCTTATCTTTACCATTTTCCCTTATCTTTTCAACACTGTGCCATTCTTTGCTTTTACTATTTGCATCACACTCAGATTGTTATTCTGTCTTTGACATTTTTGCAGTATGGAATTAGATAACCATCATACTGTTTCAGATATGTCCGTGTTTCCCTTCTGAAATTTCTGTATCATGGTTGCATTAACAATGTAATTAAGCAACATGTCAACACGTTGGACCTTATGCATTATTCATCATTTGTCTAGCTATGATCCATCACAATGGCCTAGTGGGAGCTTTCAACCACCTCATTCGATCAGCTTAATCAATTTACTGCTGCAGATTAATGTTGCTGTGCTGGTGAAAAGCAGACAATTGCAAAGTATATAGTTTTACCCCAAATTCTCTGTTAGAAATTCACATATGGACTCGTGTACGTATGCATTCATATATGTATACATATCTGCATATACACAGCAGGAATCAAATAAGACTTTTGAAAATTTAGCAGTACATATATGTATGTCCTGATTTCACACCAATCTCCTTTTGCTAAACATGCCAGGATTGTTTTCTGCAGTGTTACTGTGACTTCCCACCCTATTCTGGCCTATTTTGACTGTCAGTTGTGTGCAATGCTCATGTACCACCATACAGAACACACATACTGTTGTACAGCTGGTGCAGGCAAGATGAAGATTTGGTGCTGCTGTAAGAACAGCACATTGACATTCCTATATTGCTAGACTTACTAAAAAAAGGTTAAGTATTTCTGTAACAATCTAACATTAATTATATGCAATTACCAGTTGTAGTATTAGTTCCCTCTATTTAATCTGGTACCATAAAATTCTCTTTAAGAGAAAAATTTGTTACTTTGAGATCCTTCTTGATTCTTGAATTACTTTTCCCCTCCTAGTTGTTGGCACTTTAGCTCTTGTCCTCCTTGTACAGTTATTACTTTGTACAGAGTTCCATCTTTTGTTCCCTTTATTTGGGTGTGATATGTTTAAAGCTTATAGAATGATGTAACCTGCAGTAAAGATATGTCTTTGATTGATGAGAGCTTATTAGGATCTCTAGAATTCAGATTTGCTCAAGGCTGAGACTTTACCCTTGCTAAACATTTGTTCTGAATAGAGGTCATCATGATCTGCTCAAAATCACAATAAAACTAATTAATTAATAAATTATACTTTAAAGGGAAAGGAAAATTACTTTTGTGAGATTATGTAGCAATATATACAGCAATAGAAATAAACTTCTCTTTTCCCCTCCTCATGCTATATGGAGTGCTATTTGGGCAAAGGCAGGTTAAACTGGTACTTTTAAGTATTAGAGTTATAAAAACCAGGGGTCTCCATTAATATGAAAATATTGAAAATCGATATCTCTTTGAAATAACACCTACAGCAATTTTCTGATGAGATGAGTGGATTGTTTCCAGAAAAAACAAAACCAAAACCTTCTCCTGTGACATCCCTACAGCGTCCTTGTGCGTGACTGTGTGAATGAACATGAGAACTCTCTCATGTACAAACTGTTCTAGACACACACCTGAGGTTGTTAGCAAGATGCACTGAAGAAGGAAAACCAACAAATGTCTCCAGAGAACTGGAAATTCTAAACTGTGAACAGTGCAAGGTGCCTACCATTAAGATAGCACAAATGAGGAGTAAGATTAGCTGCCTAGTGTGAGCCAGATGTCTAAGAGTAAAACTAATTACGACGATTTTTAAATTTTTTTTCTAACAGATGATAAGAGCCAGAGAAAATTCCTAATTTGTACCTAAGTGGAGAACTCAAAATCCTCTTGATGTTCATCTGCATAATTTGAGGAAAGCTTGTAGCCAGGGTTTATGCTACTTTTGAAAAACAGACAGTACACCTGATGGCAGATTTTTGGTGACTTAAATTATTAGGTGATTCTTGGAATACTTTATTATAAATTATTGCCCATTTTGATCTAAAATTAATATCAAGAACTATTAAGACCATAGCTCTGCAAAGAGACAAGAGAAAAAGAAGGAGGAAAATTAATAGCTCTGTCAAGTCCTCTTGAAACATATTTGAAATGGAACTAAAGATATGTTCTCCAAAAGTGGAGTAGATAAGAACTCAGATCAGCAGGTACCAATTAGTGAAGAAATTCAGCAATTATATCTCATCTTTGGCCAAGAGTTCTGCTTGCCCTTGTGCTCCCTTTTGTGCTCATACACCAGTTTTCACTTATGTTCCATCTCTTGGTACTGCTCATTTACAACTCTTCTAGCTATTGCTAGAGCAATCAAGGTATTGCACCAAGATGTAAGCTCATTTTTTGGACATAAATGTACCTGGGGAGAAAATGGCAAGCACTTAAAAAAAGCTCATCATATGAGCCAGCTAAGGTTACACTGCTTCCTGTCTCTTCCTTTAAATTGTGCAATGGGAGGGCTTGAGTCACAGTTATCTAAATTACCTTTATTCCACAGTTTTCCATCTTCAAAGTGTGTGATCTCCCTAGTCTGTAAAATATATGTACATGTATAAATGCACACGCACTTGTGCATACATGTATATGTGTGTTTAAGAATTCACATGAGAATGCTTTATAAGATATTCAAGCATACTAATTTGCCCTGCTTTCTACATTTGAAATAATTGGATATTTCGTGTTCTGATCACTGTGAGGTGCTAATGGCTTTTTAAAAAGAACAGTTGTAACCAGCAGAGTTAATAATATAGTACACTCTGATTTTATAATATTAGGGTAAGATGTTGAACAAACCTATAAATTTAATATCACAGTCCCCTCAAAGCTTGAGAAATCAGAGAATATAAAATTTTCAGGTGAAAAAGGAAAAAGCTAGAAAAGCAGAAATGTAACTAGATGCTCACAAAGAGCATTTTTGGGTTTATAGTGTGAGCTCATATAATCTCTCAAACAAAATTTGTTCTATGCATGATGCATTAGGAATTCCATGTTCGTTTTCCTTTCTAACTGTAAAATTTTTATAGTTTTATCTAGTCATGTCCACTAGTATTTAATATTTTTCATCATGTTACTGCCAAAGTGAGATTTTAAACTCCTTAGGGAGAGATTGCAAGTATGACTTTTCTGTGTAAAGCCTCTAGCATTCTTCTGTCCACTATAAACCACTGGCTCTCCAAGCACCTTTGTTCCACAAAATAGATGCCCATTAATTCTTCACACATTGTATCAAAATAATTTCAAAATTTGACATCAACCCCTCAAAAACTCTGTTTCATAAAAATTTCTGGTAGCTGAATGCAATTTACTCCAAATATTCTTTAAAAACCCAGAGTGTCAGCAAGCCTCAGAATATTTGAGTGTCATTGACTCCTAATGCATATGAAGACAAGTAACTAACATCACTATTTTTTCCGACTATGTGGAATAATTGCTGGAAAGCCAAGGAATTAAACAGTTTATTCAACAGTCCAAGGTTCCCATCAGGTCTAGCTGGAGCTTCATGCAGTATCTCCATATTTCTTTTGACCCTTCCATACTTTTCCCCTAATTTTAACCTTTTCAGACTCTTGCTAACCCCTTGTGTTTGATAGTTTCTGGAATATCAGAAAGTATATTGCCTTTCCAAATTCTATATTTCACATCAAAGCTTTATCCTGCATAATTTCTTATCTGTTGTACTAACAAACTCTCCTGGATGATTAGTTTATATTATGAACTCTTTGAACTAGAAATACACTCAGTGTTTTAGGTGTTGTGGTGACTTGCAGTGGCAGTAATACAAATCCAGTGACATAAATCTAGGACAAATCTAGGACATAAGACACAGAGGGCATGTAGGGAGAAGCAGCAAGGTGCAATCACTGAGTTCGTCTCCATCAGCTGAGTTACTGCCCAGAATCAACCCTTTGGCAATGGGAAAGTACGAAACTACTCTCCCTACAGCCACACACACACAGAGGTATCTTAATGGCACGCTACAAATATCAGCATCACATGGGGCATTTTTAGCAAGGTTTAAACATTTAATAACTGGAAATTGTGTATTTCTGCAGCTCCTGAATTTATCAAAAAGCACACCATTCAAGTGGGAGATCTCCAACGTGTTACCCAAACCAACATTTCAGGTTTAAGTAGTATCTATTCCACTTTAAACTAAAAAAACTCCAAACAACTATTTCCAACCTACCTGACTGTCCAGTAAAGGATACAGAATAAATATTGGTTAAATCTTTTTTACTCTTACCACATTATTTATCTGAGACATTCAAAGTATTATCATTAATCATCCGATAGCAAAACAGAGCTGCATAACAATTAAAAATAAGTACACAAATGAAACCTTGCATATCTCATTTGGCCTATTTATACTTTCTGCAGATTTTAAATAGCAGTCAATGTGGCAATTAAAAGAGAAGAGAGAATTTTACAAAGAGATAATATTTAGCATCAGCCTAGGCCAAAATATCCGTTTCATTTTTCCAGTTAGACCAGTAATAAGTATTTTCTGTAAACCCTGCATAATTATTTTGATTCACATTTTATGAAAATTAAAGCATTGATCTCTGGCAAAAGTTTTGACAAGGAAAATACATAATGTATATTTAATGTATGTTAGCAGATTAATAACTGGTATTTTCTTATTAACTGTTCTTTTTAACTGTGGTTTGCATTCTGGAAATTTGATTATATGCATGTAGTTATTGTGAGCATACAGTAAAAAAAGAAACAGTGGCTCTCGGTGCTTTGGAATCAAAAAACAAACGAACAAAAAGTAAAGAAAAAAGGAAACAACCCAATTAAATATCTTTTAATGGGGAAATTCATACTGCATCTTCTTTTTTGAAAAACATGCACTTAAATAATGTGCAAGATGAAATGAGCCTAATGCCTAATGAGCCTAAAGAGGGGAAGGATCACCTCCCTGGATGTGCTGGCAACACTCCTCCTAATGCAGCTCAGGGTACTCTTTATATCAGATAATGCTGACCACTATCTTGTAAAAATTATTCATTGACAGCCAGCACTGTTGTTAATGACTAATTAACACTATAAATAGCATTATGCATTTACAAGTAAAGGTTGACCTATTAAAAAAAATACAGGAAACTAATATCCATCTTACACAAAATATTTTCATGGGCTTTTTTATTTAGACATTGTATGGAATGACTGTTGATGGTTCTGGCAGATCAGTGAATGAAGATAGGTTTGAAATAGAGGAGAAATATATTTTTCAAATGTTGGCCCCCTAAGAAGCTTTGACATTTTTAATGATTTAAGAAACTGATCCAAAACTTGTATAATTTATTGGTTTGCCTTCTCAGAACCAGCTTTCATAAGGAAGATATTTACATAGTGCAGAAATAGTCTGTGTGTATTACAAACTACTCCTGGTTCCCTGAATGGAAGTAGCCTTCCATTTTCTGCTTCTCTCATCAATTTTTGTGCTGGTCGTTTAAACTTACCTTCTAGAGTTTAAACTTACATATCTAAAGAAACATAGTAGCCCACTGTCAGGACAGACTTTAAATGTGGAATTACCTAGAAGTCACAGAAGGCCCTGAAGCTCTCACAGTGACTCGCCTTTGTTAACTCTCAGTGTGATCCCTCCCACTTCTGATCCTTGGCCTCCCAGTTACCGTGGCACAGGCTGACCATTGTCCAGAGACTATGGAAATTAAGAGTAGGTTCTGTGTCACAAAGTGGACAGCTGAGAAACCTGAGCTTGTGCCAAACAAAGCACTAATGACAAGTACAGCAAAGTTGTATCAGTGTGAAGTTAATTATCTCTACCGGGACATGCAAATAATCAGCAGGGCTGCTGCCCATGCTACTGCAGTTGCATGGCTTTTCCAAATTAACCTAAGGAGCCTTTCCAGAACTTGCTTGGACCTCTGTGGGAGGACCACCGAGCATCATGCTGGGCTGCCGAGGGGTGCTTCAGAGCTCCTCAATGGAATGCTTTGAGAAAATCAGAAGGAAGGTCCTTTACTGCCACAATAGATTATAACCATTTATTTTGAATTTAAGAAGGAGCTTTTCACAGCACATTCTTGAACTGCTGCTGTTCTGAGTTTTCTGTTCAATCAGCTTCTATTATATCTTCATTAACAAAGTGTCTGATGCAGCATGCCCTGATTGAGTACTTATGCTTTAGAAATCAGATTTTTCCATAATTTAAAAAATTCAGCTACAACCATCCATATGTCTGAGCTTCAAAACATTAGGCTGAAATTTCACCTGAACAATTTGCTTGAAATTTGGGAAAAAAATCCTGTACAGATTTTGCTTTTATAAGTCTGTGCTAAGGCTTAGATTTTATGAAGCCAAACAAATGGTTGGGCAGTGGATGCTGGAATCAAAGCAAGTCCTCTGTGACCTTCAAACCTTTGAGCCTAATGCTTTGACAAAAATTCACTGCCACAAAATACATGCAGAAAATGCCAAACATATATGCACATGCACAAAATGAAATTCTAAATACTATTAAACTCTTAGTTAGTAGTCCTGTCCTTGAAACTGAAAAAAGGAGAATGAATTTGAAGACTATAATTATTATATGCCAGCTACTCAACATTTCTCTGACTCTGGCTTTTTTTTTTTTTTTTCACATGTGTATACCTGGGCCAGTTGTCTTCCCTGGCTGTGCTAATTACTGTCATTCTGCTGCTCTGTTCTAATTTTTAAGTAATCCATATGTTTGAATTCAATCTGTTTTCCCTATGCTGTTTCCTGTCAGCTGTAACATGCAGAGCCAGAAAGATAATCGTGCAAGGAGTTTAATCTATTCATAAGTAAAACACCTAGTTTGAATTACCAATTCCATTTTTATCTAAACCCTGTGACCTGGAGCACCTATTATGTCAACAACACACACCTGTAAGGTTGATTTTTTTTTTCACAGATAGCTTATTTTAAAACAAAAAATGCACTAGGTTTTTTATTTGTAGTGACTGCTGTGATTTGTGACTTAATGACTCCAGATGCAACAGACATATTGTATGATTGACAGTAATTATGTCAGCTTATTACCAACAACAGAAATGTTATCTGGCTTCATGTTACATGAAATAGTTGCTTAGTGGAGTCAGATTTGTAAAACTGCAATTGTGATTTTTATTATAAAATAAAACTATGACATGAGTTCTACCATTTTTCACAACCTAGCAAATCCTTCACCATCCTAATCCCAAAAATGTGTTGTTTACAAATGGGGAGAACTCATCTAAACTGAACCAGTTGCTAGGATCTAGTTCTGTTTGTTTCATTTACCATAAATGAGTCTTCCTTTTAAAAGATATTAGTCTGTCTTCCCTTCTTTAGTATTTATTTCCCAAAGAGCATTGAACTGGAGGCTCAGCATTTTAATATGTGCAGAGAACCTGAGGCTTTTTCTACCTAAATTTAATGAAACAGGTAGGAGCCATAAGATATTGCATATTATTGCTTAATTGCCTGACTGATTCATTGAGCATTATTTGCCTAAATGATTATTTCCCGTATCTCTCATTAACTGTGTAACTGCTGAACTGCCCTATGGCTTCCATTTTCCTCATCTACTGCCTTTTCATTGAAACCTGTAGACTTGTACATTTCTGATGATTTTTTTGTTACCTTCAAAACCAGAAATCCTTTATTTTACTATTTTACTATTCCTTTTGTTTCTCTCCAAACACTGCTTCTTCTTTTCTCACCCTTTTCCTGTCTTGCTATTTCCATTCAGTAGAGGTTAATTCAATTATGATTCCTTCTAGACAGTTTTTTAATTTCACCCACAGTTTGCTTCTGTGTTGATCAACAGGCTGTCCTAAGTAAAAAAAAAATATCAGGCTGGTGTGAAAAACAGCTGTAAAAGTCCTCAGCTAGCTAATGTAAGTAAGCTAATGTCGACTGCATAATTAATAAAAAAATTAGGGTAAGGAGTATTTATGACTCAAATTAAAGACATGATTAGTAAGACAAGAAGCTGGGAGATTCTATGCATGAGGTCAGTAAAAGCTCATTCAAGCTGTGCTTTGATGGTGTTTTCTGTTCTTAGTTCCAGAGGTCCATGTACAGATAGGTAGAGCCAAGAACTGGTTTTAATGTATGTAGGCAACCTGCTGTATTTTCTATCCCCCACAAATCCTGCTAATTTGAAATAGGCAACAAAGTGAAATAAAATAGTTCTATCATGTTCTAGAAGGAGAGCAGGCAGTCTCTAAACAGTTTATACATGAGGGGTTGCTTACAGAATGTCAGAAAGCCTGCCATGAAACAGTTAAACTGGCATTCTAGAAGCAGAAAATGCTCACTTTAAGCAGGCATTGAATCCCATGCAGGTTAAGCCTCAGAGTTTAATACACTTTCCACTGCTTCTCTCGTAGGTGCTATATATGTGACTAATTTCCTGATGTTTTTCCTGTGTATAGGCAAGTAGACAAATATAACTTAGTCTAACATAAAGTCAGCTTCAGTCCTGTTCTGTGATTTTTATTTTTACTGAAGTCTTTTTGCAGAAATCAGTGCATGTCAGAAGTCCTGAGGATTGAAAAAGTAATATCAAGTTACACAGCTGGAATATAACCACTCAAATTTTTTGTTTACAAAGACCCATTAGCCATAATTTCATCCCCTAGATCTCTTATTACATAAACAGGTGTCTGACAGCCAACCTGGATGGTTTATGAAATCTCTGTACTCCCATAATTCCATGCTAAATCTCATCAGAACAAAATACTTGTTTACCAACTTGAACTGAGCAAACATTCTAAATTTTCCTTCTGCGCATGTGTGTGCTAGTTGCAGACATGGTTTTAAAGGAAAAAAAATATATGAGCATAACTTTTATTGTCCACACAAACCTGCCCACTAACCACAAGGGAAATTAATTTACCTGTAGAAAATACTCATTTTGTTCCACTCTGCCTACCTGAGATTGTTGAGTGAATTGACAGACAGACCTTGCTGAGAATTGCAATATACCACTAGGAAGCTTATTTGCAGAGAGCAGACATTTTATCTGTCCAACAATGTTTTTGAATTTAAAACCACAAGCAGTTTTAGTCTGTAGAAAACTGAACATTGTGCAGACCTAAAAGAGATCTGGTTGAAAAGCACATTTTGCCAGTTATAATAATAAAATGGAGAAGTACTTGTATATTGTGGATGCTTACATCACAGAAAAAACAGTTTATCAGCATCTTGACCACTATGTAGTAGCCAAGAGGAAGGTTTTTGTTCCCATAGTTCATCAATTATTTCAAGATATGATTCACAAATAACTACTTGTGGCTGCATTTACACTCCCATTACATCCTCTGCAACACCAGGGAGTCAAAATCCCCACCATGCTATAACATCTTACATATACATACTGTACCCAGTGTGGTGGGAGCAGCCACAGGTATTAAGACAATCTCCAGCAAAATTTCTGGCTGTGAGACCCCAAAGGCTGGTGTGGCCTGCTTGTAACACTCCTGTTCCTTCATATCACAACTCACTGCCCCTTCTTCTTCTGCACAGTGAGCTTTTCTGGGGGGAAAAATGAGGCAGGACATGTAGCCCACACATGCGCTGTCCTGTCCTGGTTATCATGTCCATTAGGCTACTCCCCCATTCCAGAGGGAACCACTGCAAGGCACCCTTTCATGCTGCCCATGACACCTTGGGCTGCCCTCCACGAGTGGCCACCTTGAAGCTGTCATACCCATGTGATCTCTGAGCAGCCTCAGATTAGCTGCAAAGTGGACATTGAGAGACCTCTTCAGCCCCAGCAGGACACCCATGGAATACTGCTGAAGCAGCCTCTGAGATCAGGCATGGCACTGCCAGGCTCCGGCAACATTGCCTGCATGCATAGGAAACCAGGACAAAATGCCAATCCAGCAAAACATGTACATGAGGTCAATAAGGAAATCCCCAAAGAGACTGACAAGGCAAAACAGAAGATCTGTCTGATGAGCCCGTGAATCAGAAACTATTTTAAGGAAAAACTCACACGGAGGAGAAGGAGAATGGGGCAGAGAGTGGGTGTGTGCCATGCAACTCTCCTTTTCCTCAGATTGATGCTGTTCCAGAGAAATTTTCAACAGTCTTCAGCAAGTGACTGAGGAGGGAGAAGACCACTGTGTGCCCTGTGCTGCCTCCGAGCCCAAGTCCTGACCCATGGCTCCCTGGAGAAGCTATAGCTCCTGACATTTGCTCATGTGCATAGGGATGGACAAACCCCTAGCCCAGGCCCATGGGGACATGTGGATGTGCAGCACCAAAGACCCCTCTCATCTGGACAACATCTTATGGAGACAACATCTTCTGGGACAACATCTTGCCTGAGGGCTTGTACAGCTCTCTGCAGGGACCTGCCTTTAGCAGCAGGACATGCCAATCCTTCGAGCTAGAATCACAGAATCACAGAATATTGAGGTGGAAGGGACTCACAAGAATCATCAAGTTCAACTTTTAAGCTGCCATCACCTCGCAGTCCCTCTCCATCTCCTTTTGGCCCCCTCCTGGCTGGCATTCTTCCAGGATACAGGGACATGACACAAGAGGTGCACAAGAATCACACAGAGCTATCAGGGCACATTTCAGCTGTACTTTACTTTCATGTGAACCACTGTATCTGGAACTAGATGTCTTGTAAGGGCAGCTATAGAAGACAACATCTCAAGCCAATATAGAGCCCTGAAGAGGCTGGATTTGACCTGTGACTCAAGTCTCCATTCTTAATGCTTTTAACGACAGATTTTTATCTGTCTGAAACAACATTGCAAATAAACTTAATGGTCTAAGCATAAAGTATTTGGACAGGTTTTTTGTTTTACTTTTTTTTCCCTACAGTTCTTACTAGCAGAATATGAGATTGGTAACACAAACTTCCTTGTTTTTTTTTTTTTAATTGTGTACCAATGTTTACCATTGCTAGAAAAATGCTCTATAATGGAATAATACCACAAATAAGTTTCTAAGATGAACTAACAAACTAACTAAGATGAACTTACTAAAAATTTCTGCCTAATTCTTACACGACTTTTCTACAACTATCCCCACGCTCTCACAACAGAGGTTTTTGGAACTGAACTTCACAGCAAGTATGTGGCATTGACAACTTCGCTGCTAAACTCAGGAGAGAGCCAGCTGCTGCTCACAGGAAAAAGCACTGCACAGCAGAGCCTGGAGGAAGATCTGTACCCAATGTGATCTGCCATTTCTCTTATAACCAGTAAAGTTCAGATTAGACAGAGAGGTAGCCCTTAATAAATATTCAGCAGGACAGTCAGTGAAAGTATGATCACAATGCACAGCAAGAATGTCTCTGTCCTAGCAATGACATCTGACTCTTCTGTTTCTTTTCAAATTCTTTTTCCAGTTTGTCTTGGATAAAAATGGATAATGTGAGATTAATAATGGAGAATGAGAAAGTGGGAAGGCACATAACAAAGCTCATCAGAATTCAATAAAACCGATAGCATATGAAGAGTGCATTAGGTTAGAATTTAAAGACAAAAATGATTTCAAGGAAAGAAGAAAATGGTAATCTTCGTTTGCAATTCCAGAGTTGGAAAGTGGAAAGTTTAAGACAATATATTGCTGAAATACTCCAGAAGCTTGGGAGACTTTTGACAAGAAAACTTATGAATATCATAAAAGGTAGATGTCAGGTTTTATCGGTACATACTGGACTGTCTATGATATATAATAAAATAGGAGCCCAGGAATCTTCTAGAACTTTGCAAAATTGTAATAAAAATCTTCATATCGATGTGCATGGAGAAGAGCTATAAAAAAGATATGTCTTGCTGACACACAGAAATCTACCTGCAAATTCCCAAGACAACCAGGTCTAAAAGAGAGACAGTGATTAAATCCTCCCAACAGAGATGGGACAAAGAGATTAACCACTGTCATCTCCTGACTGGTACCAATGAGACACACCCAAAACAAGCACATTCCTAAGCAGAATTCAAGGAATGTTGGGAGGGGCTTGAAAACAGATGCCACCTCATCCTCATCCTCTCGGAACAGACTGCCCACATAAGGGCAATTTTGTGCCTGATAGATTGGCAGACTTGCACACCTCTGGGTATTGTTGGTATGAGACTGAGTGTGAGACTGAAGTCAGTTATAGAGGTAAGAGACTGTGGAGAATTCCATAAGCTGTAGCTGTACATATGTACTTATACATATCTACATGGATGTGGTATGCATAATTTAACAAGCAATTCACCATTTATTTATTCAGTTATAACTTGTGGGATGAAATGATCCATCAAACTAAAGGGCCATTTCTAGTGCTAAAGCACAGAAGAAAGCCACAGTTTCTAGGCTGACAGGCAGTTCTAAAATAGTCCAACTGAATTTCATCTGTTCCAGCACACAACCGAATACCTCATGATATCTTTCAGTACCACACTGCAGGCATCTAAATTTAGACCTCTAAATGTAGCAGAACAATTCAAATGCATAAAGACATCTATGTCTTGATCATAGAATATCTGAAACATCTGCTTAGAGCTGCCATTTATGACAGAGGATCAATAGAAGATATCCAAGAGGGCATCTTAGAGTGGAAGGATCTCTAAAGTGCTGCTAGACACCTAATTTTAAGCATTTGAATTATTATGTATAGACAACATTCAGCTCTGAATAAGTAAATAACTGGTGTCATTTGGGAGTTTGTGGGGGTTTTGAGACATCCAGGCAGAGCAGACTGATGACTGACACATTTGCGTCGAGACTGCTGTTCCTCAGTGGGGCTCCTCACAATACCTGAAGAGCCTGTTTCAGATACTTGAATCCTGCTTTGTTCATCTAGATCTATACTAAGTGTAGTAGAGAGAGTCAATGCACTTCTGGAAATCACAACGAGAATGTCTTTCCTTTTGGTTTTTCTTTCAGTTTACATATCCTGCCACCTGGCTGACACAAGAAGGCAAGCATTTCTGTAGGACTTATGTCTTATCTGACAGTTTCCTTTATATTCATAAAACATGAGGAAAAAAGACAGTTAAAGGGGTCTCAGGCAATCACACGAAGCCCCTACACACTCAGCCGTGCTTGAGCACCTACATTTTGAGGTGCACCTGCACCCTCAGACTGGCATGTGCCTGAGCAGAGTAAGGACAGCCTGGTCCAAGAGAAGTGACAAATGCCACCCTTAGATAACTTTTGAGGTCCTGCTCATAGAAGGCGAGTCAGGAGCTTACAATGTTAGATGCCTGTCCTAGGTTACCGTGTAAGATGTACCCAAAAGATTGTATTCTATTCACCATCTTCATAAGCATTTAAAACCGGTGGGACAATGTCCCCCACCTCCTTGATGATTCACCCCTGATAAACTCATGGGGTTATCTCTTGTTAATGGTGTTAACTCCAGGTGGGGCAGAGTTCTTTATCTCTCCCATGACCCACCCTCCCTCCAGGAAGATATCTTCTGTTAATGGGCCATCACCGTATGACTGATAAGATTACATCCCATTGTGAGATGCTCCGCCCAGAGGGAGGAGCCAGGCATTCCATCCTGGATATAAGCTGAAATTTCGAACATCAGGGGAGGCTTTCCCACTGGATTCCCAGAGGAAGACCAGACCCTTCTACACTGCTACTAGACCTTCAGAGGAAGACTAGACCTTTTCTACAGAGTCACTGCCTCAACAGAACCATCACTCCAGGAGGACTGCAGCCACCATTTGATTGGACTGCTGCCAACCCTCTGACTGTCAGGGGGTCAGGTTTGTACTCTGACTCTGTCAGTGGGTTGTTTTTTTTGTACTATTAAATTTATTTTATTTTTCCTATTAAATTGTATTCCTGACTTGAAGTCTCTCACTAGTTTGCTTTCAAACTAGCACAATGCCCGAAAGCAACCAGCTCCCAGACAGGGATAAAGTGCAGGGGACAATACACAGATTTATCGAGCCAAGGAAGAGAACCCAGGCCTTCTGTCCAAGGAAAAATATCAAGGAAACCGTGTAAAATCATGCAAGTACATTCGCAACATTTGAATTTATGTTTGAGAGATGCTAAGAGTTAATAGGGGGTGTATACAGGTTAATGTAAAAATTGCTATTCCATGGGTCGTTATAATGTACGTGATACACAAAGTTTTTTCTGCCCAAGACACAGACCATATAAAATGAAGTATTTTGCTGAACGAGTATTTTCTTACATAAAACTAATATTTGCACCAATATTTTTCATCAAATATGCTAATATATATATATTTTTAATACAAATATTTCTTTGAAAACTGTTAAATTGCCATACCACCCATGATTAGGAGGCATCGTGGGAAGACATGACTTCAGAGGTTTCCAGTGCCTATATGCTCCTATTTAAGTTTGGTCATTTCACATTTCACAGAGTGAAATAAAGAGATGAGTCCAACTTACCAATTTACTCCCAAAGCATGAACTCCTATGGACTGGAACAGGGTGGTAAAAAAGATATTTACTAAGTATTATTTTTACACTTCCCCTCCACAAACTCCTATTTAGATGCGGAAGAGAGATTTTGAGAAGTAACCCCCGCCAAGTTCAGGACACCAGATGCCACACTGGAAAATTGCCTGGTTGATCTGTGGCATTTGCAGGCGGTGAAGGGAAAGGCCAGTGCATCAAGTGAATGAGGGCAGAACTATAAAGAAAATAATTTGTGGGTACTTTATTGAATTATGATATGCATACAGACTGTGGGAATTGGATTTCTCTAAACCTGCTGTACTTGAATTTGTAACTTTAACATTATTTCAGTATGTTTGTTGAAAAATACTGCAGTAAAATATTAATCAAAACAGATTATGATTGAAAATACTTGTTTAGAAAAACAATTTTTGGTGGATTTGCAGAACAAATATATTCCACACAATGAGATTTCTCCAAAATGAAAAAGATATTTCATGAGCAAAAATCCAATATACATTCTGAGAAAATATTTATATTTGCTTTTTTCATTACTGTTTTATGCTGTCTTTTGACATATTAACAATGACACATAATCTGACAGGCTACAGGATGAGAGATTATATTATAATTAAATGAAAAAATCATATAAAGTAGTAAATATTAGAGAAATTAATAATTCTGTTCACATTTTGATAGCCAAAGGGAGATTCTGACACTGGCTAAACACGATGAAGATGTGCCTTTCAGGAAATCTTTATGGACAGAGGACAGAGATGTTCAGTAGCCCATATATTTATTTTCTTGTCTCCTTTCCAGTGAAGAAAATAGAATGCTTAGTAATTGGAGATTTTTACATTCAGCTGGGGGAGACAAGTCGTATTAAAAGAGCACAATGTGTGTTCATATTTTTCTGTTTTCCCGACAGATGTTTTTCAAAACTGATTTTCCTGCAAAACCAGTTACATCCGAGGAGCCCATTTATTCAAAGTTGAATATATTTTCCCTAAATTTAAAATTTTTGTATTTTTCGTAGTGCAGAAAACACACCATAGGACTACATTTATTTTCTCTTGTGTGCAGTGGCATAACTGAAAGTAGAAGCAACACGTGCCTACTTCTTGCATATCCCTCACAGTTTGGGAAGCATATTTGCTAAGTGGTCTTGACTTCTATGGTTTCAGATAATAAAGCACTCACATATATCAACTGAGAAAAAACCAGAAGTGTGATGCAAGACTTCAAAATTTGAATCAACTGCCTTGTTAGAATCTTTAAAGTACAGCTCTCATGTCACTATAAAAGACTGTTTAGGACATGACTGTCAGTATGCTCCTAACTAAAGTCCAACAAATACTTACAAAAAGCTCTTTGATTTAATTGGGGGTAAATTATAAGGAAAGAAAAACTGGTGAATAACATATCCAGATGAAATATTATAACAGCAAAGTCTATAGGCAGCATGAGCATGCAACAGACTTTTTAAATAGTTACAGTCAGTAAAATATGCAACTTGAGAACGTTTACTTGTTAAAAAGTGTCATTCACCTTTAAAATCCAAAACTGTAGTATAAAAATAATGATCAAAAAGTCTACAACTAGGATAACAACTATGGAGGGATTGAATTATTTTATATGTATCAAACACTTGATCTTGCAAGTTGTGTCTGAAGAGATAAAGAGACTAAGAGAACCACCTCATACCTACTGAAAGTTTTCCTGTGGTTCAACACCTTCCTTAGAAAGGGACCACAGCTAAGTAGTAATAGAAGTTTATGAGGGTGACCCCATCCAGCTCCAGGAAAACTCAGAACTAAATATCAGCCTTAGTAGCTTTATTCTCATATTAATATTACATAAGCAAATACAGAAATGGAAGAATATTTCTTTTGTACAGCAGCATAAAGGGAATAGAATTTCCTGAGGAATAAGGAAATATGCAGGTTGGTGGGGGAATCAAGACCCCTTTCCTCAAAGGTTTGTAAAAGGAGGAAAAAGGTAAGATTTGTTCAGCCAGACTGCAGCATGAGAAAGAACTCTCTCTCACGTCTCTACATTGAGTTAAATATGGTTATTATGTGGAAAAGTGTACAAATTACCATGCTGTGCAGCTACAAGATCAATATGGTTTGCTTCTCATCAATCTCAAAACACATCCACTGCATCACATCTTTGGAACACGTGTTCATTTACGGTCATGGAAAAATTATAGGTATTGAGAATTTTATCTTCATCTTCAGGGAATTTAATTAGTATTGGCTCTACTAAATACTTAAATTGCTACTGGTGAAAGATTTTTGTGTTAAATGTGTTTGATTAATTTGTTTTACCTACTAACTTTTACAAGTGAGTGGTTATTATCATGTATGAATCAATCTTCTTTCAATATGTACTTCCAATCACCAAGCAGATGCATAAGTCACTAAGAACAGCGTGGGTTTGGGGGAATTTGTTTCCATAATGGGTTGTAAAAGATAATGTTTGAAATCTGTTTTGTTACAATTATTTTTTATCATCCAGTCTTCTGTCTCCTCTACTTTCCACTTACAGATTCCTTTGCTCTGCTAATGGGAAGTTTATTTAGTAACAGTCTTAAGATCAATAGTAGAGCTTGTACAAGATGACACATCTCACAATAATTCTATTAATCAACATTTTTGATTCTTCGAGGGGAAAACAATCTGCCTTAAAAATCATGTACATTTTGTTTAATCATGAATTTTGACAGGAAAGAGAAATGTAATGGAATTGATAGTGGGCTAACATTTCCACATAAAGAAACTGTAACTTTGGGCCATATGGAATAATGATATTTCTTTCACATAAAATAAACTACTGGAGTAGAGGCAAAAAAATTTATCCTGGGCTGCATCCAAAGCCTTGTGGGCAGCAGGGGAGGGAGGGGATTCTGCCCCTCTGCCTTTCTCAGGTGAAACCCCACCTGCAGTGCTGCTTCCAGTTCTGGGTCCTCCAACATAAGAAGGATGTGAACCTGCTGGAGCCAGTCCGGAGGAGGTCTCTGAAGATGATCAGAGGATGCAGCACCTCTGCCATGGAGAAAGGCTGGGAGAGTTGGGGTTGTTCAGCCTCTTCAGAAGAGAAAGCTCAAGGGAGACCTTCTAGCACCTTCCTGTACCTAAAGGCGCTGCAAAAGAACTGAGTGGTACTTTTTACAAGAAGTGATAGGACAAGAAGGAACAGCTTCAGACTGAGAATGGGTTTGGATCTGATATTAGGACGATTCTCTATACTGTGGGGGTGGTCAGACACTGGGGCAAGTTGCCAGGGGAAGCTATGGATGCTTAATCCCTGGAAGTCTTCAGCGTCAGGTTGGATGGGGCTTTGAGCAACCTGGTCTAGTGGAAAGTGTCCCTTCCCATGGCAGGGGGTTGGAAAGAGATAATCTTTAAAGTCCCTTCCAATACATATTGTTCTATGATTCTATGAACTTATGAAGGTCAGTGAAATTCCTGAGTGCTTTCTTGATTTCTAATTAAACCAGACAGGTCTCTGATTCTCACAGAATTCCAAATAATAAGTCAAAACACACTGTCTCAACAGCTAGCATGCCAAAACTTGAAAGAACTGAACCCTGAAACGTATTTTAGGAAATACGGTCAAAATTTTATGTTTAGAATTAATACGTACAAGCAGTAGTAAAGTTCACTGGTTTCAGGTACCCAAATAATTCTGTTGCCTGGAAAAAGCAGGTCTAATATAAACGTGAAAGCACAACAAAGATCATTGGCAGTGTTCACTGTACTACTTACTAGATGATGACATTTAACAATTGCTCAGCTATCATCTATGTAGGAATGGAAATGAATTTTATTGACTTGCAAACAAGTGGCCTAGGAACATCCATTCTTCAGATCAAACACTGCTCTAGAATTATGCCTTACTGTAAAAAATGCCAAATAAAAAGTAATATACAATTACAGTGCATGTAATATTAGTTGAAGTATTTCACTGGACAATATTTGTAAAATATTTTGAATTATTTGACTGATTTTTTAATCACTAATCTCAAATCTTTAGAAAGCTGGGAGAATCACAATGATCAAAAAGGCACAGATTTAGAATTCTGATTCTTCAGTTTTGACATGAATTTCGACAAAAGGATAATTGAGTGGCACAAGTAGAACATTCCGATATTTGAGTTACATTTAAAAAATACCAAATCTACCTTTCTTTCCTTTTCAGCAATCTGCTCTTGGATGTAGGACTAATGAAGATGACGTATTCTATTGAGAGATAACAAAAAGTATGACTTTTTCTCAGAACATAATGATATTTGTATTCTAAAAAACTCACTGGTATACCAAAACCCTCTGATGATGATTCTTCAGCTCAGAGTTCCTGGCTTTTTTCACAACTGGCATCATCTTCAACACATCAGTCTATCAACAAGATTTCTTCAGAAAATGAAAATGGCAGTTGAGTAATACTTCTCTATGATTTCTTCTCACAAAAAGCATCTTTGTTATCACATACATACTTAAGACAGTTATCTGTGAGTGAATTTTCTGAATGCTTAAATAAACATGAGTATTATTTCTGCAAATATTTCATTTAAATATCACAAAATTTTGATTTATACCCCATCCACACATCAGGAAATTTGCTTCCATTATTATTATTATTATTATTATTATTATTATTATTATTATTATTATTATTATTATTTCTTAGTAAAACAACTTCTGAGGAATAAGACCACAAGACCTGAATTCTGATGCGACTCTCTGGTTGTTTATTCTGTGCATTAGGCAAATGAAGCTGTCTGGTTGCTGCTGTGTATAGTTCCATTTAATTTCAATTAAAGGAAGAGATTAGAGCTTGTTTCCACAATCAGGCTGATTTGTAATTAAGTATAAAACTGTTATATATACAGTGTTTATTATACTCTGTAGGAAAAAAGAAAAATAGAAAAGGTTCTCCATAACAAGAAAACATCCATAGGATCAGCTCTTGTGTGGGCTGATAGGAGAGGATAAGGATACATCCAGTGACATATAAATCTTCTTCTACCTTTTCCTTTTGAAGTGTCTTACAAGTACCATTTTAATAGGCTACATCCATGTAATTGTTTTTCCCTTCCACAGCTAAACTGCTGCTAAAGTGCAGCATCAGTTTCAAATACGTTTCTCATTAACACTGTGCTGTAATCCAGAAATGTGTGATACTGACTCTAAATACCACTTCCTCCATTCTAAATATGTAACCAAAACCTTGCTTACAATATGATTCAAAACACAAAGCTTTACTACTATTAAATATAAAAATACTTTTATATTTTTAAAGCCAACCTTGTGTTATGATATTTAACAAAAATAATGCATGAATTACTGTAGCCATAAACCTGTAGTGATATAAATTCTAACCTACTAGGTAGATCATAGCTCCATATCTATCCAAGTTAAATAAAACCCCAGTTCATTACTACAACAACCTTTGAAATGGTTGAAATGCAAAATTGTAGGAAAAGTGCTACAATTTCACTGCTGGGAACAGAAATTTATAAAGTTTTCTTAATTTTTTTTCAAATGATTTTCCTTTTCAACAGGTTTCATCAGCTTCTGTGGTAGAAAAAAAACCCTTCTGAAATGTGATTGAAACAATCTTCTGCTTTTGGGTTTTACTTGGGTGTTTTTGTCATTTTGGGGTGGGTTTTTTTGTTTTTTTGTTAATATTATTATTTAACATTCTTTTTCTCTCTTTTACGACTGGTTGTTTGTAGGGTTTCTTGCTTTGAAATCTACCAATTATTTCCCTGAATGAAAATAATAGAGCACATAACCTAGGTTTAGAAAAATATATGAAAATGAGAGAACAAGTGAAAAGAAAAAGTAAAAAGTAGAAACATAAAAAAAAGTTAAAAAGTGTATGGTGAAGAGCAGGTATGAACTGCAATCATCAAAAGTCAAGGTAACACAGGGATTCCCAACAATCAAGGGTCAAATTACTTGCTCATACTGCAGGCAACGAGCACGAGGTGTTATAGGGGCAGAATTTCTATTTTTAAGGTGCAAGAAATGTCACAAGAACTCCCTTCCCACCTTTAACTTTTAATGGAGTGGAGAGAAAAAAGCAAGAGCAAGAGATATTTTTTGCATTTCAGACACTTCTGTAATTCCAGTACTGCCACTCTATAATCTGGGCAAGGCTTGATAACTCAGCAGTTCTTTGGTAATAGTCTTTGCTTATTTCTTCTCTTAGAGAACAATATAATAAACAACATCCTTTACAAAAGGCAGTGAACCGCTTATGTTAACTGTAGCTCAAATATGCCTTCTTCAGGAAAATATCGATATCGGTGACAGCTATAAACCGTATGGGTTTTTTTCCTTATTTGAGTTTTTCCTCCTTTTTCTTCACTTTCTTTCTTTTTCATGTGCTACATTGTATAAAAAAGGGGGAAAGAGGACAAAAGAATAAAATATTAACAAGGCAAAGGTACTGAGAATAAAATTAAAGTATTTTTTCCCCAAAGCTTTCTCTTCATTAGCCTGGGGACTCTGCATAAGAGCAGCCAAAAACTTGTGATAAAGTTCTGCACTTTGTGTCTAGTAGCCTAATTTAACTACACATAGGCTTATGTTTTGCAGCTTTCTGGCCCTTTGTTATTCAATGAGATACAGGAAGAAAGAGCTCTTTTCATTATCTCATTAGTACGCTACACACCATTTACATCTATCTATGTAACCCCAACATAAGGCTCTAAAATAGCAAAGTATAAATGCCAGGTAAATGTTGGTAAAATTGTAGTGTTTATCTATTAATTTTTGAAGTTATAATATCCATCAGGTAACTAGAGTAACAAAGCTTTTTTACTCTCCTGTACAAAAGTATAACTTTTGATGAATGATTTACAAAGGAAAGCAACGAAGCAGAAGATCAAAAACATCATTTAAGCCTCAGGCAAATGATAACCCAAACAAAAAAACATTGGTTGCAGCCCTGCATGGCTCGCCTTTCAAAGCACTATAATTTGTGTGTTCGGCTTTTGAATATTCAAAATAAACTTGTGGTTTTGATCTAGTGAGAAGAATTTATATTTAGAAACAAAGGACAGGAGTTTCACCTTGTCAGGGAGCATGGCAGGATGGGGCTGAGCAGGGAAGTCATACTGTCACAGAATCATTTATGTTGGAAGACACCTCTGAGGTCACTGAGCCCAACCTTTGTCAACCAGTGCCTGAGTCGCTGAGTGCAATGTCCTGTGGCTTCTTGAATACCTCCAGGTGTGGTGACTCCACCACCTCCCTGGGCAGCCCACTCCAATGTTTGACAAGCCTCTTTCAGTGAAGAAATTCTTCCTGGTGTCCAACCTGACCCTCCCATGGTGCAGCTTGAGGCTGTGTCCTCCTGTCCTGTCCCTGGTTGCCTGGGAGAAGAGCTCGACCCCACCTGGCTGCACCCTCCTCCTGTCAGGGAGTTGTACAGAGTGAGAAGGTGCCTTTGGGCCTCTTTTTCTCCAGGCTGAGCCCCCTCAGCTCCCTCAGCTGTTCCTCATTAGACTTGTGCTCCAGACCCTTCCCCAGCTCTGTTGCCCTTGTACAGACACTCTCCAGCACCTCCATGTCTTTCCCAGAGTGAGGGGCCCAGAACTGGACGCAGCTCTCAAAATCAGGGTGACCCAGGCAGGGTCCTGCCCTCACTCCCCAGCCAGAGCAGGATGGGCAGAGCCAGGGCTGACAGCAGGGCCTCCCACCAGCCCTGGGGGCTGTCAGGGCATGGGCTGGAGCCAGAGATTCCACTAGGAGATGGGGCTGGGACTGGAGGTGAGGCATTGGTGTGGTGCACATCCTACTGGGACCAAGAATAGGCATGAGCTGATATAAACATGGGGCGCTTGGGCTCTGAGCAGGGGGCCAGGGGCACTGCAGGGCAGGGCTCCCTGTGCTCTCTTGGCCCTGCCACATGCACTGCTGTTACTGAGAGAAATTATTCTCCAACAAATGAAACACAGGGGTGGCAGGTCCAAAGCCAGGGTTGTTTGGGAACAGAGGCTGTGCAGCAGCACACAGGTTGCAAACACAGTCATTATTTTTGTCAAAAGAAAAGTTAGAAGAAAGATGAGACATAATGATTTACACCAAAATAAAAGTTGCTTCTTCTGAGAGTACAGCAATTTCAGAGAATTCTTTAGGCAACAAATTAGATGTTGTTGAAAGAGACATAAAACTTTAAAAGACTGTAGATAACACTATCCAGTAAAGACCTTAAAATCCCCTCACAATTATTTAGATTATAGAAAGAGAAACTGATAAGTTTGAGTAGGTTCAAGGATTTCTACAAGTGAAAATAGCTGAGTACTAATGGATATCCTCTCTAGTGAAGAAGGGGAAAAAAACACAATGGCACCCAATGGACTTCAATACAACAAAAATCACAATAGGGAAAAGGGCCAATGTTTAAACCCATCAAAACATGTACATGTGACATGACTGAAGAAAATGTCTTGAAAATATGACTAAAACATCTAAAACCCCAAAAGTTTAAACTTCTCTAAACTTTTAATATCTAAAAATACAGACTATACATAATGAATGACAGAAGAGAACAAAAGGCTTCGCCTGCACCCAGTAGGCATGACCTCCACAGTTTACTTCTGCATGAATAAATAATTAAAATTTCCTAAATTCAGAATAACAAAGACTTTCCAGTAGGCCAGCTATCTAAGCCCATGGGTAAGAGCTCTTGGTTTTTTGGGTTTTTTTTCCCCCCTTGGTAGCTAAATATTTTATGTATAAACCAACAGATTATACAAAAATACCCTTTTATCTTTCTTCTCTTCCCTTCCCTTATAGCTGCAGTTAAAGACAGAAGAACAGTCACTTAACTGGTTTTCCTCTCATGATTTTCACCCACTATAAACTGTACAATAATGTTATCAGTTAATATACTGCCCCAGTGAATGCTCAGATTTATGAAAAAGCATAGACTTTTTCCTTCCCACTATAAGAAGCACCTCTATTATGAATCTGCTTCTTATTAGTCTTCACACATATCATGCATTAATAATCCAAAGACATCTTTAAAAAGAGCAGCAGTAAGTATTGCAAAACACATCACCATCAAAAGTCAGGTCTTTAGCAAGACATGGCAGTAGTCCTTGCCCCATCTCCAAAGTCTGTCAGGGATTCCTCAGAAATTCCTGAGGCCACAGTAGAAAAGCTCTGGCTCTATATCTGATGGTCTCTGTGCTGATCCATTACTGATTTTCTGACCAGTAATGTTGATAAAGATCACAGACATGCTTTTAGGGGTAACAAGAAATTCTTGAAATGTGCATAAATATTAATAGATATTACTTGTCTGCAAGACAGCTACTTCCTTTCAGGCTTGATTTCTGTTAGCTCAGTGGTTTTAGGAATTGCAGCAGACTGTAAACAGCCCCTCTGATCCCTAGATTGTTTTTGTGGTTGTTTGTTTGCTATGCCTCTCAAAAATCTCGCTTCTCTCTACACTATCCCATCTCCTCTGCCTGTCATCTGCCTTCCTACTGTGCACTTTGGAAGTTATTTTTCCCCTAATGAATTCAGTTCCATCTCAGTGAGAACAACTCTTCCATTCATAGAATTCTCCATGATCAAATCAGCATTATTTTTAATGAGGAATTTAATAAACAAATAAATTCCATAGTGCATGACATAACAGATCAACTGATGCTTCTTTTACAACAGCCAAATAGTCAGAAAAAGGTAGCCTGATTAGTAACATCCTAATCCTGGGGATCCTCAGGCAAAATGCTCATTTCACACAGAGTCATATGATGGGAAGGATGGGTGAGGTTGGAAGGGATCACAGTGGGACATCTGGTCCAACCTCCCTGCTCAGGCAGGGTCATCCCAGAGCACAAGGCGCAGAATTGGGTCCAGATGGTTTTGGAATATTTCCAGTGAGGGAGACTCCAGACCCTCTCTGGGTAATACAGGTTGTAATTTCAATGGAAATAAGTGACAGAAAATTCCAACAAATTTTTCCTTAGAACTTTTACTCCTAAACAGAAAACTGTTACAAGAAAATATCTGTACTTACCCCTAGAGCCCTTACTCTATGTTCCCACTCTTTGCCTCTCCCTGGATATCAAATGCACTTTTTATCAAAATGATACATTTACTAGTGGTGCTTTTGTTCATTGCAGAAGAAAATATTTGTCAGGATTAAGAGGCAGAGGTGGGCGTATAATAAAACCTGTGCAGATTGACATACACTTAGCCAGGCAGCAAATAAAGTAGAATTTGAATATTTCTCACATGCTGTTCTACTTAAATTCTTCAAAGTATTCACTAGCAAAACTTGAAATAATAAGTATTAACAACAGCAATGATGACAAAAAGGAAAGTGGAAGCTTTCAGCAGCTGGAACATTTTAAGAAAATTTGGAAAAAAATATTAAAGTACGCTTGATTTCTTTCAATTCAATAAAACTTTTTTTCAAAAACCTCTCACTGATGTTTCATAATATTTAGTCAGTACTGCCTAGAGGCTTAATGACTGAGACAAAATGTTTTGCTTTAAAACAAACAAATAAATAAAGTAATTTTTTTTAAATGATAACAGGTATGAAATACTGCAGAAGTCACTTTCTATGATTCACAAATAATACAGTTTGTAAAGAGAAGAATGCTTGTATATTCAGGCCATTTCCAACTTGCTAAAGACAAAGACCTATGACAACAGAAAGAGGTTGTAATAGTACAGATCTCCAGTTTAAATGTTAAACTCATTAGCAAAGGTTCTTAATACATGCTTAGATATTTGCTCAGTATTTGCTTTGCTTAATATTTTCTTGCATGTGGTATCGAGTTTCTTTATCTTGGTAAGAAGAGAAACCCTATTTTCCTAAAACCAAGTGTGAAATTGTCTAAGGATCCTGCTCTAACATTAAAAGAATGTGCAGTATGTTTATATAAAAAGAATCATTATCTATAATGAAGTGGGAAAGGTCAGATTTTACTGTTAACTGATAGATATGTTGGCTTAGTTAGTCATGAGATTGGCCAACAAAAAGTGAGTAACGCGTAACAGAGCTGTGCTTTTTCATGTTTCCTTTCTAGTGCCCTATAAACCCTTAGCTGGATTATGTAGCGGCATAATTGGTGTTAGCCACAGGCTATGCATCCCAGAGGATTTTCAGATTTACTCATCCATAAATGTCAGGCTATTAATAATTTTACAGATAACTCCATGTATTGGAAATCACCTGTGTTGAACAGAATATATGGAAATGAAAGGTCAGCACACTTTGTGTGCCTGTGCACAGATAGGTAGGCACATCTGCGTAAATGGAGTATTCTTTGAATATCAGACAGAACACTTTTACGGTCTCATATTTTTAAATAAGAAATTATATTGCTGAGAACAAGAGAACACAATTTCAAGACCTCAAGGTCTCCATTAAAGAAAATAATATCTGTATAATCATTTTTGGCACAATGAAACATTTTTTAAACTTTTTCTGAAAAACTGGGATATATCAGCTTTAAATTACCTATAAATTGCAAGGCTGTAATTTTGTGTGCTCATACCTTTTATTCTTACCTAGCTCTGACAGACTAATCTCCAGATAATATTTTAATAGATAGATATCCAAGTCAGATCTCAACAAAAAGTCAAAATCTACGTTGTAATTCAAACTCATTATATTTTAAATCCCTGGAGACTTTAATTAGCTATTTATTTTCCCTGGCTATCTCTATTCTACTTTTGTTTACGTTTCCATTATTTCAGAAAAAAACAGGGTTGGTACAGGTACACTTTTCATATTATACCGACTGTACAAGATAGCATTTCAAAGTTCAAATACAACACATGAAGCAACCTACAAGCAGAAGTAGAGAAACCACAGAAGTGAAAGTGAAGTTTGAGAAGTCTCCTACATTTTTTTTATCCATTTTCTCACAATTTTATTTGGAGTATTAAGTTGCTGAACTCTTAAGTCTATGAAGAAATATTTTTTCAATGAAAAGGGTAAAATATTAACCCTGTAATTCATGCAACTGAATGAAAGTCACAGGTAGGACATATGGTGGCTCCAACAGATAGAGTAAAACATCTGTCACTCAGTGCATTTTTCTTGCTTTTCAGGATAAACTTGCAAGTGGGTTAGCAAATATAGGCAGGAACTAGAATGGTGGTTTGGCTGCTTTTATGTCCAGTAGTGTATTGCCCCCTTCTTTGGATAATTCGGTCATTTACTCCATTCTTAGCACCTGCAGAGCACACAGCCTCTGCTATATCCTGGGCCTTTCCTGCAGGAAAATACCACAGGGTTTTCTAAGTGAGTTTCAGTCTTCTTTACTATGGTTTTAAGTTATTATAGGTTAACATGAATGATTCTGTTTTATTTAGGAAGTGATTTATTTATAGTGGCTTCACTACATCTTTATGCACTTCATTTTCTGTTTGTATTTTAGTTATACAATCCCTACCTACAAGTGCAGGAGATTAATTTCAACACCATCTCTGTTCTCTCCCATTGGACGTGTTTCTGTGGTCACAAACAATCATGAATCTGTGCCTTGGGAGAAAGAGGATAGCAGTCGTGCAACATCTGGGACTCACAGTGAACACACACAATGCTAAAGCTTTGAAGAGGTTGTCAGCAGGCCAAGGAATGTGATCCTGCCCCTCTACTCAGCCCTGGTGAGGCACATCTGGAATGCTGTGTCCAGTTTTGACTTCCTCAGGGCGAGAAAGACAAGGAGCTACTGGAGAGGGCCCAGTGGAGGCCATGAAGGTGATGAGGGGTCTGGAGCATCTCTCTTACGAGGAAAAAACTGCTGGAGCTGAGCCTGTTCAGTCTGGAGAAGAGAAGACTGGGGGGGAACCTCTTCAGTGCCTACAGATATTTAAGGGTGCTTGTCAGGAGAATGGGGCCAGACTCATCAGTAGTGCCAAACAATGGGAGAAGGGACAATGGATAGAAACTGCTGCACAGGAAGTTCCAGGTAAAGATGAGGAAGAACTTCTTTACTGTGAGGCGACAGAACACTGAAACAGGCTGCTGAGAGAAGCTGTGTAGTCTCCTTTGCTGGAGGTATTCCAAACCTGCCTGGGTGTGATCCTGGGCAGTCTGCTCTAGGTGAGCAGCGGGGCTGGAGTAGATGACCTCCAGAGGTCCCTTCCCCAGGCATTCCGAGGTTCTGTGATTCTGAATGAATTACTGTATTTCCTAAAGGGTGAATCCAACTAATCTGGTCTGTTAAGGGGTGCAGAGCTACAGAAGTTCTTATGTTTTAAAACCTAATTCCTTGCATTTATCCTTGGACTTATTATCCTTGTGTTCTCTATTAAGCTTGAAAAATCTTCAGTATTGGTGAGGCATACTCAACTTTCTGGGGAAGAAAACTTTCAAGGAAAACACATTTGAAATGAGTTTCATGGAGATTAGCTGTTCCCTTGAAGACACTTGGAGAAATTTAGATACTTAAGAGGCATTTAGAAGTGTTATCTTTACTCGATTTTACTCCCCTATCTAGTACCTTATTTACACATCTATTTAAATTTATTTTGAATGCTTTATAAACCTTGCCATATTCTTGTCATTATGAAAATGATTGTTCCGTACTATAATTTCACAAGTTTATTTTCTCTTGCATGAATTTGAATCCCGTAACAGAATGAATCATTTTTATAATCTACTTGCTTTCTTGCCCCTTTGCACTCTGCTTGCCATTGAATGTCACAATGAACTCATACTGGAAAAATAAACAAGCATTACCTTTAGAAGTAAAAAATTTCAGCAGTAATCCAGAAATCACAGTTTCTGTACTATTACAGACTTGACATGAAAGATTATGCTACTCTGCTTTTCCACTTCACCCCATTCAGAGGGTTCATACAACAGCTAATAGAGGAGCAGTTGAATACAACAAACTTAATTAAACACATTGACTTCTCCACTTCCTTAAGTAAAAGTTCTCCTAGGTATTTAGAGAGGTCAACGCAACAGTTTCATTTTTCTGATCTCTTGAATGATCTTGTTTTCCTCCTTCTTGTTATCTCCAAATGTATTTAGTACACTTTTCTCTTCAACTCATATCCTTGGTCCTGAGATAGGTAGGGCAGGGAGATCACAATTCCTATTCTGTTCCTATTCCCTGTCACCACTTCCCCCCTCTTTGAAGGCTTCCATGCTTTGGTGCAGAGGAAGAGGACATTCACTTGTGCTGGGCAAGGTATCCTGTCCTGTCTGGCAGCCCAGAATTTACACACAGTGGTTCTACCATGAGCTCAGCTTTCTACATGGAGCCAATTGGCCATGAATGTGTTCCCCTCTAAGGGCCTGTTGTTTTCACTTTTTATTGCTTCTCAATTTAGATAATTTACCAAAGCTTCCAATGGTCACGTAAGATCAGGCAAATGTCTTTTCCACTGTATACAAGAGAGTAAGTCCTGGTCTTATATCCCGTACCTAAACTTACTTAGAGCAGGATCTTTGACTAGAATCTTCCAAAGGTCTTTTCTTGCTTAATTATTCTGTTTTTCTCTCTTTTATTTTCCCTTCAAAGGTAGTATTTTTATTTTTAAAAACTAATTACAGGGAAAAATATACATACTGAAGGGCCTTTTCTTGCAATATTAATCTAAGAGTACAAATAGATTATCTCTTTTTTTTTTTTAAATTAGTAGGATGGTGTCTTTGTACAGAAAAAGATACTAATTTTTCCTGGCTACATGAAAACCTGGGACTTTGGTACTAATATCAGTTGTAAACTTATATAAAATAACAATGCAAAATTAAAAACAATGGTGCCACAGTACAGCTTATTCATTGGTAACTGCAGTAAGAATGTTTGCATAATGCATAAATCACACAAATAGTTCTCATAATTAATTTATCCTTTTCTCTCCATCTCAGTATGATATGGGCAGAACTGATGAAATGTAAACAGACATGCTCTGATAAAGCACACAAAAAAGTGAAGTTTCATATTCAAGGAGTGGATTTCAGCACTTTTGTCAGCCAATAGCTGCAGCTGAAATTGAGTGTTCTAAATAATACATCTGTTTTGCCACCACAGACAAGAGTGTCCTAGTTGCAGTGAAGGACACCATCCACTTTCAGGGGACAGAAGATGATGAACGGGGGTGGTTTAAGGCTTCAGAAGCCAGTTTTGGTGGAGGCTGATACCACATCTCATTTGTTACAGTACTTCCCCGTCTTGGACCAGACTCTCTCAAGACTGCTGGACCCTCACTAAGTCAGAGAAGAAACTTAGCACTGCCAGATTCTGGACACTTTCAGAGGAGAAAAGCAGGATTCTGCATGAGAAAACTCAATTATTTCAATGCATTCCTGATTTTAATTGCTTTCATACTTTCTTTCCTGTCGCATACATGTACAGAAGATGCTCTTGCAAGAGGCCACCCTTCCAAGACATTATCTGTGAAATAAATCTGATGTGTTGTCTTCTGTCTGCTCCTCTGAAAATTTACCCTCTGCGAGTGTGCTCCTCCCTAACTCCTCACACAATCGCTGCTGAGACTGGCAGAGCTTACAGACAAAGACCACAGCAACAAATAAACTGGTTCTCAAAATAGAAGGAAGGGAGAAAGTAAGGCTTCTTTAGTTGTTTTTGCTGGTTTTGCTCACAAGATTTGGTGGGGTTAGGTTTTGAACATATTTTTATTGGGGTTTTTTTACCATGGTTTTGTTCCAGACAGTCCCTTGGTCTTACATCTTTTATTTTCCAAGGCAACCCAGCAAATGCTTATTCCCTTATTTTTTTCTATGACTGAATTAACAGCGACAGTATATGGATCTCTTCTTATTTGCAGCTCTTCATATCCAAAAGCTTTCAATGACTATTCAGTTCTCCAGTGCTTAATCTGAATTGAAATCTCTGAGGAAAACAGTATCTTTTCAAACCTCTCTCAAATTCGTTCTATTGTTCAATGCTAACTTTAATTCTATAATTATTTCACTTGGAAACCATTCTGCGTAAGCTGCTATAAAAGATGAAAATCAAAGCAGTATTACATTAGAAAAAATGATAGCAAAGCATTAAGGTGAATTTTCTTAAATATGTAAGGACCTGGGTACTGCTCTTTTAGAGCAGTTTTCTCCTTAGTTGATGCTTAGAGTTGCATTTCAAAACTTCACAGATTTAGACATGTCTGAACAGAGGAGAGATACTTCAAAAACAGCTATATATATTTTCAACAGCTCTTAATAGAACCTGGGATGTATTGTTCCAATTGTGATTGAACCTTATTTCTCTACTTATTTATCTTCAGAAGCATATTTTTCATGCAATTTAGCAATCTTCTCTTCAATTTCTTCTTGTAATCTTTTTTCTACGGCTTCTAAAAAGACAAGAAGGCCTTTCTTTTCAGCCTTCAATAGCTGAAATGTGAGAAAGGTGAAAAATTTTGAAATATTTTATTTCTTATCTAGACTGTTGTAGTCATCCATAAGCTTTACTTGAGAATAAATGTTTTCACGTATCCAACGATAACCCACTTTTAAATACCAGATAAATGTATTTTCTGCATTATAGAAACCAGACATTTTCTCAGTTGTAATTTTTTAAATTACACTACTGTCTGACATCATACTGCTAGCTGGAAAGAGAAAATACATTTGTTCAAATTTAGTTTAATATGATTTTATTGTTTAAGAGACTGCTTCTGTGAGTCTCACATACAACAACTCTGCAAAAATGCTAACCTAAATTTTCAAAGTTCTGTTTTCATTTTAAAATCTTATAATAGTCTAGACACTTCCGCATCCTCAAGGAGAGGAACTCTGTAAAGGCTTTTAAAGCTGTCAAAGTTGTATGCACAGAAAGTCACTGCAGGCTAGAAATACTCTGCATACAGAGAAAGACAGCTGCAGCCACTACTTCTTATAGCCTCAATGCTTCCTGGAAAGAAAATGAAATTCCCATTAAAACTGTCTTTCCTGCTAGACCAATAATGTTTCTCTCCAAAGATTTATATTCTAGGTTTACATAACACAAAAAGGATATTACTCTTCAGGGAAAAAAAAGAAAAAGAAAAAAAAACCTCTGAAGGTAAATCACACATGCTTATACTATTCGCTATTTCTGTCATTAACAGCAAACTTGTTCCCATGACTTCAAAACTGGTAATAGTAACAATTACTTGAATTTAAGTGGATGTCATACCATGAGAGGCCTCCAAAATACATAGCTGCAATATTTCTACTAGACTGCATGAGAAATGGGTGATCAACCATTTTGTTTGCCATCTATCTTGTAAGAAGAAAGACTGAGATTTGCAATGATGTTCTACACTTTCATAAGTAATGATGTGCTTTTAATTTCTACAATACTGTGGTGATCATTGCGGTAATGTCTAAGCTGACAGTTTAATTTCTTTTCAAAGTTTTAAAAAATTCCATTATCTGGTTGCCATGCTTCTTCACTTATAACTGCAAATTCAAATGCAAGGAAAGCAACCCAGCTTCTCTAGTAATGACTAAATAACATTATATGACATTTCAGTAGAATTAAAAAATCATTTTTTAAGCATTTCTCAACATTCCAGTTAAAAAAAGGAAAAAGCACAAAGTCACCTGCCCCTAGACAGAGTTCTAAGCTGTTTGTGTGGAAGTAGCACTGATCATAGGTCAACTACTTAACACTGAACAAGTAGTAGCTCAAGTTCTCTCCTATGTGGCACCTAAAAGGATGTTGCCCTCAGGCTTGTACATTTATTCAATTAATCACACTTAGATGTCCGCTACAGCATTCTTGTAGAAGAGCCAGTAGCTCCTAACACACCAGTCTTGACCTCTTGAGTATTTCTTTCAAAATTAGGGAACAATTACCAAAGGTCAGTGAATGAGTCACATCAGCAGCACTTCTTCCCTCACGTTGTGCTGTAAAGCCTTGACTAAGTACAGCACTGACTCACTCAGTGAAATGAATGAAAAAGTTGGTTTGAAAACAAGCACCAGGGTCCCTGGAGCTGAAGTGGGAACAGGGGGTGTGTGGGTGTGTTTGTGCGTGTTAGTAGCCAGCTTGTAGTCTCCAGCTCCAGTCAATGGCAAGGTTTTTACAGATGTTTTCAGGGATTCACAGCTCCTCCTGGAAGAAGCAGTCGCTTTTTAAAATCTAACTGCCTCTGTTTTCCCCCAAAGTACTCAATGATTTACTGGCACAGGAATGAACTGCAGTTCCTGATTTACTACCAGCTCTTTATTGCACTGTGGTTCATTATTCCTTCATGAAAACACAATACAAGCCCATAAATTTGGAAACAAGTTTTATTTAATTTTGCTGGCCAACAGTACTTTCAATTATAAATCAGCATCATTAACCTAATTTTTAATATCTTTTGGGGGGACCTAGTATTTTTTGAGGTTTTGGACATTTCCTACCTTCTGAATGTGGTATTACCCAGAGAACAATGTGTCAAAGAAATAACAAAATGTAATACTTATATTCTTTTCACAAGAGATCAGCTCTATGACAGGGATTCTCAAAAGCAAGAAGGGACCAGATAAGCCATATATCTGTCAAGGAATAAAGATTCTCCCAGAGCACAGAGATAGCTAAAACATTACTGAAGACCTGACTTGTAAAATATATTAATTTTGTTCAGTTCACTCCACAGATCCACAGACCTCAGCTAGCTCGAAAAGAAGCCAGATTCTTCTGGCATGGATTTTATAAAAAACAGAAGTATGTGAAATTGTTATTACACAGAAACTATCACACAGTTATTTTATGTAGTGCACTTTTACACAGTGTATCCGAGTCTAGTTTGAGCAATGAGATGCATCTAGCTCTTGTATAAATGAAACAGATTATTAATTTTTTGGGGGGAGGGTTGAACATTAGATCAGTACTAACAAAGGACAAGTTTTAGTGCCAGGTGTTGTTGCCTTGAGCAACACAGACAAAAATATGCACACATTTTGCTAAACAGAATGAGTAAGCAGACATCTCTTTTGGATGAACAGAATATTCAAACTACAAACAGTTTAATTTAAAACAAAATGTTAAAAAATAGAGTCACTGAATTGATTTTGAATCTCAGTCATTCTGCTTTTAGATTAATTTGGAGTTTACATCCATTTGTTATGCTACTACTTATGGTTTTGCAATTGCATTTTTCTGACGTTGCTTTGCTTCTTAGGAAGTCTGCCTACTCTTGCACACAAGGAAGAAATAAAATTGACCTTATAAAGTGAAAAAGGAATAACAAAGGAATAACTCATATCTTCTAAATGCACAAGATGAGAACAAATTTCCTTCTCTTGGATTAGAGTATCTCCACTCACCATTATCACCATTATCACCATTATCTAATTATATTAGAGTATCTCCACTCACCATTCTAAATACACAAGATGAGAACAAATTTCCTTCTCTTGGATTAGAGTATCTCCACTCACCATTATCAGGCAGAATTTAAAATGAATAAAAAGTGATACATTGTGTGATTTTATTTCTTTTATAAGTTTTATTAAATACTTAAAAGTGTAATTTTAATCAGAATAATGGGTGGAACTTTCAGTGCGTTGCAGTTTTCTAATGCCTTTATTACAAATATAGAATATGTAATTGGTGCATGCAAGTAAAGTCAGAGGTTGGATAATAAACAAATGTAACCTTTAAGGAAGAAATTATCATCTTTTATGATAAGTCTTATTGCTTGGTAGTTTTTAGTTTAGTCTGGTTTTGCATTCCTACTACATCTTACTAGAGTATTTTTATACTCCTTATGCTCAAAATATGAAAAATACACTATTTTTTTACAGAGTTATGAAGATAGAGATATGCTCATGTACTGTTAAACTTCAGCTTCAAGGAAAACATTTCTTTCTGTTACAGATAGAAATGAAATAACTGCCTCTGAAATTATATGCACTTATCTAAATTGCCTACTCTGAACATATTAAAAAAATATAGATTATATTTTCTGCATTTAGTATGTAATTTCCAATAGGTCACCTTGCATAACTCTATTCCCTCATGCTTTAGCACTCTTTTCCATTTCAGCTCCTTGAAGTAGTCTCTATTGATTTTTAATTAATTACCAAGCTAACAGAAGGCTTAATGATGATTTGAGATGTAAACACTATGATCTGAAATTCTGAATCTTGTTATTCACATTACAGCCTAGTTTCTGTTATCCTTTCTCGTGTTGAATACTATTATCTCCCACATGATCCTAATGACTTTAGTATGACTGTTTCCAAAAAAGCTCCTACACATACAAGAATAGGATCAGTATCTTGTGGTTTAAAATAAGCTCTTCTTATTTCTATGTTATTGTTCTATATTTCTGTATTAAGGGACTGGAGCATCTCTCTTATGGGGAAAGGCTGAAGGAGCTGGGGCTCTTCAGCCTTGAGAAGAGATGACTGAGAGGGGACCTCATCCCTGTCTGGCAGTGTCTACAGGGAGGGGTCAGAGCATGGACCAGGCTCTGCTCAGTGGCACCCAGCAATGGCACAAGAGACAAAGGGAGAAACGGATGCACAGCAAGTTCCTCCTGAACATGAAGAAGAACTTCTTTCCTGTGCAGTGACTGAGCACGGGAATAGATCGTCCAGAGAGGGTGTGGAGTCTCCCTAACTGGAGACATTCTGGAATGATCTGGATGCAATCCTGTGCCGTGTGCTCTGGGGTGATCCTGCTTATTGCAGGGGTTGGACCAGATGATGCACTGTGGTCCCTTCCAACCTCAACCATTCTGGGATTCTGTGATATGAGAATATGTGTTTTCCATGTCTTACTAAAGAGATAAAGACACAAGAAAAGACAAAGAACTTTTGGTATATATGCAACATAGCATTGCATAGAAATATTCGATGCCTGCTCTCATTCTCAAGGATGGACTAACTGTTGTTCAAATGCAAATCTCTTCTTCCTGAAACAATTTTTTGCCCCTACTAGTTATAGAGAATAAAGTCATCAGAAGCCCTTCTTCTGATTAATAAAGAGAGAAGTGGATTCAGGGAGACATGAAGAAAGAGTCCTGACAGGCCAAGGAGCCTCCCTATTGCCTGCCCATTGATGGGGTATCCAATGCAACCTGTATTTTTCACCAAGAGATTAAACAGACACTCTATATGAACAGCAATACCTGCTTTCTGAGAAAAGAACCTGTAGGTAACATCTGTCATTTAAAATGTTGACAGGTAAAGAGTTTGCTGGTAAAGAGTTTATTTCCAGGTTATACCACTTCTGTTAATTTTTTCTGGTTTGGACTGAAATGACTTTTTAAAGGAAACAAGTGAAGACAAAAAAATGTATACATGATGGTAAATAGGAAAACAAACTAACTGTGTAATATTTGTCAACTTTTCAAACTGTGTAATATTTGTCAACTTTTCAAAAGGAGAAGAAAGCAATTAAATTTTAATCCTGTTTAATGACTTTCACTTGACATCTTCTGATATAAAAGGGACAAAGACAGTGGTTGCTACAAAAAACTTACAGAAAATACTTCACTGAGTTGAATTTAGTGCAGTGAATTGCAGCTTTGGCAATTGGTTGAATTTGACCTTTAATGTTAATGTTTAGATGAATGAGATTTACATGCAAGGACCAAAACAAGACAAGACACAATTAAGGTGACTTAAAGCAAAAGCAACATGGAACTAATTAGAAATAATTTCTCCATTATTTTCCAATTGTCATGTCATCAGCAATTAAATACTATAACCTGAAGTTTATATATTCCCCCTATGTAAGGATGGTGGGCAAAAATATCACGGCTGTTTCATCAATGTCAAGTCTTTTGAGTTTGGAACCCTTTTATGCAGTTACTTAAACCTTATTTCTTTCTCTACTTGTCAGTTATTTTTCTATGAATGTCTAAGTTTGAATAAAGATACACCACACCTGATGTAGGGACTTCAATGTGGACATCACATTTTGCTCCGTTCAAAGCACTACCCTCTCCAGAAAAAAGGGGTGGGGAAAAAAAAACTCACATGAAAGTGAGAGCAAATTACCTTTAATAGGGATCACAGGACATCTTTTCCTCCCAGCCCAGACTAATCCTTCCCACCATCAAGGCTGATAGCACTCAGGCCTTTAAATTCCTAATCTAAGAAATGCTGTTCATCCAGGACCAGTCTGAAAAGGAAATGGGACACTAAACCCCTTTATTTAGCTATTTTTATTTGTCAACTGTATTTTGCGGGATTTCACGTTTCTCTTACAAGGATCACCAGCAAATTTTTATCACTATACATTAAAATCAAACTTTAGTTGAGACAGCACAGGATGGTTACAGAACAAACACTTTTTGTCCCTTAACAACAAAACCATACCCCTGGAGCCACAAGTTTACGTTCAGAGGGGATATTTCGTCTATATACCAGTGCTTTCTGTTTCAGTGGGCTTTGGTTGCAAGGGATTTAGATATCTTTCATCTCTTAAGAAGATGTATAACTCTTCTGAAAGAAGGTATCCTGAACATAAATAAGGCTTCCAAGTGCTTGAAATGTCTTTTAATTTTTAACTACATCATGTGCTTCTCTCAACAACAAAATTTAAAAGACACAACGGAAAATCTGATTTTTTGCTCCTTGCTACTTTTCTTTCATGTACTCTCAAGTTTATTTTATATACTTGGTCACAGGGGTATTGCCTGAAAGTGATGCAATGGCATCATTTTTTAGTGTGGATTTGCATTTATGCACCCAATTGTGAAATGACTTCTCATTCATTAAGATTCATTAATATCGCCTTCTAAATTTATCTAAATTAAGTAAATCTGATCAAAGAGACGCCTTTTTTTTTGTACATAGTAGGAAGGGGTTGCACATTTCTAAGTCACCATGAATAGATTGTTATCTTCTAGCTCATATTTCAGATATTATCCTGGAAGTTTGTTAGTCAGATGGCTTCTGTTCAGAATCGACTCAGTTTACTGACCTGGACAGGGACTCTTGTATAGCAGTTCACAGGAAATCTGAATAGTCTAGTTTGATACAGACACTCACAACTGGAAATTATAGAATTTTTATCTGAACAAATTTGGTAAAATTAAGATTTTAAACATTGTTCATTTTACCAGATCAGAATGCCAAAGTCTGAATGTTAAAGTCATGCATGTAATGAAGACACTATCCGGAATGAGAGTTTGTCATGGGTTAACCCCAGCTTGAAGTTTTAGTTTGAGAATTCCAGCAGTCTATCCAAAGGTTACTGCTGCTCTGTATTTTGCTGCTGCTGATAAGTGCGGGGGGCCACCCCTCCTCCTCCTGTTTTTCAGGTTTCTTCGGAGAGAAATGGAGCTAAGGAAGTGATGCTGCTGCTAAAGGCTGCGGTCACTTCCTCCGAAACTTATTAGAGCCAATCAATCAATTGATTTGAATATTGACAGCTTTATGGAACCACTCAAAAATAGTTAAAGCCTTGTGAATGCCATTTTTTAAAAGACAAACAGGTGGGAATAGCTCTCTTGCTCTTCCGGCCT
>VYXC01009430.1:0-151339 GCA_013397175.1 Platysteira castanea | reverse complement strand
ATGAGGTACAGAAGGGAACCTCATTTCCTAGAAATGAAGATGATTTTGAATCTTGTTCCTCTCTTTTCTTCTTTTCTGGACTGCTTTACACTGAGGTGAACGAGGCCCAGCGAGGAAGGCCCACCTCATCCCCCCTGCTCCAAGGGAAGAAATTGGCTATGGAAGGACTTTAGATTTTGTTTTCCCAGGTTTTTCTCTCTATATCGAGGGGGGGGTTTGTCCCAGAGATGGATAAAGAAGACTCTTGTGTTTTTCCTGGAATTGCTCGTCCTTAAACTTGTACCCCAGTGGCTGGGCGTGAACCCTCGAGACCAGTCGTGGGAAAGCTGTCATCGAGGGAAAGGGACTCACACCTGCCAACAGATACCCGGGCGGCTGTTGGTGCCATAAGGAATTGTCCTCATGGTAAAGTGCCATAGCAACAAAAGAGACTCCTCTCCTTACATGGACTGATGAAAGGTTGTTTTAAAGTGGTCAACTAACTAAAATGAGTCTCAGTTTGTGTCTTTATGTTGGATAAATAGGGGGAGCTGCTGAAAGGAGAAAGGGAGTATTTTGGTTTTTTTCTCTTAATACCTTCTTATTTCTTTTTAACTTTAGTTTTAGTAATAAACTTCATTGCATTCATTAAAGTGTGGTGCCTGCTTTGTATTCCTCCTTAATTCTTATCTCACAGAAGGAACAAATGCAAACCAACCCACTACAGAGTTATAATTTTACATAACATTGCCATTCTCATTGATTGCCCTTATCTTACAGGACTACATGCAGGTGTAGGTTCAGAAAAGAAAATTCAAAAGAATTTGAATTCAAATTTTTTAATATTGTTTTAAAGCTATAAATTTAAAACTGTACCATAAAATATAGCTTTTAAACCATTTTTGGGACTTTAAAAATGGTAATAAATTCAGAAATACAAACTGCTGAACAGCTGAAATAGAAGATACTAGGGGGGAAATGAAAGCACAGGCATGGTATGTCTTTATTCCATAGTAGCGATGCATGGAAGAATAACTGACAAGTAGCTATTATGTTACAGAAGAGAAAGAAATGAAGATTAAGTAACCACATACTTTATATTGACAAGATAATAAAAATATGAGAAATAATGTGGACTTATCACTACACACAGTAGTTTACACTTAATGCTCTAATAATCCAGACATTTTCTGAATTGCCTCTAGCCCCACTAAACAAACTTTATATACACACTGGGAAGAGAATGGATTAAGAGCAGCCCTGAGAGAAGGACTTGGGGCTGCTGGTGGGTGAGAGGCTGGACATGCCCTGGCCGTGTGCTCTGGGAGCCCAGAACCCCCCGTGTGCTGGGCTGCATCCAAAGCCCCGTGGGCAGCAGGGCAGGGAGGGGATTCTGCCCCTCTGCCCCGCTCTGCTGAGACCCCACCTGCAGTGCGGCATCCAGCCCTGGGCGCCCAGCACAGCAAGGACAGGGACCTGCTGGAGCCAGCCCAGAGGAGAACACGAAGGTGATCAGAGGGATGGAGCACCTCTGCTATGAGAACTAGGATTGTTTTCAGCATGGAGAAGAAAAGGCTTTCAGATGACCTAACTGTGGCTTTTCAGTACCTCAAGGGAGCCAAAAAGAAGGATGAAGAGAGGCTATTTACAAGGGTCTGTAGTGACAGAACAAGGGGCAATAGCTTCAAACTGAGAGTATGTTTAAATTAAAAATTGGAAGAAATTCTTTCCTGTGAGGGCGGCAAGGATCTGCAACAGGTTTCCCAGAGAAGCTGTGGATGTTTAATCCCTGGAAGTGTTCGAGGCCAGGTTGGATGGGGCTCTGAGCAACCTTGTCCAGTGGAAGGACACCCTGCCCATGGCAGGGCATTGGAACTAAAGGGTCTTTAAGGTCCCTTCAAACCCAAATAATTTTATGATTCTCTATTAACAGTCTCTCATATATAACACAGCAAGACAGAACACTTGAATGTTAAACCGACAGAATGGAGCTACTACTGAGGAGCTCCACACTGATGACTTTATTCACTACAAGCTACACAACCCACACACGTACAGAAGACCCAGAAGCATTCTAATTAGAGGAGCATCACGCTGGTATAGATTTTAGATAAAATGTCAAGTATTGTCCTGATCATTCTTTGGCTAATAACAAACCACAAACAGCTACCCATACCAGAGGATGAAAGTGTCCAATTATTTCTTTGCTTAGATTTCTGTTTTTTTAAGGTGGTTTTTTTTTTTTTTTTTTTCTACACAGTATCTGAGCAGGCTGGTGCATTCTGAAAGGCATCTCATAATGCCAAAGCGCTGGGTGCAGAGAGACTCACACAGTCTCTCTGACAACTCAAATTGAAGAATGCCTTCTCATTCCATAATATTTCCTTAGAATACTTATAATACTGAATTATTGTGGTAGCTTAATCTGTGATTCCACAAACTTTCATAAAGTAAACAGCTTAACTTGCGAGGATAGGGATCTCTCCTACATTAAAAAGACTGTGCTGCAAGTATTCTTAATCCCAGGTGAAACAGTGCTTCATTTGGTGTCTTATTTTAGGTTGCATGAACTGGAACAAAATCAATCTAGATTTTGATACCTTAAAACACCAGCCAAGAGACGTAAGTGAAGAAACTGGCCTGTTTGAGCACATCCTTTGTTGCTCTCCCTGCCTATGCAAATCAGACCTGCTGCCTTAGCTGAAACTCAACAACAACAAAAAGCAATGAAAGCTGGAGGCTTTCCAACAAACCTGTTCCAAAGTACTGAGCTCCCTAATGCAGAAGACGTCAAAAAGATTATGTCATGTTCCTGTGTTTTAACACAGAATTGGCTTCCCTCCTTGCAGAGAAAACTCTCAGAGCTGGACTGAGATGTGGCCCCTTACTGGTGCAAGCACACAGCATGTCAAACACTCTCAATTTGCATAGCAATTTAGTAGAGGAGGACAAGCTGCAAAACCAAAGATCAACAAATCTGATATGAAAATAAATTTTATACTGAATGTTCTCGGGTGTTTGTAGCAGCACTGCCAAATGAGAAATACGATTTGAGAAAAATTTGAGTCTCATTAACTATTGTTTTCCTGCAACTTTACTCTCACAAAAAAAAAAGGAGGGTTTTGACTGGGGTAGGTGCTGCAGTGTAAGCCTAGGCAGGACGTGTATTTTCAGGTACACTTGTCCCTCGTAGTTTGAAGCCTCCTAAACCCGCACATTTGCCCTTAAGTGGTACCTCCTGGGCTTGTCACACTGCTCCTATGGACCTAAGCACAGCACACAGGAGAACTGCAGAGTTCCCAAAGGCAAGAGAGTGCAGTGATCCTGACCAGGAAGTTTAATAAATAGCATTTAAAATTTCCCTTCACAGAGTCTGAATGCTTTTCTTACCGGGACTATAGTAAACCAAGTAATCCAAACTGGGTGATGAAATACAGTTTTCATTCTGTCTGTCCTTGAGGCACAGTCAATCTTGCTTTCCCATCTCTGAGATGGCTAACAAAGAAACTTGTGTTCAGAAGACACATGGATTTCCACATGAACAGTCTTAGCTAAATTGCTAGTTAAAACGCATGAGTGCTGTGATGTCCTGGGACTTTGCAAAAAACCAAGATTGCTCATCCCATGTAACTGTCATGGCAAGCCACACTTTCAGCTAGAGAAGTGCTGCTGCTAATCACACTGGACAAAAGGAGCCCCTTAATGCAAATTACTGCCCTATCGTTCAGTGGGAGATTTTCTAGCTGAAAATCTCTGTGATAGAACATTACATAAAAATAATGTGTGAATACTCAAATGACAAAATGTTCAATATTGGGTAATTTCTACCTGGAGAGTAATCAAAGCATTCTGTTGAGCTGCTTGTAAAGATCAGATTCTTTTTAAGCACTTAGGTACTACAAATCATGGGGGCAAATACAATGGAGTCCAGAAAAAAATTCAATAATGAATGGATCATTTCTTAGAGATTCCCTAAGGTGCTGTCCACTACAAATGGCACCCTTAAGAATCAAAAATCACCATGTTGAAAACCTTCTCTTGTTGCCCTGGTTTTTGTAAGCCTTCTGTTTTTAACTTTGGAGTCATATTTTTTCTCACACAGTTTCATGTAAATAATAGCCAGTGTTTACTTAACAGTATTTTCTGTTTTTCATTCCTTTTATGATAAGAAAGCTTTGATGAGCACCTTTCTTCTCCAGTGGGATTGAGAAGGAAGTGACATGCTCTCCAATCCCTTGTGGAGTTGGGACGTGTATAAGAATGAGATAATGTAAACAATAAAGGTCTTTTCTTTCCTTTCTGCTGAACCTGGCAGGTGTAAGAGCCTCTTTATTGTGTTTCCGCAGACACATTCTCTCATAGCCCTGAAAAGCAACTGTGTGTCAAATGAAAAAAACCCCTCAATATTTTCCTCAAAATACTATAGATTTTATTTAATCAGGTAAATATTTTGGCAAAGGTGCATGCTATTTTTAAAACAGCTTTACTTGCTTTTCTAGATATATTTTTCTCTTGACTTGAAGGCTGCTCCTGTAGCAGGTATAAAATATTACATTCTGGTTTAACTAAAGTTAAGGGAAACTTTGGTCTTCACCTTAGAAAAATGTTGAGCTAAAACATAATAGCATAAAAATTTGCTAGTAATACTGTGTTTGCTGTTCCATGGCATTTGCACTGAATGAAAGACTGCTTCAAATAAAGACAAGCTCCATTATTTGAAATGTACCTCTCCTTTAACACAGAATGAGAATGACTACTTAAAGAATGTATGAAACAGTCTTCATAACGTATACCCAGGAAACCAGAAAGAAAACAGTTTATTTGTAGAAAAAGTTGTGGGCATTCAAGTTTGAACTCTGCATCAGTGTAGCTGCGCCATTCATTGTCACTAGATTACAGGGTATTTTAGGCATTTTAGGTAGTAGGAATGCAGACAAAAGGTGACAATCAATATTCTTTTCAAATAACTACGAATGAGATACCAACAATTTGATTAAAATTATTCCGTAAGAGCCACACTATTATTTCACTGTGATAACATATCCTGAAACAGGTTAATAAACATGAACATTTATCTAAATTAATTTTATTCTCTGCTTCTCAAAACATGATAAAAAATTCAGTAACAAGCATCTTCTTTATTCTCAAGTACATAAACTGATGGGAAAAAAAATTTGTTTTCCAGTACTGAGACTGGAAGGTACTCATATTGTGAAAGAAACTAGTTAGGGATGAGAAGAAGTCTTTCCCGATTTCAGCAAGGAAAATTTATGGAAGACAGAGTTTAGTAAATTAAAGAGAATTAGAAAGGTACAGAAGAAGCAAAATTATTAGAAATTGGATAGATACAATCAAAAATAACTGGGTGCTTTTATGACATGGTTAAACCATATACTTTTAAAAGGGTTAAAAATACACAGAACTCCATATAGCATATTATGTTATGAATGCCATGGATCAACAGAGGATGAATAAACTGGCATTTCTAATGTTTAAAGAAAATCTGTAAATGGTTGTTGATGGGCTTCAGAAGTTTCCCTTTGACATTACTTACAACTGAACGAGGTCCTTAAGGTGATAAGACAGGCAGTAATTCTAAGCAGAGAACAAAAAGTGAAACTGTTGGAATACTGCTTAATAGCTCCTTGACTACTGTCCTTGCCTGAGGAAAATATATGTTGAAGAACAAAAACTGTTTCCTTTTCACACCAGAATATTGACACTTATGTTAGTTCAATTCAGGAACCAGTTTATACAAGTAAAAGCAGCCTCATGGAAACTTCCCAGTACAGCATCTTATCCAGCTACAAAAATTTGTATTACAAGTAAGGCATTTTGTAGTATCAGGATGACAAAAGAAGTGGCTGGAGTTCCCCGTAAAGTAAGACCTTTTTTCAATATATAATTTAAATTGGTATGGGAGTGGGGAGAATAATGCTGAGCACTTTGAGCCCTGTGGGTGTAACAAGAAGAATTATGAATACTTTAACTTGTTGAGTCAAAAGACTGAAGTCAGTTACATGAATAAAGACTTCATGGGGTCAGGATTTTACTTTCCACATTTTATCAGAGAACCAGAGGGGTCTGCAGGAGGCAGTGTCCTCATTTTTGCAAGCAGAGAGGCAAACTGTAGTGATATAAGAGGTCATAGACACAACAAAATTTAAGAACATCACTAAGATTAACCCTAGTCCTTCCATTTCCCAAGCCACATCAGCAGACTACATTGTTTTTTAAGGACAGTTGGTAACATAGTGTACAGAATATAGTGACAAGTGCACTGATGGATGAGCTGCCATGGAGTCTCTCCACAGCTGACATTTATTAATAAGAAATTGACTCTCTATATATTGAGCCATTTTTATTTATGAAGTATCTTATTTGTGGGTTGAACAAAAGAAGGACAAAAATATAAAAAAGGGATAAAATTATTTGAAAATATAGCCTGCCTTGCAATGCAACTGTTCTTAGAACATCATTAAGAAAACTGGAGTTTAAAAGGAACAGCTGTGTTGGTCAAGTCTGGCCAAGTACTTACCCAGGGGTAAAAATGAAAATCCAAGAAAGCACTTTTTTCCTTCTCCCTCTTCCTGCCCTTGGCAAGACATCAGCATGTAAGTGAAATCTGTTATAAACTAAAAATTGAAAACTAAAAGTTAAAAAAAAGAACATCCCTTCTAAAAGATAAAAAAACTAACAAACCCAAAGACAAAACCAAACAAGCAAACACAAACAAGAAGACAAAAGTGAAATAAATAGGAGGGAGAAAATGTCTGTATGAGCTATTAATGTTCTGAATTAAGACATTCAAACTGGTAATCACCATGGTTTTCAGTTTTGCTGCTCAACAGGAGAGTTTGAGGTAATGAAAAGTGCTGATCAGAAACCTTCTCATCAGTAAGAGGCCAGATTGACTCAGGGAAAAGCAGAAATGGCTCAGAAGCTGGTCAGAGCTGCAGTATGAGAGAGAACAGCTTGGGGCTAACAAAGCTGTCAGAACAGACAAGATGCACAAGTGAAAAAGCTCATGGATTGTGGATGAAAGCAATCCCGAAGGAAATTATAGTGCTAAAGCCCAGCAGAACAAGGTAACATAGAGGTCAAATACAGATTTTTGCACTCCTACTGGGACTCATTCTCAAGCAAAAAAACTCCTAGACTGAGGCTGTTAACATCACTTGGCTACTTCTCATGGAATGAGGGAACCCATCCTTAAGTACACAAAATCCATTATCCCAGTACTCCTTACAAACTGGAAAAATGGACTGAAATATGACCAAAATAACTTATAGACAGATACTTGGGTATGAAGACAAAGTACCATATATTAGGCTATTTACTAATGTATCCTTTTAAAGCTGTTATCTTTTAAGTAAATTATTCAATATAAATAGTGATGGGGAGAAAAGTATATAGAAGGAAAGTACGTAAGTTAAGTCTCTGCTCACCTTTGACTTCCTAATCCAAAAGTGTACAGAAAGACTGTCACTAACTTCATGCAGAAATACACAAGAGCCAAAAGTCAAAGACATCCTTTCCTGGGTCATGGGTTGTGGTTTCAAGCCCTTATTTTCATACAGTTCCTTTTGGTATCTTTTTGAGAGAAAAAGGAAACTCATTATTGACATGGAGCCAAGGATTTTTTTTGTGACCTATTTAAAATCATAACAGTATGTATAATTTAACTAGACTAATACTTATTGAAATGCAATGGTTCAAATGAATACAAAAACATATAATTAGTAATAACTTTGAAACTGTTATGCAAAAAAAACTCAGGACAACTTGCCTCTTTCCGATTAGATGTTATGTCTACGCTCCCTAAGCCACTCTGGGTATCAGAATGAGAATCTGGGGGTGCCATAGTGAGTCACCATTGTCCCCAGGCCTTACTGGGAGACTTGTGAGGGTACTACTGAGGTCTCTTCCTCATATCTTTGTAAATTATGTCTGAATGCTTTTCCTTGTTTGTATTTTTTCTGGGTATTCTCAGTCCAAAGGATATCCTTCCATGAAAAACAAAAAAACAAACATAAGAAAAAGTCATAGAATCAATCATAGAATCATAGAATAGCTTCAATTGTAAGGGATCATAAAGATCATCCAGTTCCAGCCCCCCTGCCATGGGCAAGGTCTCCTTCCACTAGACCAGGCTGCTCAGAGCCCCACTCAGCCTGGCTTCCAGGGATGGAGCATTCACAACTTCTCTGGGCAATCTGTGCCAGTATCTCACTATCCTCAGAGTAAGGAATTTCTTCCTATTATCTAGTCTAAACCTACTCTGTCAGTTTGAAGCCATTCCCCCTTGTTCTGTCACTCCAGGCTCTTGTAAGCAGTCTCTCTGCATCTTTCTCGTGGGCTCCCTTCAGGTACTGGAGGCTACAATTTGGTCACCCCAAACTTTTCATTTTCAAGACTGAACAATCCCAATTCTCTTGGCCTTTCCTCATAGCTGAATTCTTGTTCCTTATTTCTGCTTCTTCCTGTTTCATGTACTTCAGACTGCTGTTGAACCCAGGTTTTTAGTCATTATAGGAACTGGAAATGCTGTAGCTTTTCGTTATAAGAGAGGTAAAAGATAGGTAGATAGATAGATAGATAGATAGAGTGTAAACATCCAGAGAAAAGTGTGAAATCACTTGAAAATTCAAAAATGTGTATGCACACAAAATATTGTTGAACTCAAGGATCTTCCTTTCCTTTTTTTCTGGCGTTTTAAACACTATTAGACTCATTACCTTGATAAACCCTCTTGATCCTCTCAATCCTTTCCCCTAATTATGGTCTCCCCGTCTTTCTCTTCTTCCTGAAGTTTCCATCATTCTGTCCTTCTGCTGTCTTCTTCTCTAGCAGGATACCTGCAAAACTTTTCTGTACCTATACACACCACAGCATTTACAACTTGCTACCTGATTTCAGGCTGGTTGAAAGATAAAAGCTTTGTTATGTTTCTACACAAGTTGTGAAAGAAAAGCCATGTAGGGCAAGGAAGTCACTGGGCATGGTGCTGAAAAACAAGCTCAAGCATTATTAGAGTACAGAGAGTCTCCAAGAAAAAGGACATTACAAGTAGTTCCATCCCAGAAAAGAATTTACTCAGAGCTCACACAGTCTGGAACAACAAAGGCAATAAAACTTCATTCACCCAGGTGATGTGAGCTACTTCTTTCACATTAGTTCTTTCTGGGAAGCAAGGAAAGACTAAAATAAAGCCTCATGTATTAAGAAGGCTGTAACAGCCTTATCCTAATCCACATATATTTTAGTGGGCTTAGTTTTGCATTGTTTGTCCATGTTTTTTTAATTTAGCGCTAATCCCCCTCTGAACCCCATGAAATTACCAATTTAAAATTGCACTAAGCATCACTCAAGTTTTTACTACATCAATTCCCACTGAAATAATTTCCAGGAAGTGAAGTTTGTACTGTACCATTGTCTTCTGTCCTCTGAAACCACGGTTACTGAAATTAAATATCAGATTTTTAATCTCTCTTACAATCTGTGACAGGTGTTTTATTACTTCAACCTTTTCAATATTCTGAGTGTTGGTTGCTCTGTTTTTCCCTTCCAGGCAGTTTACAGCCTCACTAAATTGTGTGAAAAAAGGTACTGGCCAACAAGCCAAACCACAAAATATTAAAGCTGAAAGAGAAAAGGTCAAAACTTTCAAAATCCACTGTCACATTTTATGTATTTCAGGAATTTTAATAAACTCAAAAAGAATCCTTGGTTTCATGTAATTTTAAATTAAAAAAAAATACTGAAGGTTTTTTTAAAAGAGATAGCTGAGTCTACTTTGTTGATCTTTCGATTAAAAAATAAAAAGAAATTTCAAGTTCCTTTTCCATTGCTCATCAAAATAGTACTCCTTTTCACCAAAGATAAAAATTTTCATTTTCAAACATTTAGTAATAAAAGCAAAGAAAATGAAGGGCTGGTTTTGCAAAACTGCAAAATGAGATTCCACTGGTGATTCCACTCTCCATCCCTTTTTCTGTAATAAGACATAAACTGGATCAATTTGTCAAGTGTATGGGAGATCCAAGTTTCAGCTCTGTTGTCTGTTTGACAAGACACTGTCTTCCAAACAGACATACTCTGACTTCAGAGCATGGAACAGTTTCAGTCCCATTTTATTGCAGCTTTCAGGTATTTAAATTCTCAGAAAGTCAAAGCTCAAATGTCACTAAGATGCCTTGTAGGGATATGGTGCTGGAGATGTCATGGAAGTGACCCTTGTCCTTGCCTCAGTAAATAGATTATTTTTGTGCAAAATAGCTTAACGTGGGAACAGTCTGCTCAGGGAAGTGCTGGAGTCACCATCCCTGGAAGTGTTCAAGAACTGGACATGGCACTCAGTGCCATGGTCTGGTTGACAAGGTGGTGATCAGTCACAGGTTAGACTCAATGATCTTGGAAGTCTTTTCCAACCTAAATGATTCTGTTATCCTTTAAGTAAGACTAAGACCATTCATCCCGTTGAGAAATAACCTAAAAGCATTTAACAATCCTTTTCCAATTCATTGAAGAATTTTCTTGGTCTGCTGATTGTCTGAAACTGAGAAAATAATCTGGAAAAGGATGACTACATGTCAGTGACCTCCATGTTTTGTTTCCTAGGCTCCAACTGAAGGGCACTGAAAAGGCAGGATGAGGGAAGAGGGGACGCGTGTCCTCATCACAGACTGGAGTGGGGCCTCATACACAGCTGTGGGCATACTCTGCCTTTTGGAGATAATTTGGAGTTTGTGCTTTCCATCCTGTTCTCTCCCTCCTGTCCCTGCAGCCCACAGCAAATAGCCCACTCCAATCTGTGGGTAGCTGGGTATCTTGGGGAGACTTCCTCATTTGGAAGGGAAGAAACAACCAGGTTCACAATGGACATCTGAATAGCTACAGGAAGACTCTTGGAAAACAATACATTTTGCTTACAGAAGGTTATTCATCTGCACAATGGCAAAGCATAAAATATAAATTAATTGTTCTTTAAATCTCTTTTTCTTCACTAATTGAAAGACTAAAAATGATCTAGAGTGCTGGCATCTTCTGACAACTTACTCATAAAATGGATATCTCTTCACAATGGAGCTCTCATGGCAAATTGCATTTTAGTAGCAGGGAAGAATTAAGTCTGCATTTTTTCACCATTTTTCAGCTTTTCAAGGACAAGCATAGTGCTGTTGAAGAAGCAGTTTCAGCATAACAGTCCAAATTCATCCATGCTTAACACCTCCATGACTTGGAGTGACAGTTTTCAGCACAGAACAGATGCTTCCACTCTACAAAGCAGCATGAGCTACAAGTATAGCCAGCTCTCATAAATCTCATTTCTCAGGAAAAAAAAAATGAAGATCATTAAATACCTGAATCATGCTGGATAATTTAATATGGTAATAACCATTTTTTTCCCGACTTTTAACTTACTATTTTAAAAAAATGATGTACTGAGATAATCTCTTCGGAATTTTGGGAGGGTTTTTTTAATGTATTGTAGTCTGATTTAAAAATATAGTTCATAAAATTAAATTAAAAACCTCAAAACTCTCAGCTTGAGACCACTGAAATGTATAAGATAAGTAAAATGTATAAGATAAGTAAGCTGGAACTTGTGTACAAACCCTGGACTTAGGCATTTTCATTGCTTGGTTACTGCTACCCATGGGTAAATAATGAATTACCCTGCAAATCTCTAAGAAAGAGTATTATTGCTACCTCCCATTAAATAATTATGTAGCATCTGTTTCACTCCATAGTTTTTGCCTTATAAAGTTCTTCAGAACTGTACATTAGCAGCTACAAAATGCAGAGATAGCCCGGGTGTCTGTAATCTGCTGCAGGATATATCTGTACTCACGAGGCCCTGCACAAGCAGTTCATCTGTCTGCCAGGTAAGAAGAGGTTATCAGCTTGTGCACAGAACTGCATTGTTTTTAGAAAGAAAGCAAAATTCGAACTGCATGGGCATATCTAGAGACTCACAGAATTATAGAGACCTTGAAGATCATCTCATTCCAATACCCCTGCCATGGGAAGGGACACCTTCTGCTAGACCAGGTTGCTCAGAGCCCCATCCAGCCTGGACTTGAACAATTCCAGAGATGGGCCATCCACAGCTTCTCTGGGAAACGTGTGCCAGGGCCCCAACACCTTCACAGGAGAGAATTTCTTCTTCATATCTAGTCCAACCCTGCTCCCTGTCAGTTTGACGACATTGCCCCTTATCCAATCACTCCGGGGCCTTGTAAGAAATCTCTCTCCATCTTCCTTGTTGGTACCCTGAAGTACTGAAAGTACTGAAAGGCCACCATTTGGTCACGCCAAAGACTTCTCTTTTCCAAGCTGATAAAACCCCAGTTCTCCCAGCCTTTTCTCACAGCAGAGCTGCTCCATCCCTCTGATCACCTTGGTGGCCTCCTCTGGGCTGGCTCCAGCAGGTCCCTGTCCTTGCTGTGCTGGGAGCCCAGAGCTGGATGCAGCACTGCAGGTGGGGTCTCAGCAGAGCGGGGCAGAGGGGCAGAATCCCCTCCCTGCCCTGCTGCCCACGGGGCTTTGGATGCAGCCCAGCACACGGGGGTTTCTGGGCTCCCAGGGCACACGTCTGGGCCATGCCCAGCCTCTCACCCACCATTTATAGCCATCTCCCCCAATCCTTATTTTTTCTTATTGTAGAGAACGCTTAAAGTGTCCTTTCCGTATCATCACAGCACATGTAGCTAACAGGCATGGTATGCACCTTCTGATTATTCACATGAATGATGTTAGAAATGTGTAANGGCCTCCTCTGGGCTGGCTCCAGCAGGTCCCTGTCCTTGCTGTGCTGGGAGCCCAGAGCTGGATGCAGCACTGCAGGTGGGGTCTCAGCAGAGCGGGGCAGAGGGGCAGAATCCCCTCCCTGCCCTGCTGCCCACGGGGCTTTGGATGCAGCCCAGCACACGGGGGGTTCTGGGCTCCCAGGGCACATGGCTGGGCCATGCCCAGTCTCTCACCCACCATTTATAGCCATCTCCCCCAATCCTTATTTTTTCTTATTGTAGAGAACGCTTAAAGTGTCCTTTCAATGTCACCACAGCACATGTAACTAACAGGCATGGTATGCACCTTCTGATTATTCATATGAATGATGTTAGAAATGTGTAAATAAATTTTCCTGGAGAAATAAACCACCAAAATTAGCTAAGAGGAATGCAAGTTGGGTAGACAGCTAGTTTTGCATGTGGAACTCTTCCAGATTGTTCTTTCAGGAAAAGTATGAATATAATTTAAAAAAAAAGCAAGTGGTGTTTTCTGTCACAGATTATGCCTGCCAAATGCAAAGCTTGAATAAATGTGGCATTTATGTACACTAAACGTTTACAAAGTTCTTGATGTGCTCCTTGTGCAATTATCTCTCAACATTGCATTCTGACATGCAGGGAAGGCGAGAACAGCTGTTCATTTTATAGCCAAGTGTTATTTTTTCCATTATATAGATATATCTCTTTTCACCATTTTTATGCATCCACCTACCCACATGCACAGATATATGGACACAGAAGTGCACACATCTGTAGTTTTGCAGATAGATGTCAATAGCTGGGTAGGAGAATGAGCCTTCCCTGTGCTTCACAGTCTGTCAGTAAATACTGGAGCTGACACTCCTGGTGAATGGCTGGCTGAGTTGGAATGAAATTAAGAACTGGAGATAGCCAGGTTTACATAAAGATACTTTCTACAGAAAAAAAAGAAATTCATAGGATAAACCTTTGGATTTTTCCTGGTTTTGTTGTTTGTTTTTTTAATCCGTCATTCTTAATAAACCACATTTACTGTCTTACTGAATTTTATTTCTTCTTGCAGATCACTCAGGAAACAGAAATCTGGATTCAGCCATTTCACTCGCACCAACGATCCATTTCTCCACGTAACACTGATCACTGTTGGAAGATTTCATTAATCATGTTGGGAAGGGTATCAGACATGGTCTACAGCAAACTTGGAGTATTAAACTAGATTAAGCAAATAAATCCTCATTTGAGAAAGAGAAACTTCCTCATGATTAGCTCATTGAATAAAAGGACTGACTGCATTCCTAAGTTTACTCTGGCCACCTATCATAGCTGAGACAACATGAAACACTTGAACTATTTATACTCTATCTGGAACTGTCCAGCACAGAGCCAGTCTGCCCTTTCAACTGATAAACAATTGCAGGCATAAAGCTGGTGGGGGCAAAGGAGGCACTGCCTGGTAGCTGCTTTTCCCTTTCCCATACCACATGTAAAGGACACCCAGGAGGGAAAGAAACAGGGACAGACAATGAGCTCCCTCCATTAAAATGCTCCATCAGTATAAAGGATAACATAGTAAAATTACAGAAAATTATATGGTGTCTAACACAACAGAAAAATATATAAACCAGCCAAAAACTACACAGGTGGGTAAAAGATAATTATATCAAGTACATTAATTTATTGAGGTTACTCTGATCAGTGCTATCTTCTATTAATTATCGTATTTTTTCTTCCTTGTTTGCAACAAGTGGCATGGGCAGGTATTGGTTAAGAGTGGCAACAATTAAATGCTCTCTTTTTTTGGACATAACCTACTTGCAAAATTTTCTACTAATTCAAGCGCCCAATCAAAGCTTCATTTAAGATTTCCAGGCCTTTCCTACTGAGTTCTAAAAGATAATCTCGGGGTTCTTGCTACATCAAAATACAGAGTTGATAAGTATGCAGTCAAAGCCCTGTGGTTGTCCACATTCATGTTACAACAATATTTGTAGTGCTTTCCTGACAAAAAACAATTAGTGTAAAAAATCCAAGCACCACTCCAAAGTCAAACACACTAAAAGAAAATATGAGGGCAATAATAAAATGAAATTTTATAAAATAAAAATAAAAAATGATGTGAGCACAAAGCAGTTTTTGAAGAGGTAAGATATAAAATGTAGTGGTAATAAGTTTCACCTTTGCCCAAGTTTCAAATCTCATCAACAGGGCTTCTCATGGGCTTAGCAAGACATGCTTTAAACTAATATTGCTGTTATAGAGAAGTTTCTTATTTGGCATTTGTTTTTAAGGGTCATTCAGCAATGTTTGCTGACAGGAAAACTGAAAATATTTATTCATAAACAAATATTTTCCAAAACAGCTTTAATGACATCTAACCACCTACTTATGTGCAGTCACCCGTAACAACTATATTGTTTCTATGTCCTGTAATTACAGTACAAGATAAAGGTCTCATACGTGCAACTAACCACTTAGTAAATGATAGGCTATGTTGATAATTACAGACATTGCTCAAATCACAAAATTAAAATCTTTTTCTAAGTTTCCTAATAATCTTCCCTGTAGGCAGTTCTCCTATTATGCATGAATTCTACAGAAGCCTTCAAGAAATTGTCGTAATGCAGAAATATTTGTTTGAATAGTTCCTGCTGCCAGCAGTAAACTATAATTTATCACATTTTGGGATACACAGGCTGTCATTAATTCAACTCTCATTCCTAAGTGCTTTCCATTCTGTAGTCACATGGCACAGATTTGGTCTAAATAGCATCGGTAGCATCTTGAGAGCTTACCAATGATACTCAAAGACAGTTAATTCAAATTTTTGGTCTGTAAGTCACTTCTGCACAGGTTTCCAAACCACTGCTCAGTTATCAGTGGTATGAGGTATGGAAGCATTTTTAAAATCATTTTTGATCCATCTCTGTCAGTTCCTAAAAAGCAGATTTTAATGGGAGATTCGACTTATTTCTACAAGCTTCAGGTCACAAAGCCCATTCAGAAGATAAAGCATTGGTGTAGCTAGAACTGATGAGAAACACAAACCGGACTCGAGAAACAAATATCACTCTGAAGAGAGATAGTGCTGTTAAATGTTGTCTGGTTTTGCCTGAGGTTTTTTGCCTGTCAATTCGTCTGAAAATGTGCTGACATCTGTGTTCCTGTGTAATCTCTGACTACTGTGCTCCTGAATCAAATAAGTATATTAAAATGGAAATATCTATCTGAAAAGTTTGCAATGTTTTTACAGATATGCAAACAATATTTTGATATCATAATATGAAATAATATATAATATTGCTCAATGTTATGAACACACATGAAGTGTACAGTTTATATTCCTTGCTCTTGTCCAAATCAATGCCTGAAGTGACTGCAGCTTTTTCTACACTGTGCTTAGAAAACTTTTGTAGAGCTCATACCACTAAAATGTCTGTAGACATTCTCCCATCATCCTAGCAGGAAAGTCTCTCAGTTTAAAACCTGTGCAAGTTTGCCATTTGGGAATAAAATGGAAATGCTAATTGGGCTTTTTCTCTATTTCAAATACTTCCTTACTATACTAGTATTTAGAACCTCACTAACACCCAAAGGCTGGGTAGATGTTGATTGACAGTTTCTGCTCTGAAGACCTTGAAATCCTTTAAGGTTTTCAGTTCTTCAGAGACAAGAAGGACATTACATCAGTAAGAGGTCTGTGCAATAATGTATTGGCCTTCTCATTTTCTATGCATGGACTGTCCAAATTCTGATTCTAAAAATATAGTGCACAATATTTTCCTTAGCAAGACCTTACCTCAATTTTTTTTTAATTTCTCCCAGAAATAATCTGCAGAAGAGCTGACAACTTTGGATTATCCCAACACTGTCTTATTTGAACTCAAGGCACTCAGCCTCTTGCTTCATGTTCATGTCCTTCTCCTGAAAGAAATATTGAAATAAATTCAAAGCTTCAAGCAGCCAAAAACCCAACCAAAGCAGAAACAGAAATATTTTCCCAAATGTTTAAAAGTTACAGCAAAGGTCTCATCTTCATTTCCAAAATGCAGATAGAGACCATAAGAGATAAAGACATCATGTTACTTTCTAATTTTGTTTAAAATGAAACAATTTTGAAGATGATACCTGGCACCTGGGTGCCTTCTTTTGGATTTTTTTTCCATTGAAAGAGTTTTTTCAGTAAGAGCATGGAGTCTCCTGCCATCTCCAAGCTGATCTCAGAAGTACTTGTCTTTCCTTTTTGAATAAACATGATCAAAGAAATTATGTGTCTTTTCTCAGTTCCTCCCTACATTTTTTTTCTCCTCCCATATATTACCGTAATCATTAAAAAAAGTTCAGCATTTCTAGTCCTGATGTCTTTTTGTGTCTCTACTCACATCATGCATTCTATTAGCTGCCTGAAGGGAGAGGCAAAGAAAAAAGACAATAATTCTTCAGACAGATGAAGGCTGACATTTTATTTCTGTACAAAGAATAAGGGAGAAATTCCTATGTCACAAAGATTCCAACCATATCTTCCAACTCAAAGTAACCTGAAAATCCACTAATACAAGGGGAATTGTTGAAAGAATTGACCTGCTTAGGAGATAATTTTTTAAACAGTGGTGATTTTAAAAGTATATATTTAAGAGAACTTAGAATTAACATGAGTGTGTTTCCCAGTGAATGCCTACCTAAGGGAAACATGGTGTCAATACTAAAAAAATACCAAGAAGTGAGGAACAAGTATTAAAGGGAAAATGTTTTGAGAACTTAGATACACAAAACATGTAATGCGTTGTACCTTCCAGAGGCTTTACACCAAGACATTTCCCTGAGGTTACATGGATTTATATGAATTTTGGATTTAATTGTTTTTTTATTCCTGTGGGTAACAAAGAAAAGCTTTGAATCTAAAGGCTAAAAACCAGAATGAAGATACAAAAAACCCAAAATTTATTGTTATGAAGCAATCTTATCTAATTTGAACCCTTTTTTTTTTTTTTTTTTTTTTTTTTTTTTTTTTTTTCTTTTGACAACTGATGCATGAATCTTGAAATCTGGGTGTTAGCAACTCTGGATAATATACAAATAAATATCCATGATTGCTTAGTATACATTCTCACAACCGTCTTGTTCTATCAAGGGTAATACTAGGGGTTCATGATTTATCGTGAAGTGAAATAACTGAGCTCCAAAAAGTGAAACGTTATTTGAGGAACTACATCAAGATCTTTTCAGCCTTGTTAAACCTTTTTTAGACACAAGTTAAACTGGTTCTCTCACAAGCAAAGAGCTTGTACAGGGCAGAAAGGTCATGGAAATTTGAGGTAAGAAAAAATTTAGTACTTCAGTAAATATGATTATTTAAGGTATATATGTGTTAGTTTACAGCACAGCTACCTTCCTTCAACTACTATCAGTGTGAATGATTAAAAACAAATACCACAAAAAGTCTTTCTCTATATATTTACAATCTGGGACACCCATATAAAAAGGCACATTTACAACAGTCCTTCAAAATCATTACATGTCTCTATATTGCTGCAAGGTTTTGAATAAATGTGGTAAAACTAAAAATCTAGTGGTTCAGTAATAGCTTGTCAAAGAGCAATTGTTGGTAAAATGTTAATACCTCTCCTTCTCTTTTATGTTGAATGAATTATTCATTTTTCATTTATTAATTAACTGCATATTTGATGCTTTTAAAAGATTATTAATTCCTTTGTGCAGCTTGAAGTATTTACACTGGATTTGTATGATTTTTTATCACACTGACGGTTTAAACAGTCTGTCGTATAAAATACAGCAATTACTATTGCCTCATGTGGGAGAAGGTTGTAAAAACATGTCTCATTAATTTTATGAGGTCATCTAATTGATGTAAGAACCTAGCAGAAGTTCCAGCGAGCAGCTGGAAAGGAAGCAGCTCCCTGTGGGTGCATGGAGCTCAGGTGACTTCAGGCTCTGTGCCCTGGGAGGAATTCACCTGCAGCATCCACCAGCTGAGCAGGGCACGCTGTCCCCTGTCCCCTCTTTGGCATCACTGTTTCTTTCACATGTGCTCACAAACACGAACTGCAGTGCTGAAGGGAGAAAAGGGAAAGTGCTCAAATCTCAGTGGAAAACTCACCAAGTTTCACTGGACTGGGAATGATTGTATATGAGTAGATCAGTTCTACCTTGTGTCAGCACTTTGTGTCAGCACTAGAAAGGCTGCACAAACATGGAATGGAGATAGGAACATTTGCATCAAAACACAAACAGAGTTGTCTTACACAGATGTTTTTAAAATTGTATTATAAAAGGCTTTGATGTTTCTTACTTACCCCTTGGCACTTCCCCCTGGTGAGAAATGTCCATGAATACCTACAGAAGTAAAAAGCTCAATATGTGAACTATGTATTGTTCTAAGTGAAATAAAATTTATCAAAATTGCATAAATTTGTCTGTAATTCATCTTCAAATTTCAACCACTGGGGAACATGACATTGCACTTAAAATGCATATGAAAAGACAAATTCCTGTTATGGCAACCTTCCTTTAAACAAAACTCTGGAATAATCGGTTCTGTCTTATGATCCTTGTTCAGTCTATGAGTCTTTAGTCAAAAGGGTCAAGCACAATGCAGTCTTTCCTCTTGGCAGTGTGTTAAACTATTTACAAAGAAGTTTTCCCACTACTTTCATTAGTTCGGGGCAGTAGTTCTTGTATTATAGGACATGATTATTCATTAAGTTTTCCACTTATATTGAGAATCATGTCAATCAAATATGACAGCTATCAAATCAATTAAAAAGATTGTACAAAATGAAGTTTCTTAAAGCTTTCATTCATGGTAGTATCAAGCTACATGATTTTATGTGATTTAATGAAAACATTGAAATAGAACTTTTATTTTGTAAAAAGCTACCATCAGAACTAATTTTCTGTATAAAACCTAAACAGGTTTTTCTTTATTGACATTTTCTTCAACCTTCTAGTCAGAAAAAGCATTTGAAATTAAAGCCAAAGACGTTTTCACAGACAGAAAGAGGAGTGGTTTAGATTATACGTGAGAAAGATATTCTGTACTACAAGAGTGGTGAGGCACTGGAACAGGTTTCCAAGAGAAGCTGTGGGTGCCTCATCTCTGGAAATGTTCAAGGCCAGGTGGGATGGGGCTTTAAACAAACTGATCTATTGGGTGGTAACTCTGTCCATTGCAGAGGGTTGGAACTAGGTGATCCTTAAAGTCCCTTCTAACCCAAACTGTTCGATGTAACTATGAAGGACCATAATATGTTTTTACATGTAATAATGTTGCTCTCAGCAAAGCTGTACCAGATATTGAAAATTATGACAGACAACACCACTGGCCCTGTTTAAATATTTATTGTTTAAGTAGATGTGCCCTTCACTTTCTGAAAAAGAAAACTAAATATAGATGCATCATGCTACACAAGAACATGGAATATTTAAAACTAGGAGAAATCGTGACAACAACATAGCTAGGAGCTAAGCAAGAACCTGAGGGCATACACTATGAGCACCAAAGGACCAAGACTATTTTCAGAATGCAATGTCAATATTTCTAACAACCTCAGGAATTTTCCCTATCTCTTTCACCTTGCACAGCACTGATGGATTTTCCTCTATTCTTTAGCTAGTGTAATACGGATAAATACTTCCTGTCAACAGAATTGTTATAGTAATTAATACCAAGGCAAAATTCTAGTTCTTTTTAAAGTGATCAGTACAAGCAGTTGACATTTTCAGAGTCTATGCACTTGATAGTCTATTGCATATTTATGAGCATCCTTTATGCTTAATGTTACAGTAGAAAAATACAAGAGGCTCTTGAAATATCTTTACTCTTCCTCCAAGTGATATTCATAGAGCATTAAAAAAAACCTCATAAAAGAAGCAATCTTAGAAGCATGCTGAAAGCTCCTAAAATTTGTAAGGCAAGAGCCACAACTGCAATTTCAAGGCATCAAAAGGACAAGTCAAGTTTTTACTGTTATACACATGCTTACATATCTCACTGCAGATCCTTAAAGTTTCCCCTTTAGAAAGTATTATACCAAAGTATTATACCAACTCTTCACATGCCTTACACTTTCCATTTACTCACCATTTCCAGTGAGGATCAGAACAACATAGAAATACTGAAATGTGTTTGTGAAAATTTCAGTCACAGTCAGAAAAACCTTTTCTTCCTGCACAAAATGGACTAGCCAACTGAAAAGGATAGAAACGATGCTAACTGCTGCTAGGCAGTGGCCGAATATTGGAATTTCTCATGTTTCAGGGCATATGGAGGGTGGGACACACTGGATCCTTATCATGGAGAATAATTTCTCTGATTTTATGGATATAGCTCTAGTCACTACTCAAACCCAGAAAGAATAGTGCTAGAGAGCAGTAATGCAGTCAGAAGCACTGCTTTTACTGTGAACTACTGCCTGTATTAACAAACTCTCTTTCAGAAATAGGACAAAACATTCAGTCCAGTAAAGCAGCTCAACTTTTTTGTTCTTACAGGCTGCACTTCATAATCTTTGCTTCTTATTTAAGTCTTCTGTTATAATTCCATTTGTTGCTTCCTTAGGCAATAGCCAATATGTTAAGCTTCTGAGTGCTAAAGGGGCTGAACAAGAGGCATAATGAGAGCTAATGATACCAATAGCAGTGTTCCTGTAACTTAGAGCAGGAAAAAATCTATATCTGCAAACTGAATTCTGCACTAGTAATGAAGATGCCAATGTTGACGGCAGTACCACTGGAAGCAGTGTCATTGAGTAGATGGGTTTTGCTTTGATTTCTACTTAAAGACTAGAACAACTTAAAAAAAATAACTTCAATATTTCAGTAACCAGGGACAAGCAGGCATAATTGCTCCTGAAGAGTGCTCTTGCCTTGCTAATGGGCTTTGGGACAAAGTGCTGGCATCTGGCTTACTTGGTTTCATCTGGAATAGAGATCTTTTTGTTCCTAGTAGCTGGTACAGTGCTGTGGTTTGGATTTGGTACGAGAACAATGTCGATGACACACTGGTGTAGTTATTGCTAAGTGGTGCCTGTCAAGGACTTTTCAGTGCTCTGACAGCGAGGAGGTGCACAAGGAGCTGGGACATCTGACCTGAACTGGCCAGTGGAATATTCCATACGACAGAATGCACGCTCAGTATATGAGCTGGGAAAGTTGGCCAGGAGGGCCCAATCCGGGACCACCTGGGCGTTGGTCAGCTGGTGGTGAGCAGCTCTACTGTGCAGCACTTGTCTTCCGTGGACTTAACTGCTCTCCTTCTCCTTTCCATTAAAATTCTTTTAATCATTGTTATTATCAATACTGTTATTTCTTTCAATTATTAAAACTTTTCTTTTCTCAACTCATGGGTTTTGATTTCTTTTTCCCTGTTCTCTCCCCACGAGGGACAAGGGGGTGCAGGAAATGAGAAAGCAGCTGTGTGACATTGTTATATCTCTATATTGTAGGAAAATCTCTGAGGCAGATAGGCTCCAAAATACATTAAATTACATATACTATGACTTCCTACTATTAGATGGTCTGCATACATCTGCCATCCCATAACACACAGATATCTTTGTTGTCCTCTGGTAGCAAGAAAAAGATAGTGTCTCTTGTTCAAGTGGAAGAAATAGAAACACAAAGGATAAAGAACCTGTTCGAGTAGGTCTGTGGAACACTAGGAGACCAAAACAAGTTTTACAATATCTAGACTTCCCACAGAAAAAGCTTTTCTCTCCCCACAGGCAGGGGGACAGAGTTAATGTCTTCTGCTGACACAGAAATATCTGTCGAAACAGAAACAAAACAATTTTCCCTCCAGATTTCAAGCTTTGGGCAATAGCTAAACTGAGGGGTTTGCCCTTCAACAGACAGTGAAAACCTGTCTGAAATTAAGATTTCTGTTGCATCCTTGTGCTAATTTCACTGGAGGGTCTGTAATGAATTCCATCAATGCCCAGGACCACACCTAAAGGCTTCAGGCCCATGTAGCGGAGAGAAAGGCTTGGAGAGAAGACCTGGAGCAACCTGCAAAACTCAGCACAAATGTATCACAAAGACAGTTAAGGTTCAGCTTACCTCACACCCAAGAGCATGCCTCCCTGTGCAGAAATTAATCAGCCTTTTTTCAGTATTGTTAATTATAACATACAGAAAACAGCCACACTTACTTCAGTTCACACATTAAATATTTACAGTATCCTAAGGTTTGCTACTGTTTCAAGCTACTCTCCACTTATTCCTTCCTCTTTCTTTCTCCCTAGGTGTTTTTTTTTCAATGCTGCAGCAGAGTGAAATTCACAATAGCCATAATTGAGTTAGTATTATTCAAGCAATTTTTGATACACCCACATCAACTGCAAATCTTCAGGAGTTCACTGCTGCTGCCCAACCAATAACAAAGCTTTTGCATCCACTACTGCTTCTGTAATGGGATTGAAATTATTTCCAACATCCTCCTACCAAAATACTCATGCCAGCCTTTAATTATACTCCAATCTTCTTGTATATCCACCCCTTTGCAATAATCCCTTGCACAATGATTTGCATTTACCCGTGTTCTGCCTCTACTGTTCCATTTTGTTTTGAATACAGACTTTTAAAGACCTTAATTTCCATTGCTTGAATTCAAGCACAAGATTTTTCCTCTGAAAGAGTATGTGTTAACTTCTGATGCTTTTAAGTTCCTGAAACCTAGTCTTTTGCAGTCTGATAAAACAATTCCACAATGTTTGGAGATACCTAAAAATTTACAATGAAGGGTAATTCCTTAATAAACTATTTCAAAATAATTCTCGTTCATGAATGTATAAGAGCTGAATACAATTTTATTTTTCTGAAAGAGATTAGAAACAACAACCAAATTCAATCCAAACCCACAAAAAACCCAAAAGAAAACAACAACAAAAAAATCAACAACAGAAAAAACCCCAAGGAGCAGGAATATAAATCACTTACTTTCATCCAAAAGAGGACATCAGATCGCACATGTTCACACACGTTCACAGGACAGAGGTCTTTACGTCTCCTCCCTCTGTTAATTTTAATCAGAAACATCTTTTATTTTGGGAAATAAATGTTTTTAAAACTCCTTTTAAAAACAAACAAAATTCTGTGATTCTTTAATTGCTTGGAAATATTCAACATGTAAGAGGGTAAATGACAGGAGACATAAGTTAAATTTATCAGTGCAGATGGTTCTGGTGCACTTGCAACTGAGATAGAAGAAATATAGGCTAATATTTTTATTCTTTGGCAATAACACTTGAGCTTGCTTTTATTTTCAAATAAAAATATATTTGAAAATATTTTTCAAAACGAATGTAAGCACTGGACAGAACTGGAAATATGTGAACAGATTCCAAGGCAGCAGTGCATAAACGCTGGAAGCTTTCCTTTGTTTCAGTATTCAATAGAAATACTAAATACGGTGATTTTTTACAGAAGGATGGAGACTGAACACATATATGTATGTGTGAACATGGATGCATGGATGTGCACTACATTGAGTGAAAGCCTGAAAACATCAGTGAGAGCTTTTGCCCTCATTTTTAGACCTGAAGTTTTATTAAGCTGATATACAAGTCTTTTGCAGAATTTTAAATAAAGAAATATGAAATGCTTTGGCATAATTACTCATTGCCAGGAACAATAATATTCATCTTATGTCTATCAGAATTCCTTACAGCGGCCTTCAAAAAAATTAATGGAATAGACTTTACTTGGCATTACTGCCTTAAATTAAAGTCACTGTGTGTGTCACAGATTACATTTAAAGCCAACTTCTTCAGCTATTTATCTGCCCCTACACCCTGTCGACCGTCTAGAAAACACATTTTTCTGTGAGAATAGAGCAAATGATTGCCCTTTTGCTGTGAAGAATTAAAAACTTTTCAGTATATAGATGTCTATATGTTTTAATTTTCCTCCCTAAGAACACACCCTTTATGTATTGGTGTTTGGGTTTTTTTGTTGTAAAAATATAAACAAACTGAAAAAAAAAGAAAAAAAACCAACAAAACACAGAGAGAAAAAAAAATCAAACAAATCCCACAAAACTGTTTTCCCCAGGGACAGAATTTTTTCCCGTACCTATACACCTACCCACAAACAAGGTTTTTCAGGCAAAAAGCTGCATATTAGCAGAGAAGCAGAGACAGATTCAGAGCATATATTCATCCTGCAAGAGAGAAAAAATCCAAAGATAAATTCTATTCAATACTTTCAGGATATCTTCTAAATATGGATTTTTCTTCTTGTAAACCTGTCTGAAGAGATTTGCATATGATGAACCTCTCACTGCCTCAGATGAACAGAAGAAAGATTACTGAAGAAGCTACACTTCCATGCCTACAGTCATTTCATTAATTTACAAAATAATCCAGTGGGAACCCACTGAAGACCAGAAGAACATCAAATTGCTTCTCTCTCCTGATGTCATGTGTACAATGGGCACAGCTTCTGAGCACTCCTTTGAAGAAAAAGGTCATCCTTAAAAGGAATTTCAGAACATTTCAAGCATATTTATAATGCTTGACAAACTGTCACACTAAGTCAGCTATCCACTGATTATTTATCCACAAAAGAATATTTTCCACCTAAGATGTTTCATACACTCTAGACATAAATGAATACAGATTTCTTTCAACAGCATCCCACTTCACAATTAAAAGCAAGGGTGACTTCTGACAAAGTAAGTGTTGGGTAAGTAATACCTGCTGGAATTTCCTTCAAACAGGATTAATCAAATCATTCTTTTTCTGGTTCTTAGTAATACATGACCTCCTTGAGCCACTGAAGGACCTTACTGTAAACTCCGAACGTCTGTTCCTTTTTGAAATGGATCTCTGCAGGTTGGAGACAAGTTTATGCAATTTTATTTCCACTTTGATGTTTTAGAAGGGACTTATTTGCAGGAAAAAGACACTTTAAAGTTAGATAAAAAGTTTTTCTGGATATGTGGGGGTGTCTGGAAGACAAAAAGTGTAGTGTGTTCTTCACAATCTTCAGAAGAAAATCACTTTAGCAGCAAAACAAGATACTGGAAACAGTTTTGTGTAACAGTTAATTTTTCAGTCATTGTGATTTTTAGTGTGGCAAAATCTTTATGAAATTAGCATAGATTTATCACAGCTAATTTTTTTTTTTTTTTTTTTGTGCAGGATATCTGAATGACAGAGTTATATTTTAATATTTGTTAGGAACTGTCCCCTTGCTAACTTCTACAGGTACACTTACAAAGGAAATTCTATGTCAAATGATAGCAGATAATAAAGCCTTAACTTGTGAAATAGGTGGGGAGATTATTCTGCTAGATGTGACCCTCTCCCTTGTCCCCCAGAATCCTCAGCTAACGTTACTGATATAAGTCTGTGCTGTCTGTTCCTCTGGAAAACCACACTCCCCTTTTCTTTGCTACCTGAATAAAAGCTTTTCCTGAAGAACTAAAATGTTCAAATTGGAAAATCCAAATGGTTAAAGGAAGACTTTTTCCATTTCCACCAGTAATATTTCTCTAATTTCACTTCCCAGAAACTGTGCATTGGGCCAAGACCGACAACATGACTAAAATGTCAATAGGTAAAAATCACTAAATTAGGAAAAAAAAAAAAAAAAGGCAAAAACCACCAAAATAAAAACAACCAACCAACCAAAAACCCTCAACGTTCTCTTGAAGAGAATTTCAAAGTGCTCCAGTCATCAATTAAACCTGGAGAATATATAGCATTCAATTTAATTCTCAAAAATATAATATCAATTTACTAATAAGTAAAAAACTCTGAAAGGCTGCTTTAAAGTGTCTGTTTTGAGACAGTGAAAAGCAAAATTTTTAGACAGCCTCTTCATATTGTTGGGACATAAACTCACAAAAGAATTTGGAAAATGGCATAAATGACATCTCTCACAAAGCCTTTAACAGAGTGGCCACTGGGATTTGCAGTATATTCTGCTTTAGTTGTTTGCTAAGAGTTGCCTATAAAGGGACAAGGAATGTGGTGAAATGGCCTGACACAAGAGTTAGAACCCATGAAGAAATTAGCTACTGTACCAGGACAATGAAAAAACAAACATAGAGCTCCCCTCCTTCACAGAGAGTGATAAATAGAGAGTGATAAGTATAGGATAATTCCACCATTAAATTCCTATTTTCTAGGTGAGTAGTACTTTCTCCACCTTTCCCCCAACTTAACCTCATTAAGATCCAGACTATGGAATAATGATAATGTATACAAATCCTTCTCCAACCTTTCCTCCAGAAACAGCCCCAAATCACTGCCCATGAATCATCACACCTTTGTCTACAGCAGGTTACTCCAGACTCTAAAGACATTTCAAATAGTTGTCTTTCTTTTTAATTTAACACCTTTTTCTTACTTTTCTCATAATGAATTTATTGTTGAGCATCACCCATACCATAAAGAAATGCTTATCTCTGAATTAGTCCAGAAAAAGATAGATGAGCACACGAACATGTGTTGTTCAGTGCTATTTGTGTGATAAAGGGAAGTTCTTTCAAAGTCATGCTTTGAATTAAGGCAAAGCTATTCCTGAGCAGTCTCTAAAACTCCCTGAGAGGAGGTTGTAGGGAGGTGGGGGTCAGTCTCTTCTTCCAGGTAGCAAGTGATAGGATGAGAGGAAATGGCCTCAAGTTGCAGCAGGGGACATTTAGGTTGGATATTAGGAGTAATTTCTTCACTGAAAGAGTAGCCAAACACTGGAACAGGCTGCCCAGCGAGGTGGCGTAGTCACCATCTCTGGAGGAGTTTAAAAGCTCTATAGAAGTGCCACTTGGGGACATGGTTTAGTGGTAGACTTGGCAGTTCTGGGGGAACGATTGGGCTTGACGATTTTAAAGGTCTTTTCCAACCTAAATTATTCCATGGTACTATGATAGAAAAGAAGAACACCACTGCCACAACCACCACTGGAGTGCAGACAGTCAGGACATCAGAAGAGGGAGAGGGGCAGAGGCACATCCTCTTGCCTGAATGCTCTGACAGGCACTCACTGCTGCCTGCAGGCCAGGTAAAGCTGGGAACACGGTCCTGTCATTTGCCTTGACGACAACATTGGGTTTCACTCATAAAAGCAAATTTGTATCAAAGAGGATTTTAAAAAGAGTAATTTTTAAGATACAGGGCACTTGTTTCTCACCTCCATCTTCCTACACCTGCTCAGGGTATTCCTGCTGCCTTGAGTGGCCGAGTTCCTGGCAGCACCTCTGCACAGAGCCAGTCCCTTCTCTCTTCTCTGGTGACTTTGATTGAAAGCCTTTGGGGCAGGAATGACTGCAATCAGCTGTGAACAGAGGCATGTGGTAAGGAATGGCAGAGACTGCAGCAGAAAAGTACAACTGTCTCCACTTCCAGTCAAGATAGGTAAGCCCTCCAAAATACCCTCCTATATCCCCTATAAAGGACAGCAGATTTGACACAATGCAAAAGAGCCTAAATTTTTACTATACTGACCCAGCATACACCACGTTACTCACTGTTCTGTCATGGGCACTTTGATACGTGGTCACTTTGGCAAAAGCTTGTCACTCAGAGGAATTCCACAAGAGCAATGTGGACTCAAAACTAGAAAACAGAAAAAAACCCAAACCGTCAAAATAGTTGCATCACAAAGACAAACTAGGGAAAATACTTTAACCATCCCAAAGTGCCCACTTCTTTGTTCACTTCTGCAGTGAAAACTGCAAACCATTTCACAAGTGAGCAGTAGGAAAAGTTCAAGTAGCATTAAAAAATGCAAATGAAAGACATTGTCACAAGTATTCTGTAAAAAGTTACAAGAGAAAGAAGAGAGGAAAATACAGGCAAGCCCCAGGGAAATATAAAAGCTACTTGAAGTTGCAAAGTGATAGTTGCATACACCTGTATTCTCCATTGGAAGAAAAGATAGTATCTCAAACTTTTAGCAGTTATGAAAAGAGAATTAATGTTTTAAGTATTCATTAAAAAAACCAGATGAACTTATTATAATTATCCTTTTCAGCTTAGTTCTATGTTAAAAGGAGAGATATCAGCTTCCATTAATGCAGTAAATAGAAATAATCAACTGCTAAAATACTAAGAATAATAATATAAAATCAGTTTAATGAAACCCTGTAAGTAAGGAAATTAAGTTTATGGTGACCTATTGTGAATATGAAGAGAATTCTACTGAGAGGGTTCAAGTGGTCTAAGCAAAAGAAGTTTTCTTGACATAAATCCTTCATTACTTTCCAAAAGCGAGCTACTTTAATAGACTTTGGATTAGTCTGGTATGTTAAATAGAGAAAATGTTGGTTTACCCAAGTGAAATGCTTTCAGGAAATGTATTCAACTAAACTACTATCAAGCAGTTTTCTGAGCTCATGGGCGGAACTTTTAACAGAGGAGAAAGTTCCATCACAAGCAGCCGATTTCACTGAAGAGATAAGAGAGACAGGTTTTAGCTACGGCCTTTGAATTTAGGTCTCCAAATCCAAGGAAGTATCTGAGCAACTATCTACATTGCTGAGAGCATCCATTTTTAGCTAATCAGCATTTACTTTTATACAGAGTTGAATCTGAACCTGTGATTTGAGCTTGCTGCCTATACCTTTATGGCCACCATGTTCTCAAAGAGGTACATGGGAATGCCTTTTGTCCCCATTCCTATCCAAAAAGAGGCATTAAACTATCACCACAGAACATTTTTGTTTGCACAAACTTCTTGATCTCTGAAAAATAATTTCCTGAAAAACAGAATTAGCAAAAGGATTTCTTTCTCTAGGAAAGTAAATGGAAAATTTCTGACATATATACTATATAGGAAGTTCCCATATAGAACTACTCATGTTTTAGAAAAAAAACACTACATTTAGTTTGTATTCCAGTACAAGAAAAACTTCTGTGGCATATTTGGACCACAGCACATCATAATTTCCTCAGCCTGAAGAGGAACATCAGCTAAAGTATGGTTTCTGAATCTCTGGGTGCTGAGACCCATTTCTGAAATGGATTAAGAAATTACTGTAGAGAAAAGGAATGGAGAACCAGCATTGTCGTGAGTGTTCTTCAGGAAAGCTATTTAGAAAATAGGTTTATATATTCAGCTACGAATACAGTAAATTCCCCATTTTCTACTTTGCTTCTCCTTACGCCAATGATGTTTTCATTCCATGGCACTCAAACGTCTCTGAAATGATGATTTCTCACGCACAAAAGGAAACATAAAATCTTGTTGCCTTATTTGTTGCAATGGCTGTATTCATTGCTATCTATACAGGTCTATTGCCTAATATTTCACTAGGATGAAATCTGCAAGAGACGCTGTTACTGAAATGTCCATCATTCCAAAATGATCATTCTTTTTATGGAACCTAATTAATTTACATGTCTTGATCCATTTAAGTATGTTAGGAAGTATTATATTACTATGATAGAGACAGTAAGGCGTATTTCTCTTAACAGAATTCAAATCTTTCTAAACAAGCCATCTTTGCTATACTTGTACCTTCAATTTCATACTTCAGCAGATGGTCTATTAGACTCAGCTGTTTCCTGCACTGTTCTTTAGGAGAGTAAACAAAAAGTGCACCCTAGAACTGATGTTTGCAAATGCTTTCTATAAAATAGAGAACATTAGCCTATCCCAATGCTAATAAAATATGAATGCAGAAATAGTAAAAAAGTTTGTATTGGAACAGAAATAAAACACAGGTATGGTAGGCCCAGGGTCCAAGTAGCTGGGAAAAACCCCCAACCCAACAACAACAACAAAACAAACAAAAAACCCCTCCCTGGGATCCTCACAGGAAATGTATTATTTGCTAAAAATAAAGTATTAATAATAACATATCTCCAGATGAAATTTTTTCTGCAGTTTAGTACCCTGTAGACATGAAAAACTATGATAGGAAAATAATCAGGGTAGCTGTTATTTCTTCAAAGTTTTTTGACCAGGCCTCTGATCAGTGCAGCTGACCTTTTTGTAGGTCTTTAAAAACAATTATCTGTATTTACACATCTGATGTTTAATCAAGTAATTTGCACCTGATTATCTTAGGTACAGGTAGGAAGGTAGCCCTCTACGTCAGAATGCCTGTATATCTTCCAGAGATAATTAATTCCTTAGGAAACAGAGATGGTTGAGGGGTCACCCAGTCATCAGAGTACCTCCTCATAGCACAGGAGAGACACAAATAAGAAGTTAAATAAGAAGTCTGTACCAGTAAAAAAAAAAAAAATTAAAATGTCCCTCATAAGAAAGAGGTGAGAAATTAAAATAGTTTCTACCATGAAAAATCACAACACAAGAATTTAACCCCACGTTAGGCAAGTGGTAAATTCTTTCCCCTGAATAGTGAGGAGCCATGAAAAGGGGTTTGAACACAGCTTCACTTGATGTTTCTGGGTAGACATCACCCAAACAGCAGGGAAGATATTTTATTTTGAGGAAAAGAGTATATCAAATGGTCAGAGACAGCAAAACCAATCAATTTGCCATGCTCATTTTGGAAATTAGTGTGGCTAAACCACTGAGACTAGATCTGTGGGCTTCTGGCATGCTATTTTTCAATTTTACTAATACTTGAGTTGAAAACATATTTGGCAGGAACTTTTTACCAAAGTCCACACACAGCATTTCACAAGGAATCAAAGAAACTACTTCTAAACAAATATATTCCTTCTATGCTTTGAAGCATACTGTGATTACAGAAGCTTATACTCATCTCATTTAACTTTAAATTTATCCTTGTTCTTTCATGCTTGGATTGTAAAAAATAACTTTCCTTCTTGGGTGTTGACTAAATCTCAGCATCAACTTTAAAGCAAATTATGTTCCACTCAGATGCCTCCTGTTTTGGAAAGAGGAAGAGGTGGGGAAAGTTGTAAGCAGTAAGCACCCCTTTGATCTGAGCTCTCAGCCTCACCAAGCAGCTCTGTAAACTGGACAGGAGCGGAGATGTTGACTGATGTAGCACTGGGATTATCTTCTAAGTGTTTGCTGAAAAACCTCTTTGAGGTGCTTTAAAATATTATTGAGTGGTGAAACAGAGCCAAGCTAATGAAGAGATGCCTTGCAGTTAGATAAGGCTAATTTCTGCTTCTCTTTTCATTCCCAAACTGCACCAAATAAATAGAACCTTCACTAAATGCAGTTATTTCATCACTTGCTTATTAGCTGGGCTGCGCTCACAAAATTAGCCGGCTTTACTATATCCTCTATTTTAGATACTTTCTTGAGTCATTTTAGTTTAATAAACTTAATAAACTTTAGCAAAACCAATGTCAAAATTGTAGCAAGCAAATCTACAAGTAACGTATCATTCACTGGTGGTTCTTAAACATCACTATGATGTTTAATTTTTTATTGATAAGAGCACATTTGAACTGGGGTAGCCACGCCATAAGTGTGGTTCCTGTTTCAATGAAGAGTCTTTTAGCACCTTCTGAAGTAGAAAGTTTGCAAGTAAATCGGACATTTAAAACACATTTCTTATTTATTTGAAACTGAAACACAGACTGAAAGATTAAGAAAACTTCCCAAGATCTTTCTCTGGTACCTGTTGGATTCCTCTACACCTTGAATAAATATAATTTGCATAAATTTATGCTGCAGCTGAATTTGGGAGGGGATATATGAATTTTCTTTCACCTATGGGATGGATGAGTAGGATTTCTTGACACACAGAAAGAAAATAATCTGCTCAGTAGCATCCAGAAAGGTCTGTGCTTTCTTAACTGACATGCAAAAGACACAGTAGATAACTTTGGTGATACAAAAAGTACATATATACATGTATTTTTCCATCCTGCCCTGCATCTCAAGATTCTCTTCCATACATGCATTCCATACACATCCTGTTGCAAAGGCTGCAGCAACCTTTGGAAATTCTAAGAAATACCAGTTAAAATGATGTAAGAGGATAAAACTTTAGAGAGTAGTTTAGGCACCAAGGCTGCTCATGCTTTTTTAATCTCCAAATGAAAACCAAAGCTGTTGAAAACTTGGGAAAAAAACCCAATGTGCATTCCAAAATCTCTCTTCTTTTCTGTTTTGATATGCAACAGAAAATCTTATTTTGGCACAGGTTGAATACTTTTACGCTGCTAAGGAAATATAGGTCACAAAAAGCCCCTCACCTACTTCAATTCCCACAGCTGCAAGGAGAATCTGAAATTACTTTAATCCCTTTTTGAAGCCCAAGGAATGTGGGCACTCATAGGATAAAAAGAAGACTTTCAAAAAGTAGAAAACAATAACTAGGGAGGGGAAAATGCATAGGGGTTTTTTGAGGGCTACTTTAGAGCATAAATCAGGACCTCACATGATGGCAAACGTAGCTGCAGCCATGTAGCGTGTGCTTGTGTGTGCTCATGTGTGAAATCAGTGCTGAATTTTTACTCAGAGATACAACCTTCTCTTGATACATCCCTAGCCCTAAAATGTTTCACTTTTCAATTTCATCCCAATATGCACCAAGAACATTTTGCGATTTCATCTCACTCTTCCCACAAGCAGTTCCCATTACCATACCTGATAAATTAATTAGAAAATTACTGTCCATTAAACTTACACCAGAAGACTGAAATTATGTCAGCATCAGTTTTCACTTCATTAATATTACTTCACTTTTTCATGCTTAAAGACTATATTTTGAAATGTCAGCATGCTGGGGTCTTTGAAAATTTGTTACATTTTCCACATATGGAAAATGTTCAACACTGGAGCAAGTGATTATCTGTCAACAGAGAAGGCATTCTTTTTATTTCAATAACCTGCCCATAGGTTTTTGAACTTAGTGTGCTGTAGGAAGTGATTCACAGAGTCCTAGAGGATTAGCTTTTGACTTTCAATCAGTGAATTAGCTGATGGGCATAAAATGGCAAATAACCATGCTACACCTCATCACCTATGGATCTGTAAAAACTGAATGTTGTTCTACACATTAGCTTGGCTACCTGATTTCAGTAATTTTCAATCATAATTTCCCCTTCAGCTCTGCATTTTTATTATAACATGACTCTCTTTGGGTATGACTTGAGAAATCTGAAAAGACCAACCATGAAATCAGATGTTTGCCACAATAATGGCTACTTTAAAGCCATTCATCTGATCCAAAACTAGATATAGACTCTACTTGCCATCAACAAAATGCAGCTGTTTTACAGTCCTCTTCAGTCTGATCTCAGAATTAAGATAAAAATACCATTATTTTCTAGAATTAACATGGTAGAATAAGGCAAGTGGGAGTGGGATGCTGTTTGACAAATAAAGTAAGTAAAAGAAAGGCACTTTCAGCCTCATTATTTATATTGTAATCAGACTGGTTTAAGTACCCAGCTTACAACTGTCCTCTGAACAAAAGTAATTTTAAGATTTTTAAAAACTTTCTCTTTTTCCAATCTTCTGCTAATATTATTTAATAACAAAGAAATATCTATTTGATGATAATATATATAAATATTTCATTGCTTATCTCACTTAACTCCCTTAAACAATTTTCAGTTATTGAAATAAAAAACAAATGGAAATTTGAAAACAATTAAGCAATAACCCAAAACCTGCCAATATAGGTGTAATTTAATAATAATAATAACAATAACAATAACAATAACAATAACAATAATAATAATAATAATAATAATAATAATTTTTTTTTAAAATAAAACTGCTATTGAGGATTGACTCTTCCAGGAATGACTGCATAAGGAAATTTTTATTTGCTCATATAAAGGGAATCTAAATCTGAAGGTACAGAACACAATGTCCTTGTGTGAATTTTTAGCAGGACCTAGAAGGAAATTAATTCTGCAACTCTTATTATTGTTAATGGGAGTTACTCAGCCAAATCTTCATGCACGAGTCATAATTAATATGTACCCTTATGGTTTTTCTGCATAATATTGTAAATTAATTTCCACAAACAAGTTCCCAGCAGTCATTTAATACAGTAGATCTGATTCTGATTCCACAAAGGTCCCTTGATTCACTTCAGTGTAAGCCTGAAAGTGTGGCAGCATTAAAAGGAGCAGAGACCTGCTTGAACACCTTAAATTAAATACTCACCCTGTATTCAGGTGTAACTCAACTACCTTAAACAAACTAGCCCAAATTTACACCAGTACAAATGAAACCAGAATCAAACCCTTACTTCTACAAAGCAATTTCTTCCTTAACTCATCCACTGTGCTATTTCCACATCAGTAACTTTCAGATGGGGTCTATAAACACTTCACCTTGCTCTACCAGAAACCACTCCAGCATGGAACTCAGTTAGGGTGGGTAGTATTTATTCTGGTCAGATCTTTTCAATGTTTCTCTTAAATTTCAGGCTGGTACACACTACTTCAGTAAGAATATACTTTTATACAAGAAGAATTGAGGAAAATTGTTTTCTTTTGTTCCTCTCTTTAACTTGCAAGAAAACAGCAACCCAAAACATTTCAGCATTGGTCCTGTCATTCACTGCTTTTGCATAAGGCTTCTTTATTGTCTTAGCATCTGTTCTTCAAGGAACTGCTGAGTTCAGCACGATGAATACCTTTGTACAGATGTAAATTTTTAGCTTGCTTACATGCATCATATAACACACAAGTGGAAAAAAAAACTACCACTGATTACACAAAGTGCAGAGGCCATAGCTATTTGTAATAGTATGTGAGGGAATCTGTTTAACCCCGTTTTACTGCAGGCTTTTCCATTTCGAGACTTGCTCCTCTGAATGGTGACAAAGTTGATGAATCCTACTGGATGGGCCTTCTCACTGTACTGCATACGTATATCTTGCTCTGCTCCTGAGGACCCCAGACCAGCAAATATAGGGCTTTATCACACCTGCTGATGGATTCTCTGTGTTGAAGTGGCTTTGTGCCTAATATCTCCCTGGTTAGCACATACAGGAATCACAGAACATAGATTGGTTTGGGTTAAAAGAGATCATTGAGTTCCAACCCCCCTGTCATGGGCAGGGACACTTTCCACTAGATCAGGCTGTTCAGAGCTCCATCCAACCTTTCCTTGAACACTTCCAAGGATGGGGCATCCACAGCTTCTATGAGAAACCTGTTCCAGAGCCTCACCACCCTCACAGGAAAGATTTTTTTCTAATATTTAATATGAACCTACTATTTTTAAGTTTGAAGCCAGTTCCTCCTTGTACTGTCACTACCTGCTCTTGTAAGTAGTTTCTCCCCATCTTTCTTGTTGGCTCCCTTCAGGGACTGGAAGGCCACAATTTTGTCACCCCTGCTTCTTCTCTTTTCCAGGCTGAACAACTCCAATTCTCTCAGCCTTTCCTCATACAAGAGGTGCTCCATCCCTCTGATCGTCTTGGTGGCATTGTCTGGACTCCAACAGGTCCACGTCCTTCCTGTGCTGGGGACTCCAAATGAGTGGAAAAGTGCTGTAAGTACAAGTCCTAATTCTATCTGAACTAGTTCAAGCTCTTTAGGTTCTGGTACCATGCCATAGTTTCCCATTCAACTAATTTTGTGTTTTGAGCTTAGTTTCAGTCAGAGCCAAATCAACAGCTTGAGTTTCGCCCTGGCTTTTGCCTTACTGTCTTAAAAAATCTCTAGACTGCAATGCCATCTGCCATGATCCTGGTCCCCCTAAGCTCTGTCAGTGCAAGGTTCCTGTGTCATCACAGCTGGTTTGCACAGACCAGTGGGTGCTGTCCCTATCCCAATCTGCTACTTCTACCAGAGATTTCTACTCCTCCTCATTGCTACTAAAAAGACAGCCATAGTTACTATCTTAGACTTATATTCTTATGTAATGAATCCCACCATCCTGGGAGGCCTACTACTGAGCCAGAGGTGATGAATAATCTTAGTTTAAAGTGCTTGAGAGGATTTTTTTTTTGGTTCTCTTATTATTATCACAAGAGAATGCTTTTTTTGTTCTAATATTATCATTAACAATTTGTACTATAGAAAGTAAGTTTATAAAGAGTTTGGATGATGTTAGTCTGGGGAAAAGCTTGAAATGAGCTCAGAGCTTATCAGCTTATGATTCTGGTTAAAGAGTGGCTCTTGGAAAAACTGTAATTATGCATGCACGGTGCTGCAGTTGTGTTAATAAATCCTGCCTCACTCGAGGGTCACCATGGAACCACCTCCCTGTCTCTGCATCCACAGCCCTGGCAATTTGCAACCCAGCTAAGCTACCCTTGGATCATGGGAGCTGTCTGCATTTTTATACCAGGACAAATGCTATATCCAGCTTAGAGATCTCTTACTTATTGTCTCTGATATGTCTGTGTCATGCAATCCCTGTAAGATTTTGCCGCCTAATGTCTTATTTATGATTTCTAAGAACAAGAAGGCCTGAGAAAGATACTAGAGCACAGCCTGTAAGAATATAGAAGCAATAACTTTCTGTAATTGTCCTGGAAAATATAAATGGTGCAATTACTAGCAGAGATAGGATAAGATTCAGTCAATGGTCTTTGCATTCCTGTGAGGATGAAAAATGTTGATACCTGAAACTACACATAGTGTTTTGTAAAATATTAACCCTAAAGAAGTCTGCATGTCAGTCTTTTGGACAGTGAAAGTATAACTGCTTATCTCTGGAGCTGCTCTTGTAAGTAAAAACAGCTGTGTGTATAATTCTTTTTAGTAAAAATTATTTTCACTTGAAATAGTACCAAAATTTTTGTCTTGCTCTCTTACATGTTACTGAATAAATAACCACAGAATCCCTCAAATCCTGTACGCCATACTTTGTGTTAGTTTTGCATGGATTGGTTTTTGGTAGCAGGGGTGCCACAGAGTTGGTTTCTGTGAGAAGCTGCTGGAAGCTTCCACCATGTCCAGCAGAGCCAGTCCCTGATGGCTCTGAAGATGGACATGTCACAGGCCAAGGCTGGGCCAATGAGAGATGGTGGTACCACCTCTGTGATAACACATTTAAGAAGAAAATCCCAAAACAAAATGGGGCACAGTTTTTTTCCAGCAAGAGAAGAGGAGGAGGTGAGAACATGTGAGGGAAACAACATGGAGACACCAAGGTCAGTGGAGAAGGAGGGGGAGGAGGTGCTCCAGGTGCCAGAGATGAGATTGCTCTGCAGGCCGTCGTGAGGCAGCTGTGCCCCTGCAGCCCATGGGGATCCATGGGGGATGCAGAGATCCATCCATCTCCCTGTGAGGGAGGTGCCCACGCTGGAGCAGGTGGGTGCCTGGAGGAGGCTGTGATCCAGGGAGAGACCCAGTGGAGAGAGAGGGCCCCTGCTCCCAGGCTGGATCAGCCTGTCCCCATAGAAGAGTGACCCACGCCACAGCAATTTTGGTAGGACTGTCTGCCCATGGGAGGGACTCACGTTGCAGCAGTTTTGGAAGGACTGCTCCTTGTGAGATTGGAACCATGCTGGAGAAGCTCACAGAGAGCTGTCTCCTGTGGGAAGGGACCCCACGGTGCAGCAGAGGAAGGGCTCCTCTCCCTAAGCAGTGGAAGAAGACTTCAGGTGACAACTGACCAAAACCCCCAGATCCTCTTCCCTGTGCTATAGGTAGGAAGGAGGAAGGAGACGGGGGAAGAAAAGGTGTTTTTAAGGGCTTATTTTACTTCTCATTATCCTCCTCTGACTCTGTTAGTAATCAATTCACTTTGTACTTCTAAGTTGAGCTTGTTTTGCCCTTGGGAGTGTTTTCTCCTGGTCCTTATCTCAACTCATGACCCTTCATTAATTTTTCCTCTCCTCTGCCTGGCTGTGGTAGGGGAGGATGAGTGAGCGACTTTCATGGATGCCTGGCGTTTAGCCAGTGTCAAAAACACACATAAAAACACTGAAGAATATTAATTTTAAAGGAACAGAAGACATATCTCTAAATTCCCAAAGACAATGACACATGGAAGAAAATTCCAAAACCTTGTAAAATACATGTAAAAAAGTCAGATCTCAAAGTATTCAAAGATTCAGTGAACTCATGGATTTTCAGAAGCTCATTCTCTGAAAAAAATTAAAATAGAGCATTTTTTATTATTTAGGTCCTTAAATATCTGTAAGATGTTTAGATACCAAATCAAAATAGCAGGATATTAAAAAAAAAGTTATAAAGAAAGTTATAAGTGAGAGCCAATGGTTATAAATTGGAAAGAAGTGATAAAAAAGCAGCAAGAGTCCACTTCCAGTGTATCCTCTAAATATGAGTCAGAGTACAGGATACCTGAATTTCAGCTACAGCAAGGCATTATGCACACAAGGATGTAACAACAGGTCCAAATAGAAGACTTCAACATTTTTAGAATTTACAAAGTACATATCACATGTTCAAAAAAACCCCTTCAACTTTTTATTAAAATTAGAAGACAAATATGAAATATTACTGACATTATCAAATGACAGATATGCCCAAATAAAACTCATATTCTTCATCTCTTCTATGAATAATTTGTATAACATCAATGTTATTTGTTTAGTTGAATAATGTAATAGCATCTATCATAACTACACTACAAAAGCAACCCTCATCCTGCCAACCTGTGTGCACAAACATCCTTCCCCTACTTAGTAAGTCAAGCAAATCTGCAAATAAACCCTTGCATAAAAACATGATTGCTCTCAAACTGATGATACTGGGAAACATAATTGGTGTTCTTAATTGATTCTGGCACATTCCATAGGAATGTCCTGTACCTTTTCTACACTATTATATTTTTTGATTGTTTGTTTAAGCTGAGAGAATGGCAGAAATGTCTCCATTTCAGAGGTAGTTTGATGCTTTAGTTTTACTTGCTTTTTAAGCCATTTTCAGTGACAGTACCTCTGCAAAAAAAAAAAACAAAAACCCAGCCCCAAAATCTCACATGTCAAAGAAAACCCCCGAGGATGAAAGTCTCTGCTCTCAAAAGGAGTCCCATGAAAAAGGAAAGTGGATTTTTGCTGGTGCAAGAATATGTCTTAAGGCCTTACTATGAACCTTGAATGCACATCTATGGCTATACAAATACTTTTAAGGATTAAGCTGTAACTTCAAACTTGCCTAATCAACAGTAATTCAAGCAGAAATATAATAGAAAAATCATTACGAATAGTAATTTTGCTGACACAGATTTCTATTAAAAGCATCTTAAATTGGAATGGCTGCACACAGAAAATGCTTTTTCCCCCAAAACAACTGTAAGTGATTAGTCTATAAAAAGATTAATATCTCCTAGAATAGAAAATCAAACCAGGAACAGCTTTGTTCAGGCATCTGCTAGCAGTGGAAAACATATTTTAGCTCTGGCCAAATGCTGAAATAATGTTTTTATTCTGGAAGTATTTGGCTATTTTATGTTCCCCTCATTTTAGTTTTGTAGATTTCATGCTGCAGCCACAACAGTGTTATCAACACCACTAACTTTTTTGTGTTATTTAATAAGGAAACCTATGGTTTCAAATTAAACAACATCACCAGAATTAGCATTTGCATAGTCATTGCAGAGGAGTGATTAGACTAATCAAAACTCCTTGATTAAAGAATGTTTCCCAAGTGTCTGTCCCTGATAATTACTATGCAACCATTACAGTCTAGGAGATAAAACTGAAGGCCTTCATGCACATGCTTTGATGCTTTTTTTACATAGAAATGATTTTTTTAAGATTTATTTTATTTTATATATTTTTATGTATAGCTGATGCAATCACAGCTTTAGGAGTTGGTATGTTTTTTTAAATAGCAAATCTTGCAGAATTTACAGTAGAATTACAAATGTCAACAAGAGCACAGAAATCTTTAGTTCAGTTTTCTTAAGACAAAAGCAGAAGGGAAAATGCCTCTACATCTTTGGGAGGAGAGTCTGCATTTCAGCACCCGCTCTAAAGATTTTGAATGTACTTTACAATAGATAAAATACATAAAGAGCCTTTAGAATCATTCCCTGGATTCTTCTTTTTCTTTGAAAATGTGAAACATGGATAAGAAGAAAATGAAGGTGAGTTACTTCGTAACTATGTGTTGAATGCACTGGGAAATGATCTGAAGCAAAAATGGTCTTCATATGCTTCAGCTACATTTTTGAAGAAGAGTAATACCCACTGCAGGGAAGGTGTCCTGACTTATGACAGGTGTACTAAGCCCAGAGATATCACAAGGGGTTTCTCCAAGCATAAGGTAACAGATTAATTTTGGGTCAGAATTCATGGCTTTCAACACGGTTTAAATGTAAAGTAGATACTGTGCTACTCAGCCATAACCAAGATGCAAGAACATCCACAAATGGCAAGGTCAGAGACAAAATATTAAGGAACTTTCCAGTTTTACTGGCAACAGCTGTGCTCAGATATTGAGAGCTGCATCCTTTTACTTAGAAAATGAAGCACCCTTGTACTCAACTTGTCCAAGACCACAGACTCAAAGCAAAGGGCAGCTTCCAAGGTCAAGGGAGGTTTTACCCACTGCAATCTCTTATCTCATCAAAGCAAAGTTTAAGAGCATCCTTAACACAGAATGTAATTGCCGTATATTTAATTTAAGCTACTATATAGGATAGTAACAGTCCCTTTTTACAGTCTATAGAAAATATATGCACTACAATCTCATTTTTTTTCTTTCTCCACTCCCAGTGTTTGAATTATTCATGTAAGTAGTAATTGGAAGGATGATTAAATTAAACCACCTGGAAGAAGCTGTATATAAATTTCACTATGTTTTTACAGTCATGTTTAATATCAAAGCAAAATATACATAAATCATAAACCAAGCTCATGTCTATGAAGGAAAACAAATAAATAAATAAATAATTGAAAATATCAATTCTTAATTCATCCTTATGTAAAAGTCTTCTTTGCAAGCAATATATGTTTGGTCTTGTTCCTTTAAACAGGTTAAATTGTCTAAAAAGATCTCTGGAGACTGCAGCAAAGAATAGGTCTCCTTACTTTCATTTCTTTTCAAATTTCTTTAGTCTCAATACTTAGTTTCATGTTTGAAATGTTCATGCTCGTGGTCTACTGATAGTGAAAAATTAAATTCTGTTAGCAAGAAATTTAATTTCATGCATTACTTAGTCAATGTTAAAAACAATATCTAATATCTTCTTTCTTCAAAAGAATAGCATCTTGTTACCACAGAAGTTCCAGGACATTATCATGACTTAAAACTTAATATAAAAGTATCAAATTTATCATGTGTCCCAGATTAATTTAGGTCCTTCACTTTTACAGTGCCTGGAACGGGGGAACCCTCATCCATGTGGTGTAAGTAAGCAAAACCGAGAAAGCACAGCATCCAGGATCTCTTAAATCCTGTAGTACAGATGGTGCCTCCTTGGTACCGCAGAGCTACTCAAGACACAAACAGAGCTATACCTAGTTCTTCCTCCTGCATCTCCCCCAGTCTAAAAACCACAGCTGCTTCATCAGCCCTCAGCTGGAGACAATAAATAAAGACAATGTCAGGATATTTTAATTGTCAACTTGCAAATCTCCTTATATTGTAGTTCTTTCCTACAAATAAATCACCTCAGCTATTCTATGACAATACTAATCCCAAACTGTGATTAGCCCATCAAAAAGTTTGCACTTTAAAACAATTTAATCTGAGTTTCTTTCACTTTTTTTTTTTTTTTTTGGTTTTTCTAGCTTTAGTTGAAAACTTAGCACCAATTGAATATAAGGCTACCATCATTTTCAACAGTGTCACAACTCCAGAAACTGAACCTCTCTTTACTGCATAATTATAAATCTTGAAACAGGAAACCTACTCCCTGTCCTCATGAAATGCTTAAAAATAACATTGTCAAATCCCATCAGAGATGAATATTAAATGAAGTCAAAAGAAGCAATGTCAAAATTTGCACACAAGGAAATTTTGTGTTGCCATTCACAAAATTTCTCACACAACTGAGAGCAAAAATGACAAAAAACCCCAAACCTTAAAATAAATAGAACATAGTTAACACCTAGAATAAAAGACTGCAAAATAGCAATAGACAAGAAACTTCACTGACGGAATACAGTCAACTCTGTCCAATTACACTCACAAGCCTGAGATTAAATCAGTGCTCTAAGTATTCAGAGTAGTTGATACACTGTGTGTATGGAAGTTGGTGTTTTTTTGTTCTGTTTCTTTTTTTTTTTTTTCAATTAAATGTGGATTTAGACAATATTTATACAGGCAGAAATGCATTTTCAGATGTACCTGAAAACATAATCTTTTACTGCTGCAACATTTCTGTAATCCTAGCTATTTAAGTAATCCATTGTGCTCTTTCCATGCACCTCTAGGCTATTTGAGCAACAATTTTCTCCCCCAAGCAATTAATAATTTCACTACAAGTTCTTCAGTGGTGAAATATTTTAGAATCAGATATTCTGTAGTCTAGATTCGCAGACAGAATCCTATACATCAAGATGAAAGTACAAGACATGCCCACAACAAATAATGTGAACACATACAAAAATGATTTAACTATAACCATTGACAGTGGTTGTAGTTTCATGATTCAATCTCTTTCTGTCTCCTCAACATATTTTTATATTTTATGGTACGACATGAAAGATATGTTCCACTTCCCATTAAAACAAACAAACTAAAAGATTTAAAAGTTATTTGAGCTGGTCTGATTAACTAGTGTCTGGTGTAAGGTAAGGCACCTTCATTGATCTATGTACATGTGCTTGCATATAAATAATTTCTTCATTGATGTATTAAAGCTGCCCCTGAAAGGAACAGAAATGTCAGCTTAGTATTCATTTGCAGGATGCTCTTCTGAAACCTGACCTCTGCAGCATTTTATTAGCATTATTGCAGTATTGACAGACTAAAGAGTTGCCTTTTCTAATTTGAAAAAGATCTATTCAGAAAGGAAAATTAATGCACAATGCAACTTTGGTGTGAGGATGTAAACAAAGGGAGATGTGCAGACAAGGTAAAGACCCTTTAATTTTAACTGTCAAGAGTTACTATTTGCTATTAGTGCATTCAGTTTAGAAAATGAGGAAAGACAAAAGCCTAGATGTGCAGGAATTATTTGCTGAGTATTCTTTAAGAATAGACCACACGATTCAAACGTGATGCAGCCTTAGAGTAGGACCTGGGCATCTGCAGATACCTTCCACGAGATCAGGTTCCTCAAAGCTGCATTCAGCCTGGCCTGGAATACCTCCAGGGATGGAGCATCCACAGCTTCTCTGGGAAATCTCATCCAGTTTCTCACCACCCTCACAGTAAAGAATTTCTTCCTAATATCTAGTCTGAACCTATCCTCTTTCCATTTAAAGACATTCCCCCTTGTCCTCTCATGACATGTCCTTGTAAATAGTCCCTCTCCATCTTTCTTTTGGGCTCTTTATGTACTGGAAGGCTTCTAAAATGTCTCCTTGAAGCCTTTGCTCCTCCAGCCTGAACAACCCCAGTTGTCTCAGCCTCTCTCATAGGAAAGGTTCTCCAGCCCTCTGATCATCTTCATGTCCCTGCTCTGGACTCGTTCCAACAGGTCCTCATTCCTCTTATGCTGGGGGTCCCAGTGCTGCATGCAGAACCAAGGTGGGGTCTCGTGAGGCCAGAGCAGAGTGGCAGAATCACCTCTGCTGGTCATTTCATGCAAAAGTAAGGTCCTATATTATTCTTACGGAACACCAAGCACATTCTTCTAAAACAATATTAATGAATTACAACATTTTCCATATAAAATCCTACAGCTGGTTATGATGCAGTCTTTCTGTCTGATCCACTGTTTGCCCACCTGTCTTTCAGATTCCCTCACACAATCCAAGACATATAATTTATTCTCTATGTCAGTAACTACTAATGGCTTCCTGAAAAGGTCTTGGTGGAAGTTCAGTGAAAGGTATAATTTAGCAAGTAGATTTAGCAAGCAGCAGATAAAACAATTAGACTAAAAATCTTTTGTGAAAGAAGTGGCTGGCAGTACACCCGCAGTGAAGGCTGACTTTGTAATTTAGCAAACAGATTTTATAAGTGGCAGATACAACAATTAGTGGAAAAATCTTTTGTGAGTGAAATAGCTCATCAAATATGCACAGAGAAGGTACATTTGCATGAAAATGATGTGTACATTTCCACTGAAAAGCAATCTATTTTTTCCTGTCTTTTTTCCCCCTCTTTTTATTACTAGGGTTTGTGGTAGGAGAGTGATGGAAAACAGCACTTCGTAAAGGAATAAATTCCAGGGACTGTGGATAAATTTGAAGCACCACCCTAAAAAACTCTTGCATTAGAACTCAACCATTTTGCACCTCAGCTCTCCTAACTCTGTTTTGTTTAGTTAGGGTTTTTTTTAATCAAGCTCCCTTGTTTTATGATTGCTATGCTTTATTGCTTTATTTTAACAACTCGTCTCCAGCCAAATGTTGACTGAAACGTTATGCTGTAAAATTATTTGAAAGGACCTGACAGGCTGCAATTTCTGTAACTCTGTGGAGGAAGGGGAAGTCTGACACCAGATTTATGATGCAGCCCTTCTCAGGTAACTATTTGCTTATACTCCATTGCAAGTGCACACAGAGCTATGAAGTGCTGACAAAACCCCATGTTTATTTCTTAGGATCTTGTTTAACCATTTTAAAAGGTTTTGGCCCCTTCAAATACCACAAAAGCCACAGGAGATAACAACTCAAACCTGAGAGCATTTCCCCTTAGCCATTCCCTCCAATCCCTGTGAAGTCTCTGGGGTAGAAGAAAAAAATTGGGTTTTGCCAAGAAGATAACAGGACACCAGCTCTGTATTTATCTTGCTGGTGTGCTATAGAGGTCACAGGGACTGTCTGCTCAGCAGGGCCCAAACTTACAACAGCATATCAAGTATTTTAAAATAGTCTAAATTTTATTTAGATAAATGGGTCATTCATGTCATACATTTCCTCAGGTTTGAGGATAATGTGGATCTGAGCAAAGACATCACAAAAGGCCTCCTATTTGTGCAGTTATGACAGAGAAATGGGGTATTTACAGACACAAGAGATCTAAACTGACTTTTCAGGTTTTGCTGAGGGGGTTGTTCCCATGAACAGCCAGTTGGTGATACCCCAGCTTTTGATCTGGTGGACTTGAATCCATTATATTCTTCTGTCTAGACTGTATGAAATGGAATTGCAAAGCACATCAAAGATATTAGCAAATTTTTTTTCACCCAGTAAGAATCAAATTGTGTACTGAGTTCAAAGTTCAGTTAAAAGAATGCTTGGCCTTTCCCTTGGTCTTTTTAATTTTTTTGTTTCCTTTTTTTTTTAATATGGAGGTGTATTTTAATACACTCTAAAACCAGCACTTTGTTCTTACATATGTTCCTGTTTTAGCACTTTTCTTCACTTAAGAGCTTAACAAAAAAATATTAGAACATGTTATTCAAGGTATTTTAAACCTCTCCAAGAGAATGACACGTGCATTTCCAAACTCAACAATTAATTTATTAAATGATATTACCAAGTTTTTAAAACACAGAAACAGACAATAAATTAATATATTCAGAGCAAATTTATATACTTTGGAGAGATAAAGCGGTAATGTTACACATCTGACTTTTGTTCTTTGAAGAAAAATTATATTCCTCTCTAAAAACAAAATTAAATATTTCTTAAAATTTAAGTAAATATTTGACTGAGGCATACGCTACAGAGATAGGAATGGAAAAGCTTAGCATTTCTGTTTAGATTAAATTATCTTTTACTACAATAAAATTGTACTTTTTTCTTAGAATCTTTAAATTTATTCCAGTAAATTTTTTCTTAAAATACTGGCAATTGCCAGTATTTAAAACCCTTTAAGATAGTCTCCCAAACACTTTTAAAAGCTTTTAGAGGTATACTCGTGTCAGAGACTGAAGTGTTATAATTTATAGAGAAACATCTTTATGAAGGACTTTTGCCTATTATAGCAAAACTGTACAAAAGCTGCAGACAAGACCACCACGCCCTCACTAAGGCCCTGGACTGCACTTGGATGGAGATGGGACAAAATAACTCAGGTCTGGGCTGCGGGAAGAATACATTCACAGAGGGATCAAGCTTAGCACCTTCCGGGTAGAGACCGCAGCCCCCAGGGCTATCAGCTGCCAGGCTCCCACAGACCCTCACACCAAAGGGTGGGGGGAGGAGGTTTGGGTGTGTGATAAAAAGCCTCTGGTCCAAGGCAGTGAACCCCCATCCTCCTCTGTGCAGACCAGCTCAGCTGTGGGCCCCTTCACCCCAGGAAAAGCTGCATCCACGTGAAGGACAGCAGAGGGGTGTCATGGCCCAGCAAAGCCCCCCCACCAAGGGGTGCCCAGACCTGCACCAGAGCACTGCAACATGATGCAACAGATCCACAGTGCTGAAAGGGACAGTGTCAAACCTAGCCTCCTTAGGGGAGGCACCTGGGCATTCCCACCTGGCCAAAATGTGTATTAATCCATGAGTTTCTATACTTTTTGGTGGCGGGGGACCCTCACCACTAAGAAGACCAGATTGGAGGGGAAGCCATGAGGCATCGGTGGGATCCTCAGAAGGGTGATATGTTTCTACCTAACCCCTGTCACTCTCTCCCTGCTCCTCCACCCATGCACACCTTTCTTTCTTTTTCTTTATCTTTCTCTTTCTTTCTTTCTTCATTTCTTTCTTCCTTTCTTTCTTTCTCTTTGCCTCTTTTACTATTAAATACAATATATCACTTTTTATTGGCACCAACATCTAACCTCATTTGATTTGAATCAAGTTTTGGGGTATATTTCGAACCTTTCTGGTTTAGACCTGTTATACTCACAGAGACTTAGTTTTCTTTCCTCTTCTGTGTTTAAACCAGTTCATAACAACTAGAAACATTATGCTCCTGCTAAATCTTTTACTTTTCCTAATACCTGTTTTATTACTCATGGAAAATACTTTTTCAAACTGTAATAGCATAGTAAATTAGCAGTATGTCCCTTACATTACAGCAGCCTACAAATGAAGATCTATGAAAAAATATCAGAAGTGGCATCACTATCTCCCCTCTTACCACAATGATTCACAGTTCTTTTTGTTTGAGCAACTCCCAGCTTACCCTGCAGCAAATACTGCTAAAGGCAATTCACTCTGAAAAGTACAAGAGATATGTCTACCTCACCAGTCAAATATTTGTACACAGTGTGTACTTTCCCCCTCAAAACAGTTTCAATTATTTCCTCTCAAGAAATAGTTTTCTTGAAGTGTTTTCATCGTCACTTTGGCTCAATACAATTTTTATCCCATCAACTGGTTAAATAAAAGGTCTTCTAATATGTGATGTTTCAAAATGTTGCTGAAAGGGAGGCTTCTGTAAAGCTTAGTAGTAGCTCAGACCTTCTTGTAAGATTGCAGGATTAATAATACACCCTCTGCATTCAGAAACTGATATTCTGCTTTTGTTTAAAACACTCTCATGACTCCAGACGGCTACCTCCTAAAGAGATGAATCCTCCACAAAACCACTTCTTTGTGCCACACAAAGGCAGGGATCAGGAATTCTGGTTTGAGGCAAACCCAGTGTGACTTTCTTTTCTAGACACAGCATTTATTTCTATTTTCAACCTCAGCTCCTCACTGCTGCAAGAGTGGTTGTAGCTCTAACAGCACCGCTTCCATCTTCCAGGAAAGACTCATGACAACATTATGCGTCCATATAAAAGTGGATGAAAGGAGGTACCTACCAACCTGGTGATGGACTGCTTGTTTAACTACAGGGTGTAATTTATTCAGAAGTAGCTGATTCCACCCCTTTCACAGTTTTTTTGGCAACAGAAATAAGAAATTTCACCTGGAAATACTACTAAGGGTATTCTCAAGAGGCACTATCAACACAGAAATTTTAGCAAAATATAAAGCATGTGCAGATTTGGCAATTTAAGGTTGACAGCTGGGGTTTCTCAGTTTTCATATATGCAGAAAAACTTCAGTTGATAAAGCAAAATCAGCATTTTTTGTTTGCTTTTGTTTAAAAGTATGTAAGTGAACTAATGCAACAGCTCTTTTGATCAGTAAGTAGAAATAATAAGCACCTGCTGTGTTTTAAGCTTCAGTTTAAATTGTGTCCTGTTAAAAAGGAACACCATTTTCATTTTGGTGATGATGAGGTCACCTGACTGTGGCAAGAGACAATTTCTTCCAGACTACTGAGCAAAGCTCCATCACGCTGAGGCTCTCTGAAGTCACTCCTGACAAACCCTGTGAACATAGATGCAGTCTAGTCTTGTTTTGGAGGGTAGATCATATCCCTTTACTCAAGGAAGCACTTCACAATCATTTACAAAGCAACCTATGTACACATACCCAATCAAATATGTACTACAGAGACAAAAGAAGAGACAAAAAATCAGATCTCCATCTAATTTCTTCGTTCAGCAAACTGTAAATGGAAATTTTCCCATTAATGCGGTCTGTATTGCACAGCCCTGGCTGCTTTTGGAAAACAATTATTTTGGAAGTTTTCTCCAACTACTATGCTTCCATAAACACATGTTTCTACTCTTGGTTTGTGTAAGATTTTCTCTTTATTCAGGAATGAAGAGACCCCTCCTTGTAGCCTCTGTTTGAATTTCCTACCCAGGAATACCTCTGAACCAAAACGTCGTGGGTTTCTAGTCATCAGTTTCATATCCTGGTTTATTCATTCACTGGTGGTCTTCTCTCTACAGAACTTAAATTTAAAATGTTGTTATATTTCTGAGTGTTTTGGAAAACTGGCAGCTGGACAGAGCAAAAAGCATTCACAGTAAGAGAAAAAAAGGCTGCCAGGAACCTGGTTGCCCTCTATTCACACTCAGCACAGCCCCTGCCAGCTGCCCAGGAGCAGCTCCATCCCCAGAGCCAAAGAAGAGGAAAGGAAGCCAAAGTGACCACAGCTTCAGCTGGAAAGAGAGGGTGGAGAACTGACAGTATGCCAAGATATTTTGTGTCATCTCTGAATGCCTAAGAGTATCTGAATATTTAAGTGCTTTAAGACTCATTTGCGAGAGTAAGAAATGTACAGTGAAGATGCAATAAGAACATTTTGCTCTCTGTGAGACAAACCAGTGAGACCCACACCTAATGATGCTTTCAGCTCTTTTGAATCATCTGGTGTCTGAAGCCATGCTTTGTTTAGCCATTAATACTGCAGTTTAGGGATTTTAAGAGAAAAACAAAATTAGTTTCTCCTAAAATCTTGCATCAGTTTAACCTTTGTTAAACCAAATAACAATTGCTAAACCAAATAACCAAATTGTTTTATCGAATTTCTATACTTTACATAATTTTACATACATTTATTATATAATAGAGATATATAATAAAAACATATGTAGAAATTAGGGCAACAAAAGTTGTAAATACAATGTCTATTTCTGTTATTTTGAATACAGTTTCATATAGTCTTCAATCCAAAACTCTTGGAGTTCGAAGTGTTCCCAGTAATTAAACTGTAATTCATCATCCATTTTACTATGTTATTGACTCTTGATCACACAATAATTTAGTAATTCAAGCATCTATTATGAGTTGTTGTATCTTGTACAAGATTTCCGCAGAATTCACAACAATATTTCATAAATATTGTTTTTGCAAATTTATGGGCAGAATATGAAGCTAAATGTGGCACCATAAATTTACTTTCATAAGAGCCTGTTCTAAGTCCCCACTGTAAGACATCACATAACTCGGCCTTTAGTGAAATTCTTTCTCTTAAAGTGTCTTCATCAGAAACGGCTTAGAAGGTAAATGCTTCAAGGAGCAACTTTTTCATAACACAGAATCATGGCATAATTTAGGCTGGAAAGACCTCCAAGACCATCAAGTCCAACCTTATCAACCAGAGCATGGCACTGAGTGCCATGTCCAGTCATTTCTTGAACTGCTCCAGGGATGGTGACTCCACCACCTCCTGGGTATCACATTCCAATCCTTCTTTGTGTCCGTTCCAGCATATTCACAGCTGTTTGCATATGGACAAAATACAGACATAAATGCCCATCTTCCAACTTTAAATTGGTGACTTTGAAATGGAACTTCCATAATGGCCCCTCTTATTTCTTTAATTTAAAAACATCAGCTATTAACAAATAATATGCATATTATGGTTTTCAGCACCTTGGACTCTCTCCCAGTAAGTAGGAATATATTCAGTGGTAATAATCCTTGACAAGTTTGACTTGTGTTAATGTACTCCAGGAAGAACACAGGTGATCTGTCCCCTGGGGTTCGTCACTGACAAAATGCAGCAGCATTCACTTTGCAGATTACCTACCCGTAACTGTGCGTGTTTCCAAGTTATTTTGGAAATGGAAGGGCTGTATCCAACCAAGCATTGTTAACTAAAATTTAGTAAAATTATCACATCTCTAAAGAACAGTGCGAAAGGCTATAAGAAAAATGCATACTTTTGTGCGCACGAATCAAAAAGAAATTACATTTTCTGCAATCATCAGCTCATGTATAAAATGCTTTGAAATTGAATCACATTATCACTTCAGACAGTACAGGAAGTATCATAAAATAATAGCGATGTCATGAATTGCTTTTTTTCCTAAGGACTTTCTAAAGTAAATACGAAGGTTTGATAGCATAGTGCTTCAAATGGACTGCATCGGAAAGGGGCTGTGCCTGGGAAAACATTTGGCCAGACATATTACATGTGCAAAATGGATTCAGTGAAATTAATAGCAGAGACACATAAATGGTGCTTCTTGTGTGTAGCAGAAAAACTGCGAGATTTTATCTGTTCTCAATGGGCAAACTTCCAGAATCTAATCAAATGAATAAATAAAGTGAATTTGGAAAATTGAATAACTTCCTGTTTATGATTTTTAAATGTTTATTTCGATGTCATCTCTCTCTTTTTTCCTTCCCCTGCCCCCAACCCCCCTATAAATTCCTGGTTTCATCAACACCTGGGCATTCAAAAGGATTTCAAAATACAAGTAACCACATCTACTCATATGTTTGAAATTACTTATTTCTGAAGTGGGTGGGATGGAGAACATTTGAGTAATTTTCTGTCAGGAGTGTGTCTGCAGAATTTAACTTTGTTGCAGTTTCTAGCATATGTAAACTTTAACAAAGATAGGCTTTGAATGCTTAAAACAACAGTTCTGGTGTATTTTTCAACCGTGTATGTGGATATAATTCACGTATTCCCATGACTTGATCTAAAATTTAGAACCTTAACATGGAACTGTAATATTATGCTTTTAACTGAGATAAAAATGAAAGTATAGGTAATAGCAAATTACAACTTAATTTGCTCACTTCAATCATCTGGGCTCTTTTCCAGAAAGTAGCAATATATTCAGCTGTAAATGCACAAATGATGATATTTCAAAATGTGCAATTCAGCAGCATAAAAACTCGTATAAAGTTCATCCAAGATAAACTAAATATATGCCCAGAAGGGTTATGGGATTTTTTGCCCCCCTTCTATTGTGTTTGAGACAGGTTTTTATTTAGGCCAGAAAATAGAGGGGAAAAAAAATCCCTTCTCTTTTTCCCTCTTTCTGCATGAACAACACTATCTACACAGTCCAAAAATATTGCTGCAAATGGAGTGAGATCTGTGGGAAACTCCTTCTGAAACCGGGGGGCCTGATTCAGTTATCACACAAAGAAATTTTTTTAAAAAAGAGTAAAAATCTCATGATCATCACTAATGCTAAAATTTATTTATGGTTAACTGCTGAACTGAAATAACAGCAGCAGTGGCTGAAATTACCTATGCAAAAGAAGTTAATTAATATCTAAAGAAAACTTTGGTTCTTTTTTCTTTTCTCTACCCCAAATAAGGCCAAATTTAATTTTGATATGCTAGAAGACCCATGTGTTTATGACTGCAAAACACTTCAAGACTTCATTTTGTGATAACAGAGGTTTTACTGCAGAGCAGATAAATAATATTTAAGAAAGCAATTCAAAACACAGTGAGAAATTACCAGAAGCCTTCAACAAACAAGTAATGAAACAAGGCAGTTTCAAGAACACTGAACGGAAACTAAAGTAAGGAGCAAAAAAACCAAACCAACCAACCAACCAACCAAAAACAACCCCAAAAGCCAAAAACAACAACAACAATAATAAAAAGAACAAAAATATTAAACAAAACAATGATTAAGTCACTGGAAAAACAATATTTGGACAGACATAAATTTTGGGAGGAGGGGACTCCAGTAGCTACCAAAGGTGACAAATCGAGATATAAAAATGTGAGAGCATATGGTAAAGGTGGAATCCATTGTGCCCAGCTTGATACCTATATTTAGGACACCAAAGGTAAATTGTCCAAGTGTTCAAAGTTGTGCAGTAGCCAATGAAGACAGATTTAGGAAAGCATATTAGGAAAACCCAAAGTTGGTCTAGAGACTTGTAAATCATTTTTCAACCAACTACAGAGGGAGCTAAAATTGTTCAATTTAGCACAAAATGTAGGCACAAGCTGTCTCCCAAAGTTTAGCAGATTTGAGCCTGATCCAGGTTGAATCTCAGACTAGAATTAAGAACTGAAAAATAGGTAACCCAAGAACTTCTGGAAATGATGAACAGATATTAGAAGCATAGGAGAAATTGCAAGTAGCAAAACCATCAACATCAAAGCCTGGCCAGACAGATTTTAAGATAAGCATGGATTTAAAGAAAGGACCAGCACCAGCAAGGTCCAACAGATAAATAATGGAGAGGCTGCATAAACAAACAACACAACAACAAAGACAATGAGGTCTGCCAAAACAGTCAATAAAATACATCGCTTTAAAGGATGTAAAAGGAGATGGGGGCAAGGAGAAAGAGAGGAGAAAACACATGCCAAATTATCAGTAGGCGTCTTAACATCAAGTTATCTGCTGATCTCAGTAACTACAGGAATGGAAGATTATGATCAGTACCAGAAAACAAAATGGAGGAAAACTATTTGCCATCAGAAGACAACCAGTTCTCAGCAAATAGTTAGAGGCCAAAGTAGTATAGCCATTTATGCAACAAGTAATAGCAACATATAACAGTCACAAAAACATTTTAAAATATCTTTCACAAAATTAGTTCATTTTAGAGAGAGATATTATGGGGGAAAGTAGAGATAAAATAATTTTGGGTTTACATTCTATGTGCTGTGAACCTTAGTAGAAAATTAAGCAACAGGTTTTTCATTGAACTTTGACTTGAACAAAGTGAAACTAAATAGTTGCCACTCTTACTTTGCTTTTGAACTGGCTGTTAGACATATTTGGACTCTCACATAATTTGACAGTGAAAGAAAAAAACCTACAGAAAAAAAATCTCATGATGAAGTTGCTGAAGTGACTTCCTCTGTTCAGCCTGGAGAAGATGAGACTGAGGCTAGATCTTATCAGTGCCTGCAGCTTTGTCAAGAGAAGAGGAGGGGCAGGCACTGATCTCTGCTCTTCGGTGACCACTGACAGGACTAGTGGGAATGGCCTGAAGTTGTTTCAGGGAAGGTTTAGGTTGGGTATTAGGAAAACGTTCCTCATCCAGAGGGTGATTGGGCACTGGAACAGGCTCCCCACGGAAGTAATCACAGCACCAATCCTGACAGAGTCCAAGAAGAGTTTGGAAAACACTCTCAGGCACATGGTGGGATTCTTGGGGTATTCTGTACGGGGCCAGGAGTTGGACTTAATGATCCTTGTGGGCTCCTTCCAACTCAGGATATTCTATGATTCTCTAAATTTAAACAATGTATGTTTTTTCCAGATGGAATTTAAAATTGTGTGCTCCTTGGAGGGCGGGCAGTGACATGACCTCCATGCACAAGAATGTTTCAGGGAGACAGAAAAACATGGTGAGATGCAGAACTGCCCAGAACTGAAAGCATGACTGTGGTAAGGACTGCACCAAACAGCTGACAGAAATACAGACAATATTATACTAACAGGATACAGGTTCCTCCCCGCCAGGGGCTCATCACTACTGGGCTGTGGCATCTCAAACTGGAAACTCATCAGCTTAGGCTGAGAGCTCCCTACATGAAAAAGTTACAATGCTCTAACACTTGCTATGACAACAGAGGTAGGAGCTGGAAAACCAAACCACCATCATTATTTCCTCTCTTGTGCCTCTAGAAAGTAACTAGTCACAAGCTTCAAAGGCACTGCAGGCTGTTTGGGTTTGTATACATGAAGTTCTCATTAGCACATGGTTCTGGTCCCCACCTAGAGCTTTTGTGTATCACAGTATGACATACATTGTATTTCAATATGAGTTCTGTGTTAAATCCCAACATAAAATTTATATAACTAGGAGAGTCAGCAAATACAGGGTCATGCCAATAAGCTGTGCACAGTCTGTCATCAACATGTTGGCTGACAAAGAGCTTTATTACAAAAACTTAGTCTGAAAGACATTAGAACATTCCCCAGGGACACCAAAATGAATTGGCAAGCCTGGAGTTCAATGTTACTGAGAATTGCTTTTTACTCTCCAAGTTATTTATCCATGAAGGAGTATTTAAAAAAAAAAAAAAAAAGAGCGAGGAAAAAAAAAGATGCACAGTTGTCAATGTATTTCAATCAATTTAAGTGAAAAATTGACTTCTGATATTCGAGATGCAACTGGCAAGTTTCAAATGTGTGCAGTAGAGGGAGGTTAAGTCTCACTGAATAGCTCACTGTGTCTATAAACTAGAGTAATAGAAAGTGAAAACATGGGTTTGCATTACTGGAATCATTATATTTTTCCCTACATGTGGTGAACTGACAGACCACTTACCTTTCATTTTTATAATCTGATAACAGCCCACTCACCACAATATAAGAAAGTGTAATATGGAAGCTGGATTCCCATAGAAGATACCTAGAAACTGTTTTTTGGGAGGAGCTGTTTTCAAAAAAAAAAAATTACAATCCATAATGGCCAAGTGCCTGAATGGAAAAATGCTGCTCGTCAAAGCTCCTGCCACCAGGCACCACAACCTCAGGCCTCTGGTGCTGACACCACGGAGCCCTTCCAAGGACCATAATCCAGATTTCTGGTGTGTGAGCTCATCTCTCACCTGCTCTGTGGGGCACCAGGGCACACACACCTGTAGAGTCTGTGCCACCTTCGCAGCAGGAGGAAGCAGAATGACTTTCCTGGGGACAGCCCTCTGCCTTGGCTAAACATGCTGCTAAAATACTAAGACAATAATAAGAATATTAACAAAGCAGCATCTGGGAACAGAAAAACATTTCCTCTAGTTCTAAAAGCACACGTTCAAGTCTATAGTGTTATGACTTCATTACCCAAGCTTATTATTTCATCATTACCTGAAATTATCCCATTATTATATTGCATTGCACATTTACACAGCAAATAAACAGGGAATAAGTCATTATGAATGCCAGTCACGTAAAGGCATTTTATCAAATGTTAAATGCCTAAATATCTCTGAATACCTACCTATATAAATCACTGATTGTCACATATTCAGAATTTAATGACTTAGACCCTCGTCACTTTTGAAATAACTAGAAACTAGCTTTGCTTGGATGCATGAAAATATTACCATATTACCTCATTTATTTTTAATCTCCTCACATGCAGTATAAAACAAAAAGAAATCTATATACAAAACTGAAGATTCTTTTAAATTTAATCATTTATATGCATTGTGTGAGTTTAATGGAATTCATGAACTTGGAGGTACATATAGCTGACAGAAATCTATTCCTTCTTTTTAAAAATTCTTACCTCTACAGAACCATGAAAAATGTATTTGAAACAAACAAATTACTAGTTTCAAGCTTAGCATTCACTGTGGCCTGCAGATGAACAAAAGATACATGAACATTCAGAGACAGCAGATAGAATTCTTCTGTTTATACATGCACCCCCTAAATGTGAACAACTCTAACTCAGTAATTTTTTAGTTTTTATTTCAGGCAGCACAGCAGCTGTGGCATCATTTCCTTCAATTTAATTGAATGTGCAGTTTGGAATATGTTAAAATGAGCAAAATGCATATTTTAAAGTATCTTGTGTATGAGACTACTGAAAATCCATCAGACTTTAAAATAAGAAGAGGGTAGTGTACTGTATAAACAGATGACATAACTGGTCTCATAGCCCACCCTCTTCTCTGCATGCCAATCCCAAACTTCATTTAGCAGAAAGCATGGCTCTGTATTAAACAGCATCACAGCTGGGAATATTTGCTGAACTATGTCACCTACAAATTTTTACTGTGAAAAATGAGACTTCAAAATGTACCTGTTCAAAATTTATCAATTTCTGCTCCTAAAAGTTTTCTTTTGAGGGAAGAAAAGTTCATTTGTTTAAAAAAAAATCATAATGAAACCAAGAGCCCACACATTTTTAATTATCAATAGGCATACTTTCTGTAAAAAATACTTTTAAAACATTTAAAATGAAGTTTTGAATATTTTATTAGGAACGTTTTTAGAAAAGTTTGCAGTTTGCTTCTTTTTCAGAGGTGAAACATGAAAGATAACGTTTGACTTTGATTTGCATGACATACTATATTTAAAATAATTAATTTTTTAACTACTGCATCCACCAGTGAATTAAAACATTGTTGCACTTCACTCCTTGTAAGTGAATCCCTGGAGTATAATTATAAACACATATTTGCGTTGGACTAAACACAAATCAGCAAGACCATTTTATCCTGGTATGTTTCTTTTGCAGCTTCACCAGTTATTTGATTCTTGGACAATTTTTTTGGCTAGAAACTAAAACTTTTAAAGTCAGGCCTACACTAAAGGATTCTCCAAAATCCTTGAAGGCTACTTTCTATTGTGATTTTTTCATGTTTATCTAAATTGTACAATTGCCAGATGGAAAGAATGCAGATAAAGAATGAAATACTGCTCTTATATTTCATGGTGACACTTTTGAATATGCCCATTTCCTGCTAAAGGGAAGTTTCTGACACAGAAATTTTATACCATCGCATTTTAAAAAATGTGTGAGATATCTCTTTCACCAGCAAAGAAGGAAATCTAAACTACAGTGTCCTAAAACACAAATTTAATTAAAACACAATGTATTAAAACACCATAAGAAACCAAAAGAAATTGAGAATGATTGTAGGAACACCATCTCAATTTTTTACTAATGCTTACACAATGGTTTATGAGGTTTTATTCTGGCCCAGAAGAAGACAAATTTTTTTTAAGTAAAAATCTGAGAGCGATTTTCTTTTGACTGGAACTATTCTTTCCTTTTTTGTAAGGTACAACATCAAGTTAGCTACGTGACTATATGCCAGAAAGCAAATTCAGCATGATTAAATTCTGAATAGAGGGTGCCTATATGTATATACTTTCCTCAATTTTCCTCCACTCATTCTCTATTTTGGTGACTATATATTTCTTTCATGATGCACAATCCAATTTCTGAAGAATATTAAATAATAACTTACTGTTGACACTAAATTACTAAAAATGACAGTATAATTATCTTGTTCTGATTCTTGTATGCTAGGTTTTTTATTATTCTCTTCATATCACTTTATTTCATTTTTTCTAAGCTAATGTTTACATTGTACTCCATCCAAAAAGTCTTTCACAGAGATAGCTGATAAAGAGTAATCGGTTATGTAATATTACAGTCCATGCAACCTAAAATCCTACTTGTTTAGGAAAATTAATCTTAACACCTTAAAAATAGAAACCTATAGATAGTCACTGGAACACACTGCCTTGGATAGAAGTTCATTGCATTGAGAATTAAAATACATTTTTTGGGTTTTTTTTAAATGCATCTGGCTTTCTGACTAAAGACAATATTTCCTACACGGTAAGCTGAACCTCCAGTATTTTCATGAGACTGAACAGAAGTCATTTGTATTTGCCATTAAATTGTCGATTAAACCAACAGTCAGTAACAACAACTGGTAAGGCTCTAGTCTTCAGATTGTGTTGGAAATACATATAAATGTATGCAGCAGGAGAGAATAGGCCTTCTTGCATCTCACAAAAATGTATTGAAATTGTATTTACACAATTGTCTCTTAGTCTAAAAAAATAAATCTGTTCAAATGTAGAGACAGACAGAAAAAGAAGAAGCTGTTAGACTTTCAGCATAAAACTGAATAAAACAGCCTTAAATCAAGTGAGTGCACTTCTAAGTTCAACCTGTAGTTTAGGTGGAAAATAGACACTAAACCCAACTGCTGTTTTAGCACCTTTTGCAGATACTCACTGTCTCTTCTCAAAACTGCCAGTTATGACAGCTGCAGCTGTAACACGCACTCAGCCAGCAAAGCAAAACTGAATGACAACAGAAAAACTAACTTTGACACCTCCCCGCCACCAAAAGCTGAGTTAAACACACACATACACTTTCCTATGTCAAAAGCATCATACTTTCAGACCACTTTCAGAAGATACAACCAATTAGTGGTTCTTTAAAACAGCAGCTTAAAAGACATCTCATGTAACTCTACCATGTAATTTTCACTGTGCAGCAGAACCGACTCATGACTCAACCAACGGGCATGCAACCCCAGCCGTAGATAATGCAACTGAGAAAGGCTCTGTAAATGTCAGACCGTGCTTCTCAGAGGATCTCACAATCACTGTTTACATGCAAAATCATGTCAGGAGAACTAAAAAAGCCAAACTAGAAATCAATTTTTTAAAAATCTCTATTATGTTTACATTGGCATAAGCCACCATGCCAGAATTTGTCTTCTTTTTGCCATACACTGATTTTCCTCCACAATTCCTCACAACAGAGAATTACAATAGGATTAATGTAGGCATTTTGATGAAATGTTTTCTGCTTTCTGAGTTCCTTTACACTGTTCTCTAGACTTCATTATAAATCTTAACTGAAAAGAGAAAAATCTCTGACCATGGTTTTTGCCAAACCAATCACATTAATCCTCTCATTTGCATTTCCAATAGAGTCCCATTCCCATTTTAACATTTGTCTATTGCACTGCAGCTTCCATCTGTAACCAGGCATCCAGCAACATGAAGTAGTCCAAGTGTTTAGACTGCAAATGTATATAGCAATCTACTGACAAATTTGTTCACCAGCATACTCAGTTTGTTTATCATGACCCCAGGAACAAAGAACTACTGAATGATATTCCAAATTGGTATTTCAATATTAGGCAAAACAGAAGAAATAGCTCATAAAAACCCCCAAACCTGAGGCATTTCCTGAATAACCTATTTCAGTGGTTGCACAAGTAGTATTACAAATACTTGCTTTTGCATATTTTGCATTTCTAATTTCAATAGGTCTCTTCCAAACACTCAAGCTGATTTCGAACACTTGCTGTTGATTAAAAAAAACCCCCAAAACCTACAACCAAATAGACAACCCCCCCAAAAAAAAATTTAAATCAAAATACCCAACTAAAAACCAACAAAACAAAATCCACCACCAACAAAACAACCAGACAGAAATGTACAATAACTTCCCATGTGTTATGTCTACAGAGTTAAAAAGGGCTAATTCTTTCTTTTGGAGAGGTTAAAATAAAAATACTTTATAGATGGTGTAACTTTTAGAAGGGTTTCTCTGCCATGAAATGAGATCTTTCCAGAGGGAACAATTCTTCACTGCCTAGAAGCGGTTCCATCAAGACTTTGCTTTCATGGGAAATATTGAGTGTCTTCAAGAGCAATGTGGAAGAAAAGCCCTGCATTTTTATGAGCAAGATTGTTCAGTGCAGTGGATGGCACGAGTGGGACTTGATCAAGTGTTTTGCTTTGGGCTAAAGTCACAGATGAAAACAGTGAGTAAATTTTGAAATGGGGCTGCAAAGGTTATTTTAATGCAGATTAACTAAATTTCTTTGCACTGGAGGATCCTCCACTTTCCCAGGCCAAGAACTGCTCTGGTACTCTTCCATGCACCAGTGGCACTGAGTTATCCCAAACCACACCAAATCACTCCCAGTTATGGAAACTGTCGAAACTATGGGGACACATGCTCTGATCCATCCTCAAACTCCATGCTGGCAGCATGGATTACTTGGAAAAACACAGCAAACACCCGAACTTCATCTCCAGTATCATCTCTAACATCACTGATAAAAGAGGTAAGCCCACAAGGAAATTGTCTAACAGAGTTTACCTGTAAATCAGCATCAATCTTCAGCATGAAGAGCTAGAAAATACAGCAAAAGAAGTACTCATTCACTTATTACACAAGCAAAATGAAAATAATCTGTAAAGAACCACTGTGCTAGCATAAATACATCTTCATGTTTCTACACAATATTGATGGTTATAGATCAGCTCGTGTCACAGATACATGTAGGAATGAACAGCAGGAATGAACAAGAGATTAGAAGAACAAAGTCATGTTTTAATATGATACAGCAATATTACAAAACTGTGCTAACTGAAATATTAAATAGCCTAAAATGACAGTATCCAGTAGATTCACAGGGAAAAAACCCCAAAGCACGTTTCTCTCAAGTTTGCTTATCTGCTGGCCTGAGGCTAATTAAGGCACCAGAAGCAATCCACATGAGGCAGTGAGGAAGCTCTCCTGTTACTCTCAGGACTAAGTTACTCTCAGGAGTAACTCCATGTTTCCACTTCTAGATTGCTTCCACTCCCCAGATGCTCCACACCTTTCAGTCTAATACAGATTTGGCCTCACCAGTGCACTATGAAGCATTGTGCCACTTTCATTGAAATAAAAGCATTCTGATCAAAAGTAAGAGCAAATGGTACCTGTAATGTGTAAATGATAAATATTTTATAATATGGTTTTCCTATACATGTGATCCTTTTCAGGGAAAAACACCCATACCACGAGTAGCTGCATCTACATTTTCAATATTACAGTTATTTTAGTAAGATTGTCTTCTGTTATGCTGAAAAACTTACAGCACATGCACATATCTAAGCAGATCAAACATCATATATTTGCTTTTCTGTTTATTTTGATTTATGTTAATTAAACATCAACAAGATGCAAGGAAAATTACTTAGCTCCAAGCTATAATGATTTCTTTTCAGAAGCAGGGCAACAATAAACTCTGTCAATGCTCTCACCAGAACTTGCTATTAAAATATGCAGAAAAATGTTTGCAAGGAAGAAAGAGTAGCAAGGGACAGAAGAGACAGCCACAAACAGGCACATAAATATGCAGCTTTTAATAGGCAGTGCAGATTCCTATTTTCATATTTTAAGCGTCCTCACCCTTGAGTGAGTACAAAGAATAGGAGCGACACGGCAGATGTAACAATATCAGTAACAAAAGTATTACCAGCCAGATCTTGCTGCTTCTGTTTGACTGACAGTTCACTTACCTGCCTCCTCTTCTTTTTTTTTCCCTTTCTTCAGTAACCACAAAATGTATTACATGTTTTGTATCACGTGTTTTGCTGGAGCCTAAGTGCACACAGGCAAGAAACAATTTCCCTGATGATATTACACGGTGCAGGCTAAATGCGAGGCCTTTGTGAGGGGCCTGAAACTTAATTTGTGCAGCTTGTGAACCATGCAGTGGCACATGGCGCTGGCANGAGCAAGATTGTTCAGTGCAGTGGATGGCACGAGTGGGAGTTGATCAAGTGTTTTGCTTTGGGCTAAAGCCACAGATGAAAACAGTGAGTAAATTTTGAAATGGGGCTGCAAAGGTTATTTTAATGCAGATTAACTAAATTTCTTTGCACTGGAGGATCCTCCACTTTCCCAGGCCAAGAACTGCTCTGGTACTCTTCCATGCACCAGTGGCACTGAGTTACCCCAAACCACACCAAATCACTCCCAGTTATGGAAACTGTCAAAACTATGGGGACACATGCTCTGATCCATCCTCAAACTCCATGCTGGCAGCATTGATTACTTGGAAAAACACAGCAAACACCCGAACTTCATCTCCAGTATCATCTCTAACATCACTGATAAAAGAGGTAAGCCCACAAGGAAATTGTCTAACAGAGTTTACCTGTAAATCAGCATCAATCTTCAGCATGAAGAGCTAGAAAATACAGCAAAAGAAGTACTCATTCACTTATTACACAAGCAAAATGAAAATAATCTGTAAAGAACCACTGTGCTAGCATAAATACATCTTCATGTTTCTACACAATATTGGTGGTTATAGATCAGCTCCTGTCACAGATACATGTAGGAATGAACAGCAGGAATGAACAAGAGATTAGAAGAACAAAGTCATGTTTTAATATGATATAGCAATATTACAAAACTGTGCTAACTGAAATATTAAATAGTCTAAAATGACAGTAACCAGTAGGTTCACAGGGAAAAAACCCCAAAGCACGTTTCTCTCAAGTTTGCTTATCTGCTGGCCTGAGGCTAATTAAGGCACCAGAAGCAATCCACATGAGGCAGTGAGGAAGCTCTCCTGTTACTCTCAGGACTAAGTTACTCTCAGGAGTAACTCCATGTTTCCACTTCTAGATTGCTTCCACTCCCCAGATGCTCCACACCTTTCAGTCTAATACAGATTTGGCCTCACCAGTGCACTATGAAGCATTGTGCCACTTTCATTGAAATAAAAGCATTCTGATCAAAAGTAAGAGCAAATGGTACCTGTAATGTGTAAATGATAAATATTTTATAATATGGTTTTCCTATACATGTGATCCTTTTCAGGGAAAAACACCCATACCACGAGTAGCTGCATCTACATTTTCAATATTACAGTTATTTTAGTAAGATTGTCTTCTGTTATGCTGAAAAACTTACAGCACATGCACATATCTAAGCAGATCAAACATCATATATTTGCTTTTCTGTTTATTTTGATTTATGTTAATTAAACATCAACAAGATGCAATGAAAATTACTTAGCTCCAAGCTATAATGATTTCTTTTCAGAAGCAGGGCAACAATAAACTCTGTCAATGCTCTCACCAGAACTTGCTATTAAAATATGCAGAAAAATGTTTGCAAGGAAGAAAGAGTAGCAAGGGACAGAAGAGACAGCCACAAACAGGCACATANTCCACACCTTTCAGTCTAATACAGATTTGGCCTCACCAGTGCACTATGAAGCATTGTGCCACTTTCATTGAAATAAAAGCATTCTGATCAAAAGTAAGAGCAAATGGTACCTGTAATGTGTAAATGATAAATATTTTATAATATGGTTTTCCTATACATGTGATCCTTTTCAGGGAAAAACACCCATACCACGAGTAGCTGCATCTACATTTTCAATATTACAGTTATTTTAGTAAGATTGTCTTCTGTTATGCTGAAAAACTTACAGCACATGCACATATCTAAGCAGATCAGACATCATATATTTGCTTTTCTGTTTATTTTGATTTATGTTAATTAAACATCAACAAGATGCAAGGAAAATTACTTAGCTCCAAGCTATAATGATTTCTTTTCAGAAGCAGGGCAACAATAAACTCTGTCAATGCTCTCACCAGAACTTGCTATTAAAATATGCAGAAAAATGTTTGCAAGGAAGAAAGAGTAGCAAGGGACAGAAGAGACAGCCACAAACAGGCACATAAATATGCAGCTTTTAATAGGCAGTGCAGATTCCTATTTTCATATTTTAAGCGTCCTCACCCTTGAGTGAGTACAAAGAATAGGAGCGACACGGCAGATGTAACAATATCAGTAACAAAAGTATTACCAGCCAGATCTTGCTGCTTCTGTTTGACTGACAGTTCACTTACCTGCCTCCTCTTCTTTTTTTCCCTTTCTTCAGTAACCACAAAATGTATTACATGTTTTGTATCACGTGTTTTGCTGGAGCCTAAGTGCACACAGGCAAGAAACAATTTCCCTGATGATATTACACGGTGCAGGCTAAATGCGAGGCCTTTGTGAGGGGCCTGAAACTTAATTTGTGCAGCTTGTGAACCATGCAGTGGCACATGGCGCTGGCAGGGCTGCTCAGCTCCTGACTTAATTCCATCCCAATCCCCTGGCTGTGATTATATATTCCTGTGTGCTCTATCTCGGGGTTAGGTACTTTCAAAGGTTATACTAACAATACCTGTTGAGGAGCTAACATTCTAGCTCAACGACTCCAGCTAAAAGAATGGGCAAGACTCTTCTTTTAGGTGATTTCATACAGTTACGTTTTTGCTTTGATTTTGACTTCATTTGAGTTAAGTACCAAACAAACAACAAAGTAACACCTGAGGAAAAAAAAGCAATGTCATAACCAGTGTCTTGCCACAATTGTCAACACCTTTATAAAGCTTTAAGAGATATTCAGATTCTCTAGGTTTGATTGAAAGCAAAAGTCAAAACATATAGTACATAATATAGATATGTGTGTGGGGGCACAGATGTGCATGCATTTCAAGAGAGATCTTCCTTTTGAAAATATTTTGCCTTTTCTAAATTTAGCCTGTGGTTCCTGTAAGAAATACACAATAATTATTATGCACAAAAAGCAATTATCTACTAATGTTTAATTTCTGTTTCCTAAAATTTTTGCTAGATAATAACCTTATCTATTTAAAAATTTTTAAAGGATATTAATGATTCTGCCCTGTTATTAGATCTATATCCCTGTACACATTTATATGACCTTCTACTACTGCAGTAAGCAGTTTATAACACACACCAGAAGGAGCACTGATTTTTCCTTTTGTAAAGGGGTATATCTTAGAGAGGTATCCAGAAATTCAACATCCATAACTAACCAGAAATTCAACTCTTCTGTGCTAACAGAGAGCAGTCAATAATTGAGACAGTCACAAACTAATATAAAGACATACATATTTGCTGGTCCCATAATGTGGTTATTGTTCTTTGTTTCTGGATTTATTTCTTGCCTTTTTTTCGCTGTTCTGCAAGTGCTGAATTGTTGCTCTTCAAGCAAGAGGCTGCTGTAGGTATCCCATGGGAAGGAAAGTGAGAGAGAAAAGACACAGTCACCTCTTTATCCACCTGTCCTCTATACTCTTCCAGCCTATCTCACTTTCAACATCCTTTACAGTAATTTCTGTTACAAGTTGACATTTCAGTGGCATTTCACTGCCCCAAAAATACTTAATTTATGACCAAAGACTCTACCGTTTGTCAATCAGATTTTTTCTGTGCTATTAACAGTGACTGCAAGCAGCAGCAAGTACAAAGTCTGCCTGAAAGCAGAGGAAGCTCAGCTATACCCAGAGCTTACAGCCCACAGTTGGAGCCAGTGAAGCTTGCAAGAATTTTACTTTTTCTGACAAAGCAAAAAGAGGATAATATTAATGAATACTTAGAATTTTAAATTCAATTAAAACAAGTTAATTATGTCTAAAAATAGGAAAGAGGATTGCCAGCTGGATTCTTCAATGAGCAAGATAAATATGAGGATGGATACAAACTACTTTGTTTAACAAAAGAGAAGGGGCATTTTTCTCCTGCTGCATCAGGTGGGGTGGATCTCAAGAAAGATAAAGACAGAATAAGTTACTGGTATGGAAATTTCCTAAGAAGAATCAAGTTTTTCTGAGAAGCTTTTAACTAATAATCAGTTTCCAATTTGAAATGAGGCATCCTCTTCTTAAAATAAAAAAAGGACAGAGAGCTCCTGGAGTGTCTGATAGATATTTCATTCCCTAGAAAGGAAGTTGAGTGATGCAGAATTATGACATTTTCATACACAGTTTAATTATAATACAGACAATTCAAAATTATGGATTTATGAATCTTCACCTACGAGAAAAGGTAGAAGGGCCAGAGTTAATGGGGAAAGTCATTAATTTAGCAATCAACTAACTAAGGAAGGATAATCAAAGGGGATGTTTAAGGGATATTTAAAAAGAGAACTAGACTAATAACAAACCAAGGACTATGCATTGACAAGAGACATGTCAGCTGATAACTAAGTGCTACTTCACCAAAAGACAAATTTACTGCTTTTGTGTTTAAATGTTTGCATACATATTAAATGCCATTCAAATATATCGAAATCTTCTATACACTCTTAAACTGGTTAAACAAGGACAACATTTCACCTCATTACAGTCCAGTTTTTATTTTTTTTTTCTCAGACTTTGTTCATAACAAAGGTAAGATAAAAAAAAAACCAGCAAGTCACATAAGTGTGTTACAAATTTCTCTGGATAGAGCTTTCCATCTCTAAAAAGTAATGAGGATTTTTAAACACAGCCTATAGCAGGTCCCACAATAGCATGGATACTTTTGAAAAGCAAACAATAAGCCAACTAATTATCTGTATCATAGGGGTCTTGATTATTCAATCAGTTGTTTTGGGTTGTTTTGTGGGGTTTTTGGTTTGTTTGTTTGTGTTTTTGTCAATGCTGGTTTTGTTTGGTTTTGTTTTAAACAAGACCCAAACCTTCAGGCTGCAGGTCATCAAAGTTTCTTTTCCTCTTCTGACTGGTGATTGAAAGAGTCTTAGGGTCATGCCATATCAACAACATTAAATACAATCTACATACACAGATACTGATAGCAAGTTACAGACTTGACAACAGAAAAAGGTCAGAAAATTTAAACAGCCATTACTTCCCATTTTCCAAGGTTCTTATACAAAATTTGGAAAGTTACAGATCAGCAGCATTTATTATAAGACATCCCTACAGATAACTAGCAACTGAAAGGAGAATAAATTCAAGGTAATTTTGATGCCCAAGTCACATAAATACAGTACAATGGTTACCGTCTAGAAGAAATTGGATTTTCTGCTTCACAGGAAACACTGATGCTTCATATTAGTTTCCATCAGTTACTGGAATAAATGGATACACATATGCATTAATATATACATAATTATGTATTTATATACCATAAATGCAGAATTCTGGATAACAATAAAATTCAGGAGACATTTGATTGAAAAGGAGTGATGCACTAAGCTTATAATTTTAGACCACTAATTTTTCAAAGTACTTTATTTTATTCTGTTATTTTTTTTTTCAACTACAGTGACTCCTGGGAGGTCTCAATCTATTTTCAACAGAGTATGCTCAAGACCCTGGGTAGAAGATCTTTGGTTGTTTAGTTCCATTTAACAGTTAACATAACAGTCTGCCTTACAGCAGTCACCTTCTTTAACACCTCCAGTACTTCTGAGAGGTCCATTCCAGATCCTCAGTGACAGAACGTCTAGTTTAAATTTATCCTAAACAATTATTGTCCTTAGTTTATGTTATTTCTCCCATCCTCATTTAAAGAGAACTTGGTCTTGCTTTAGCTCTGATAAATAAGGCATGCTTTCAGCCTTGCCTTGTAAAATAGCTTCTACAATTTCTTGCTGATCTTTCTTTGCCCTTCTTCCTGCCCAAAGTCATCACTCTTGTGCTTATTTTCTTGAAAAATTACAGGCAGTATCTCAAATAAATTCTTGTAAGGGTTTTTTCTCCAACAGAACCCCAGTGCATCTCACCATCATATTTTTTATTTCCTTAACGAAAATTCTATTTCTGCTGACTCTGCAATTTCTATCAGAGGGTCACTACCGAAAATTACTCCTCAGCCTAGGAAACAGAAAAGGTTCTGCTATGCATATTTGCTTAAATCAGAAGCATCTATTTCATTGATTGTTATACTTTACCACCCTCAGCCAATGGAGAGATCAGTTATTCTATAAATATCTGAATGTTATCATAATAATAACATCAACCTATGCAGAAGTACTTGTAGTGGGGGAAAGAACAATTCAGCTATGGACAGGCTCAATTTGTCACAGAGCACATCCAGGTGCCACACCAGGTAACATCTTGCTCTGAACAGCCCATTAAAATTAATTCCTTTTGCTGCAATTAAATTTTACTTAAAAAAACATGTCAAATCCCCGCCCCCAAACATACAAACAATTCAGATAGACACTTGCAAACAGAGAGCTAAAATTAGGGAACATCTGGGGGACACTCTGGATTCCTGAACAATCAAGTTCAGAGAATCCATCAACCCTGTCTCAACCTCTGCTTAGAGAAGTGCATCAAGAGAGGAATAAGAGAAAAGGCACCCTCTGTAAGCCTGTATAACTTCAGACTCCTTATAACAGACTTTGTTCCCAGCACTATTATATGGTCCATGTGCAGAAAAGTTGACTAAAATAAGTGATGGTAAAACCCAGTTCCCACCCCTTTATTCCCAAGAATAGACAGTAGAAATAGATCTAAGTAATGAGAGTGACACTTGTACTGGGTGCACCAGGTACAATTCATGGTTTCAGGGGTTTTTTTTTCCATTTTTCTTTTATTTTAATTGTAAATTTGTCCCCTACACATCCAAAAAGACTTCAGAAAAAATTAAACTTCAGAACAAACCTTCCTTTCATACTCCACTTGCAACTCTGGAGGAGAATTTGCCAAATCATCCTAAAAAAGTTTTTTCAAGATCAGCTTCATGCAGTTGCCTGAAGGGCAGAGATAGAGCAGAGGTAGAGTTCTTCAATAGATCAGGTGTTTGAACATTCACACAGAAGTGCAAAGTCAGGGCTAATCACTGCTCTGCTTGAGAACTGCTTTCAGGAGACCATTTTAAGTACTATCAGAGAAGGTAAGAGAGAGAGGTGAGGGGATGACTAGACATCCCAATTGCTCATCGTCACTGCTCCATTTAGGAAAGAGAATTAAAATGTTTGCACCAGGGGGGATAACTTCCCATAGGAGTACACTCATTGTCCTGACCAGCAGACTAGAAAGTCATCCTAGGATGTCTTCAGGTTATGCAAGTTATTTATAAAAAATTAATTGCACCATTATAACTAAACACACACCTCTAAGTTCTCTTAAGAGAGAGGACTTTCAGTTCAAGCTATTCATTGTCTGATCAGTACAGGGAATTTCACCCAAGGGCTTGTACCAAAAATAAACTTTTTTTTTTTTTGCATCGTACTGTCATGGTTCCAAAAGCAGCCCATGTTGCCAGGTCACTTCTTGCCTTCCTAGGATTGTAAAAGCTTTCAAATTCTGGCAGTCCAGACCTCTGCTTAAGCTTTCTAAGTCCAGTTACCACTTTGAAAAATTATATGCTCCTCTTTTCACCTTCCCTTCATCCTCTTTTCACTCCATTCTTCAATTTTGCCTATCGCCTCCATCAAAACATGTACTAAATAAGCTAATACAATAGAGACGAACGTAGGGGAAAGAAAAATCAGAAGATTACTGGGTAAAGAAAAGCTGCGAACAGACAGTAAAGCTGAGAGAAAGTGGGAAGTGTGGAGAGGAGAAGTGAAATTAAGAGGAGTGTTTGATGAGCAACTTAGTGGGACAGGGTTGTGGGGAGGTGAATGAATGACAGAAATTAAGTCAGCAGCAGAATAGATGGATATATGATAGAAAATGGGCAGAAATACTCTAAACACAACAAATTACCATAGTCAGAGTTAGCAGCAAAGAAAGCAAGATTCCCAAATAATTCTCTTTTTAAATACTAAGCATATGTAAGTTTAAATACAGAACCTCATATATATAGTTAGGAGGCAGATGGGATCCGGGGAAATCAGCAATGACCCACACAGTTGGAGACCACACCAACGACGATTTTTAACACCATGTATACATGAGGTTTTACACTGTCAGGCACACAGCCTGAATACTTTCAGAACTGAAAGCTTTGCAGAGCAAGTGTCTGCTCACCCACTGCTGCTCCGATGGGAGTGTAGGTGCTGCTGGCTGGGACAGATGGCATCACAGCCACCTTGCAGCGGCAACGGTTTTCTGATGAAATTTCTCTTTCTTTCAGAAAACTGCTATATAGACTACCCCTGCAAATAGGAGCAAGAAATTGATCTTTACAGTAGTAGGTGGCTTAGCTGGCAGACATCAGTGGTGTCCCCTTTGATGATTTTGAAGAATCCTGCTGACAGGATCCCAAAGCTGGTTTCCTTAGCAACCACAGATGATGCATGACTGTATTATGTTTGATTCTCCAAACATCGTTTCAGCTCCTCCCTGAGATTTAGTTCTTGTTTGTTTGTCAAGCTTGTGTCTCTGAAAAGCATGTTCCAATGAAAGACTCCGAAAATTAATCCTCTACCCATTTCTCAGTAAAAACATGTCTTTTTACTCATAGAGATTTACAGTTTCAATCAAACAAATGAGATTGGGCCCCTCTCCAGTTTTCACTGCCAGAACAAGTAAAGTTCTTCCCAGGAGGGATAAAAGAGAATTTGTCACAAGAGCAAAAGCTAACCACTGCAGCCCACCAGGCAGAGGTGACCGACTGGGGAAGGGACGATGGATTAATATTGATCCTGCATAAAGTGGAAAATGGAATATAGACAGTGCGGTTTTGCAATCTAGGTTAAAAAACTAGGCAGAAGAACTGCTCAGGGTGTGATTTAGGCCATGGAATATGGGACCTAATTAGCCATTAAGAGGGCATTGTGATAAAAAGAGAATATAAATATTAATGAATATCAGATAACCCTCCAGGATACAAATAAAAGTATGATCCTGGAGAAAGACAATTTCATAGAAGCAAATCAATTTTAATGCAATGAATATTGCACTTGCAAATGTTCAAAAGTGGGGTGTATTAAAATGGAGCATAAAGAATTCTCTACCATTCACAACACAGACGCAAATGTTACAAGGCAAACGTAGAGGATGGGAAATGTTATTAACAGTGACCCACCCTGACTTCAAGGATAAAGAAAGTCAGTACACACAAATTCAAGTACTCACACCTAAAGACTTTGGCTTGGCATTTTAGAAAGTGCAGAAAGAAGAAAATATCTTTAGAGAAGTACAGTTCTGTAGACATGTTTTTCCTTTTTGAGGCTTTTGTTGGTTTCCCCCTCCTCCCCTCTACAAGCACCTGAATTAGCTCATTCTAGGCCTGATGCCTTCCACAAGGTGGATGACTTGCTTTGCCAAGAGGGCACACTGTTGCCTCCTGGTCAGAATGGGATGCACCAGGGTGCCAAGCTGAATTTGAGCAGATCAACCTCCAGCCTGCAATGGCTCATCTGATCATTCCACTCCAGGTGCAGGACCTGTTGGACTTCGTGACCAAAACCCCCTGCCTATTTCTCCAGCCTCTGAAGACACCTCTGAAGGGCTGCAAAACCATCTACTAGTTCTATCAAGAATTCCTCCCATCTTAGGGTCATCTGCAAGCTTGCTGAGAGTGCTTTCCGTCCATTCAGTCAGCTCATTAACGAGGATATTAAGCAACATTAGACCAAGTATTGACCACAGAGGGCTCACCCAGGGATTGGTATAGAGCTGGGCTTGGTAGAAATGATTCCAACACTTTCAGCCAAGCAGTTCAGCCAGCTTTCAGCCCCACCTCACTGCCATTTACCTAGTCCGTATTCCACAGGTTTATCAATTTTGATATCATAGGAGACAGGGCTGAAGTCAAGATAAACAATGTCCATGGCTCTCCCCTCACCCACCCGTCCTGTCATCTAACTGTAGAATGTTATTGGAGTGTTCAGACACAATTCCCCCTATGTTAATATTCCATGCTCCCAATCACCTTCTTGTCTTGTGTGGCTGGAAATGGTATCCAGAATAGTTTTCTCCATCATCTTCTCAGGGATCAAGTCGAGGCTGACCAACCTGTACTACCTCAGATCCTCCTCCTTTCCTGTTCTGAGGACAGAAGTGGCACTTACTTCCTTCCAGTTCCTCAGGAACCTTCCGTGGTCACTACAACCACTCAAAGATTATCTGGAGTGGCCTCACAGTGACACTGGACAGCTCCCTCAGCATTTGGTGGGTGCATCCCCTCTGGCTCCAGTCTGCTTCAGCATTCCCTAATCTGATCCTCCTGCATCAAGAGCAAATCTTCCACACTCGACTTTTCCACAGGTCTTGGGCAGTTAGGAGTCTTAAGGGCTAATCTTAACAAAATAGACCAACGTGAAGATATCACTGAGTACCTTGGCCTTTTTCCAAGTGCTCTGTTACCAGGTCCTATGCTTCATCCAGCAGAATGTCCATATTTTCCTTGGATTCCCTCTTGTTGCTGAGATACCTGTATGGTAGTCCTCCTGGTTGACCTTCTTGCCAGATGGAACTTCAGGTGGATTTCAGCTTTCTTGGCCCTGTCCCTCCACTCTAACACAGTGTGTCTATACTTGTGTGGCACCTAACACCAATTCCATCTCTTGTATGCTTTCTGTGTCAGGGGCTCTCTGTACATTTCTGTAGGCCTGCTCAGACCTTTGCCTGGCTCCCTGCACAGGGAGTAGACGATTCCTGAGACTGGAGCAGGTGGCATTGGAAAATCAACCAGCTCTCCCAGTCTCCTCTTCTTCTCTACAGGACCATATCCTACAGTATCCTTCCAAGCATATCCAGAACAGGCTCAAATCTCTTCTCCTGAAGGACAACACCTTGATCCTGCTTTTGCCTCCTTTAAGGATCCTACCATATAATATTCACAGCTGCCAAGGTTGCTGCACCCAACCATCAAATCCTTAAACAATTCTTTTCATTGCATCCTGAATCTCCAGATGGCAGTTCTATGAAGAGGTGGCAACCCTTTGCTTCATGAGGCCCCACTGACAGCAAGACCCGGCTTATTAAGAAAACACATTCCTCCAACCTCCCTGTTGCTGAACTCCTTCCCTGTTCAGAAGCCAAAATCCATCTAAGTTCAGGTATTTCCCTGACACAGTAAAATATAATCCTGTGGTTTAGATACTTCATTAGTCAGTGCTTTTATCCTTATCTGTGTGTTTAATAAGTATTGAAGGTCTTTTCTTCCATGAATTTCTCTAATTGCTTTTAAACCAATTTACACTTTGGCATCCACAGCATCCTTTGGCAAGGAATTCTACAGCTTAATTAAGCATGGTTTAAAGCAGCACTTCCTTTTGCTCCTCTTGAAACCTCTCATTATTTAATTTTGTACTTTCCAGTTCTTGTTTTATTATAATAAATCATAAATAATCATTCTTCATAATTTCTTCCATTATTTTGGATATAGTTACTTAAATACACCCCCTCAGATCTCTACCCCAGGTGAAAACTACTACTTCTAAGTATCTTCTCAATCTTCACAGTCTCTCTTGCAGGTCTTCCACACCTCTGGTAATCTTTATATCCCTTCTTCTTACCTTTTCCAAATTATTATATTACTTTTGAGATGAGGGGATCAGAACATGTAACATCCAAGATTTAAACCCATCAGAAAGATATATATGTTGACTTACAGTAGTGCTTCTTAGTGTTCCCTTTCCTTTCATCTGTTCCAGAAAATTCCTACACGCTTTTTGAACACAGAATTTGTGTTTATAGGCACTAAAGTCTTTTTTTTCTTTTTTTTTTTTTTTTTTTTTTTTTTTTTTTTTTGCAAGGAAGGTTAATACAGAGTTTCTTGATGATATAGTAACTAGTCTTTATCTGATCTGAGTTTCATCTGCCCTGAATTTCATCTGCTGTTTTTCACTCAGTCATATCTGGATAGTGAAATCCCTCTGTAGGTCCTCAAAGCTGGGTTTTGGTTTTACTCTACTGTATAATTTTGTATTACCTAAGATTTGTTGCCTAGTATTTTGTCACTTTTAGCTTCCCTCTATTTATTTTTTGAGTAGGAGCCATTTTGAACTGTGCTCATTTGTCCTCATGTACTATCTTTTAGCCTTTAAAATGGCAAGCTTTTATTGCTGGCTGTATAATATATTTGGGAAAAGACCCTCCTTTCTATATGATCTCTCTTTTTAAAAATAAAAATATGTAATTTCTTCTAAAATTAAAACTTTCTTCCCTATATTAGTATTCTTTTTTTTCTGGAAATTATACTTGGGAATCTTATCTCCTCTTGGACAGCTTAAACTTTGTGTGCAGAACCTCTCTCTTCTCTTCTCACTGGGACATCAGGTGATGGCATCTACATCTTACTGAAGAGGAGGAATTCATGTGGTCCTCAGTTAACTTGAGGGTATATAGGGAAACAATGAATAATCAAACTTACCCACTACTATTGCACCATTCTCAGTTAAACTCTGACTCTGCCACAAGGTATTCTCAGTACAAAACCCACAAGCCTGTTACCTGGTACAAGCATTGCTTGCACAATCCTTTTTGTCTTGATGCTGTATCTGCTCAAATGGTCTTTCTCCATTTCTGCCAGCTTAGAGGTGAAAGTGTGGTATGATGTAACTCTGTATGCTGAAAACACACTCGTTCGTTTTCCTGGGCTCCTGTCAGTGAACCACACTGGCACAAGGATCAATATTTTGTGAAGATCACCTCATGTACCCAATGCCATTCACAAAATCACAGAATCATTAGGGTTGGAAAACACCTGCAGGGTCATGAAGTCCAACCTTTGACTGATTGCCACCTTGTCAACTATGGCACTAAGTGCCACTCCCAGTGGTTTCTTGAACACCTCCAGGGATGGTAACTCCACCACCTCCCTGGGCAGCCTATTCCAGTGCTTGACCACACTTTCAGTGAAGAAATTCCTCCTCATGTCGGACTTGAACCTCCCCGGCACACTTTGAAGCCATTTCCTTTTGTCCTATCACTGGTTTCCTGGGAGAAGAATTCAACTCAAATCTTGCTACAACCTCCTTTCAATCCATTAACCTTCATGACAGGTAACCAGGCCCATGGTTACACTCCCTGCAGAAAACTCTCAGACTTCCTTCCTCCCACCTCAGACTGTTACACCTCTGTCACTCAAACCTAGGACTAAACCAAGTTTAGTTCTTTTGCAAGTTCTTTTGCTCTGGGTAGACACAAAGGAGAAAACTCCAACCAGATATTCTCAAGAGGTAAAAACAGGCAAAAGTTTACTGGCAAACTATAAAAAATTAAGGAACATTGGCAAAAGAGTAAATACAACATAACATCACTTATCCCACCATAGAGTTAGCCCACTGAACATAGAAAACCTTTAAACCCATTCGATGTTACATTCTGTAAGAAGAGAGTTAGAAGAAGAAAGGGGGAAAACCAGAAAGACAGGGAAAAAAAAGAAAAATAGAAAAGCAGACATAGCTACCAACTCCTGGATTTCAGCAATGTAAGGCTCCAAGATGAAGATAGGGTTAAAGGACAACATGCTTGCCTGGTGGTGACCCTTCTTAAGCTTTTTGGCCCACCCTGAGCCTTCCTCCCAGGAGGGACTTCTGGTCTCTCGGCCACTCAGGGAATGGGTTAGGCAAAACTGGGGCTGTCTCCAGTGTGCCATGATTGACAGACACTGTGGGGCTGGGGGGTATGGGGGATGAAATTTAAGGTTCCTTAAATGGATATGGGTATCACTATCTCACCAGACAGTGAGGCCTGACCCACCCCAGGTCACACATTCCAAGGCCCCAAGATGTCTGGAAACAGATTACCTTTTCCAGTCTCAGACACAGAAAAATATACTTTTTTTTCAAATTCTATTTGGACTTCCTTCTCTATTTCAATTTGGAGACAGATAGAGTAAGAACTGACTGAAAACTATAGGTTATTTTTTTATTCTTCTTTTAAACCATCAAGTTTCATCTTTCTTCTGCCTGCTCTTCTCCCTCCAAAGATTAGTATATCTGGATTCCACAAGTTCCTCCTCCTCAACTCACCTAAGCCTTGGTTTACTCCACACAAGTAGCTTTGTTAGTGCTGGGGTTTAACAGTTCAGGAACTTCCTATCCAGCAGGTTTCACACCCACTCTGCTAAGATTTGTGGTTTCAACTATGAAACAACATTCATATTTTCTTCAGCACTCATGGACACAGATTTAAAACTACATGTATTTAGATTCAGGAATACGCTCAGCAATGTCGTATTCTGAAAAGAGGAAAATAGGTATGATCAGGTACAAATCCATGCATTTTACTACAAAGTGAGAAAACAAACTTCTGACTGCATGCTGAAGTACCTCATGCCATTTATTTCACTTCAGTACTGAAGAAACTTTAAATGTTAGAAAACAAAATTTCACTCTGTTAACCAGCATCTCAATTACATCCCAAACATCAGCTGTATCATGAATTGTCACAGCAGCCTTGCATTCCCTGAAGAGCTGTCACAAAGATAGAAAATGAATAAATGAGTACCTTTGCTGTTATATGTTGTTGCTCCTGCTGCCCCACTCCATTAGGGAAGAAATAAAAGCACACAAAAAACCCCTCATTAATTCTTACTCCTAATCCCTTTCAATACAAATCACCCTTTTTCATGCATTGTATAACCTTTGTCCTATAGGTTTGCACAGTTAACACCAAGAGAATATAAATATGGAGAAGTCATATCACTGCAGCAGAAGTCATCAAATGAGTTTCAAATAACTCTAACAGAAGATTTGTATTTTTCCATTCCTCATGGCTTTGTCAATTTGCATTTTCATTCTCCTCTGTCATTTTTGTTCCTCTACTGACTTTTAAAATCAACATGTTTCTTCCCTTTCTCTTGAACTTGTTCCAGACTAAATAAAGAAATGCACTTGATCTGTGCCATGCATAATATATAGGGCTCATAAACATCGACATTTCAAGTTTTCAAAGTTGCAGTCAAGCAAAGAGAACGCTTCAAATACCTGTTCTGACGTACTTTCTCATTCTCAGTGACAACACAGTCTGACAGCCTCAATTCACATGAACACCTATTTCAGAGTATAGGGAGAAGATTTTAAAAAGTAGTTTTGTGCACATCATAAAAAAATTGAAAGCAGGAAACTTAAGGAGATGCCTGCAGAAATATGGTTCATGTTGCTAGTTCTTTAATTCCATCAAAATGGAAACTAGTGTGAAGTAAATTGCATTTACACAGTAAAGAAAGTAATACATAATTTTAAAAAAAATTACAACAGCACTGTAGAATCCATTGAAAGACAGGTGCTGATAAAGAGTAGCAGTATAGTAACATTCTCTCCATCTTGATTTTAGTATTTTATGTATAACTGTTTTTTTATAGATTCTGTGCATGTTTGCTTCCAAAAAATGAATATAGATATAAAGCTAGTCTCTCTTCTCTTACCTAATGCACATTAGGATATCTAACATTAAATTCTTTTCAAATCCTGAAACCAATACTATGATAAATACAAACCAAAAATTCATAAGACAACTCATAACTTGTTCACTGCAGTTCCCTGGTATTCACGCTTAAATTAAATTAAGAGTAAGAGGAGACTTGTCCACTAAGAAGGATCATTTTGTTTGGCAAAGGTAATGAGAAAACAAAACAAACAACTTCAGCTGTGCTAGCGAGATATAGAGACCTTACTAATGAATACCCAATAGCAAAAAAATAAAAATTAAAAAGAAATACCTGCACAGCTGCTGTTTCAGCCAAGTTCAGTAATCCTTTTCCTTTCTATTTTACCAGAGAATTGCATGCTAGCCTATTCATTTTATGAAGAAGGGTAACAGCTAAATGGAGTTTTGGGCAAACAAGATTAAAAGGTAGCAACAGTATTTTACAGTGAAAGAGGATTAGACATTGTAGGAATTATTTTTGAACAAGTTATATGGTCTTCTGGTTGGACTAAGATGTTGTTACATGTGTACATTATGCATTTAAAACTAATTGAAACAGTTTATTTGTTGTCAGTCACTGATTTCCATTAGTAAGTCATTAAACACAGCAAGAAGTAGTATGGAAATTTATGGCTGAAGGTTGGAGAGACAAAGAGAGGGAACATTATAACTTTGTCTCTACTGAGCAAAAATGGACAAGAGAGCAAACAAAAAAAAAAGAAAAAAATGTTAAACCCCCCATCATTTAAAATATGCACAATCACATACTTGAAGACTCTCTCAAGTAACTATTTAAATCTGGATTCAAGACAGAAGACAACTTGTAGAAAAAAAAGATTAGAGAGTCTTCTGGAGTTAACTTGTCCCATTTCTGCCCATTTTGTATTGACTCTGAAAGAACCATTACGTAGGTTTCCAGCAGCTTCTCAGTCAGTCCTCTAGCAGTGAAATTATGGAGACTACTGAGGAAAAGAGTTGATAAAATAAAAAATGGAGAGGAAATTATTTAATCCTTTGCTTGATAAAAGTGATTATTTTTAGATTACCTAGAATATTTTTTAGAGCAAATGTAATAACAAGAGTCTTAACTCATGCCTATGGCTCAATTCAGATCATATTTTTTTTCTTACTATCAAGGATTCATTAAATTTTTGATTAGGTTAGGTAATTACTTCAGATTGCTTTCCTAAGACACAATAGAAAATGATACAGCTGATTAAAGAATTAGTTCTTTATGGTTAAAGGCCAACTTTTGAAGGCAGTCAAAGGGAAGACCACAATCTGAAATCTGAGGGCTTTCCAGCTGATAACTGATAAATAGGTGCAGTATGAAAAAGACGAGCACATTCTCCTACGGCCAGGTTTGTTTGAGCGGTGACTGCATACTCCAGTTAAAAATTTAGTGCAGCCTGAATGCCTCTTAAATTATAAATAGGGAACATCTTCCTAACAAGAGCTCTGTTTTGTTCTGTCTCTTTTCTGAGTGAATGACTCGCATTTTCATTTCCCCTTGCTCATGGTATCTCGATATCTAGACATCTAAACACAGATACAATGAGGACGTCTGGGGTTCAACAGTGAAGTTCAGATAGTAACAGTGCAAACAGATTTCCTACTTCATTGCACATTATTTTAATTTCTTCCCTAAAAAAATTTGAAAAATGTAATATGACTATATTTGTTTAAACTCTTAAGAGTGTATAAAATAATGCAGACATCTTTTTGGAAAGTGCCAAAGAATTGGATTCCAGTACCTAAATAATGTAAAAGTACGTGGTCAGTACACGAAAAAAAATGGAAACCACTAAAGTTCAGGCTTTTTTTTGTCTTTATTTCCATGGTCTTTTATTTGTGAAAGAAAAACAATTACATCCAAAAATGACCTCATGAAACAGAGACAGGAGTCTACACTAAAATTGTACCATTAATAATAAGCCAGTCCAGGTTCTGTCTGGCTCCATTTCAGATGTTTTACCTGGAAAGGATTTGAGAAGTCATCTTTGGATAGACAGAATAATCCCAGTAGCACAGGGATGCACCAAGAAACAAGGATGCTTAACTGCACTAATAATTTAGTACACTTTAGGGATAAATGACTAAATATATTTTAAAAATTGAAATAAACCTTAATTAACTACTAATTCCTCTGCTGATGATTGCAGCACAAAATGAGACACAAAAAAGAACAGTAGAAGCAGTAATACCTTTTTCTTTTTTCTTGCTCTTCGTCATCCAGAAGGATCCTGGAATACCTAGTCCAAATAACTTTTTGTGAGCAACTAAAAGGTAATGTAGGAATGACCTTCAAGATTAACTTTTTTTTATGGCATCTTAACAAGTCTTATAAATAAATAGTACCTTGACCCTATATCTCTTCACTTTAGCAAGACTTAACTTTGTGATATTCTGAGAAACAAGTTGTCTAAACCACTGTCAATTAAACAGTTTTAAAATAGGTTCATATCTTGCAGAAAACCCATCAACAGGGTAGTTAGCAAAGGTTCACAGTAAAAATAAAGCAAACTAAAGCAAAAAAGCATAATGAAAGAAATCAGCCAGAAGTCTTTCCTGCGTTTAGTCCTTCTTAACACTTTCATTAATAAACTAGATAATGAAGGACTTTCCTTGAATTTGAAGTCAATATGAATATAGGAGACAGGAGAAAGGTGCACAGTGTGCCTTCACTGCTGCCAGGAAGGATGTGATTTAAAAAATTCTCTTGACTAATTGAAGCTATACCCTGAATTATGTATAGGATGTAATTCCGTAATGGGAAGAGAAAATTTTTATTAAATAAGAATAATCAACTATGCAAACACAAGCACTTAGCAATGGAATAGCAGGTCTCTAGGAAAAGATGAGTGGGTTATAAAAGGAGATTTATTTGAAGCATGTGGAGACAGGATAAGTATACCCAATATGTGCTAAAAGCTTCCATAATAAGAAGACTTTGTATGTGCTCCACATTCACTCAAAATGAGACAAGAAATAATCAAATTAAACTGTATTAAGGAACTTTCACTTCAGGTGTCAGTTGAAAAGAATTCTAAAAGTAAAAATCAACTTAGGTGGTCCTGATTCTCATGCTACAGGTAATTTTAAAGAACTTAATAAATAAGAGAGGGTTGGTGTGGATTTGGCCTTGCCTTGGGAGAGTGAGTCAGGGTCAATGACTTCTTGAGGTAACATGGAACCTTATCTTCTACGATTATCAACTAATCCCTTTGCCCTCAGCCCTGCACATATCTGTTGGAGAGAACTCAATCTTTCATTTCATCGACAGTTAAATCACCATCTTTTCCCTACTTATAAACTTGCAATGTGATGAAATACGAGTTCAAATGCCATTTATGTTATTTGTCCTCCTGGTGCATTTTTAATGGCCACTGCCACTAATAGTATGCAACAATGTCTTTATTATTACAGTCTCTTGAGAGCAAAATGCCAAGAGCTTTAACAGCTTTAAGCCTAGAATCAGCGAAGAGCTGTCATTGTTTCTCCCATCATTTTTATTTTTATAAGGTATGAGAGAAAATTCTCCTGCTTCATCTGATGTGTGTCATCAACTGCAAAATCAGAGCTAACTGCAGTTTTCATACCCTGGAAACCAGCATGTCAGGAACTGAGCTGCAGTCATCAGTTAAATTAGCTCTGAGCATGCTGGGCTGCTATGCTCTCATGGTATTAATTTTTCATAAACAGAAGATTGTTTCACACAATACAAGCCATTCTAACTTAGAATAATTTCTTAATCTCTTCTTTTTCTGTTTTAAGATTTTGCATTTGTAACTTGCATGTTCCATGACTTGGAACAACGTAAAGCCAGCATAATTATTAGATTACATAGGAGAGCCTTATATGACTCTTAGCCAGGAGCCTTATATGTCACTTCCCTTCCTGAAGGGAAATTGAAATGGTATGACATGAATTTTACCTTGTTTATCATATCAACTCTTGTTATATACCCAGTAATGAAACATTTTTTAGTGCTTAGTTATGGACATGCCAATCAAGACCACAATTAGAGATAAATAACTTCATGCTAAAAAAAAAGAAAAAAGTTAAAATATAAAAGATCCTTGGTATATTTATAGATAACTCCCTAAAAAGCAGCTTTCCAGAAAAAGACGTGGGGGCCCGAAAGACAGCAAACAGAAGAGGAGTTGTCACTGCCCCTTTGCAATGAGCAAGGCCAAGCACATCCTCTTTTTTTATTAGCAAAACTGTGACCAGGAGGCCCAGGCAAGTGATTCTCCCCTTCTGCTTCTCTGTATTTAACTTAAAACTTTCCAATATATTAAAGACATTAACTTACTAGAGCATGTTCAGAAGATGACCATCAAGACAAATCAGCAGAGCATCTCATGATGTACAAAGGAAGGCAGAAATCTTGATTTTTTCACCTTGAAGAGCCTCAGGAGAGAGCTTATTGCTCCCCACAACTGGAGCTTGTTGTAAAGAAGCATCCAGTCTCTTCTCAGAGAGATGCAGTGAAAAGGGTCAAACAAGCATATGTTGGAACAATCATTTGCACAATGATATTAAAAAAAAAAAAAAATAGAATCATAGAATGGTTTGGGTTGGAAAGAACCTTCAATTTCCTCTAGATCCAACCCCCCTGCCATGGGCAGGGACACCTTGCACTAGACCAGGTTGCTCAATGCCCCATCCAACTTGGCCTTGAACACTTCCAGGGGTGGGGCATCCCCATCTTCTCTGCGAAACCTCTTCCATTGCCTCAACACTCTCATAGTAAATAATTTCTTCTTAATATCGAATCTGAACATGCTCTCTGTCAGTTTGAAGCCATTCCCCCTTGTCCTGTCACTGCATGTGCTCATAAAAAGTCCCTCTCCAACTCCCTTGTAGCCCTCTTTAGGTGCTCTAAGGTCTCCTTGGAACCTCCTCTTCTCCAGGCTGAGCAACCCCAACCCTCTCAGCCTGTCCTCATAGGAGAGGTGCAGAATGCCAGAATTTGCCCAGAGACACTGTGCAGACTCAATGCATGTAGATTGTCAAAACTCAGCAGGACAAAATCAATCAACTTGATCAACAGGGCCTGCTTTGAGCAGAGATTTGGACTGAAGGTGTCTTCTGCTCTGCATCACTCTTTGGTTCTATGCTGTACCATGTGCTTTTATTATATGCAACAGACCTTTCGAATGTCTTGTGTCCGTTAACTCCCTGAAGTCTGGGAAAAGATTTCCACAAAATATGTTTAGGAGGAATTCCTGGTTTTGACCATTCATCTTCAAAAAAGAAAGTTTCTCATTTAGGTCTGCCAGTTAAAACCTGCTCTACTGAAGGGCCATGAGGTGAATTAGTGCATTTCAAAGTCGTTTGTCTCTTAGGTTATTCTTGTCTTTTCAAGATTTTCTGCCATGGAGATGACTCCTGAGCATCCTATTTCCCCTTTTTTGCCTCTCCATAAGATTAAATACCTTAGATTGGGGTGAAAACATCTATTGTTAGAATTATTCGACTTCCACTCTCTTGAGAACCAAAAAAAAAAAAGGGGACGGATACCTTCAATTAAGCTTTGTTCATGACAATTCCATTACTGATAATGAAAAGTGGCAAAATCAGCTTGAAAGAATGTGTTTTTTTCAAAAAACTCTCAACCTTGGCACATTAATCATCAGTCTCTTTTGAAAATGGGTTATCACAAATAAATAGCACTGAATCCAAAAGATTAAATCTAATCACTGAGAAAAGTTATACTCTGGTTTACAAGGTTTGACCTTTCAAAAGTATTCCTACAGCAGAGTGGAAAATTATATATATAAATATAAAACTTATACCATTTCTCCAGAGAATTACTTGCACAATACAATACAAATAGAGCGTATTTAAAGAGAAAATTGAATTTACTATAATCTTGAGATGGAAATACACTAGATAAACCACTCTAGTATAAAGTTGTTGAAGACTTCATGGGCTTCAAACTAGAAAATGTTTATGCAAAATTCAATTTCAGTTTTCTATTCACACTTTAAAACAAACATTTGTCAGTATTAGAGTATTAAACTGCCTTTTTCACAGCTCTGGAAATAGCAAAGTAATGTTTCTCATTCTTTGTGAATATCACTTGCTGCTTTGCAATTTCTGCCTATCACCTTTGATTTTTAAGTGTTTAAAAGTCTACAAAACACAGATGAGAATGTGTGTAGAAATTAGGTAACGCTCCATGTGTTTTTAAAAACCACAGAAATGACATTCCATCAGCGAAATTCTGGAGCTGGTGCAGTTTGCAATGAAACAAACTTAGCTAGACACGCATACACATCTCAGACATCATGAACTGCAATTCACTGGTAAAAGATTTTTATATGAAACCTCAACTTAACCAACTGAAATTCTTAGCGCTTCCTAAAATAGGATTTTCCAAGAAACCTAAGGGATTTAATTTCATGTCTCTCACTGAAACAAGAATGGAACTGTGCTAAAAGAACAAAACTATAAAACATATTTAGGCACTTGATGATGCAGACAGATACCTTTAAAAAGTGTTTGAGACAGACTGGGACCCTCCTGGAAGCTGCTCAAAGGACAAGTATTCATAAGAATGTAAATGTGCTTGGGAACTGCTACTCTCCAACCTAAAAATTCAGATTCTCAGAACACTGATGAGCTGCCACATAACCCTAGAAATATATGAAATGTAGCACTGATAACAATAAAAACCAGTAAAGTTGCCAAAGTACCTAAAATACCTATTTCTCGGCAAATGCAGTATGGTCCAGCTAGTGACTGATATAAGAATTACATGCTAGAAAAAGACCACCCCCTGCAAAACTGCTGTGAAACAGAGGAAACCCAGGAAAAGAGGAAGTAAATGACATAGTATTTGCCAGAAGTATTTGACTTCAGAAGCTTATTGGAAGTGATCTGCATTTCTACATCAAAAAGTAAGTTCCATCACCATTTTAAACTCCTGTATTCAAAGACCAGAGAAGTGCACTTCAGGGCAGCACATTCACACGTGGCTGAAAGTTGGAGAGTGTTTCACATCACTCAAAGCAACTTCTCCAGCTGATTAGTAAACTGCTCAGAGATACTCCAAAGGCATCCAAACTGTCTTCATCCACTGTTGTGACCTGAGGACGCACGATCATTGAAAAGAGTTAAGAGAGGAAAAGTCTTCTAGCTTGGTGGAGAAAGCAATGATCTTTACCAAGAACCTGTTCCAAAGAAGTACTTTACACATGCTCATCAACCTGCCATGTATATAATTTTGATTCATTAAGTCACTTCAAGTTCAGTCTTCAGGTTCTGAACATATTGTGGGCATTCATTTTCCAAAGGTCCCCCTTTCTGGAAGCTGAAATACTTCAACTCAGGAGTTCATAGGATGGGAGGAGCAGCAGCTCGTTGTGCTCTTTATCTAGGTTAATCTCCCCTTACTAACTTCCAGAAGAAGTGAGTAGCTGCACAACGCATATGGATGCAGCACTCCTTAACAGCTGTTCTTGGACATAAGATGGCTGATATGTACCATAACAAACCTTAAAATCTTTCTTTTCCTTAGCAATGCACTTACGTAAGGTCTACTGTGCAGGATAACCCTTCCCAACCTTCAAATCTCCTGAATCATGAAACGGCCTTATCCAGCAGAGCTGTGCAATGCTACATTTTAAACAGGGTGCAAAACACTTCCAACACTGTTGTGAGTAATAAAAGAGCCTTGGGAACGTTTCATGTCTTTCTGTCACGTTTGAGTTTCCACTCTTCCAGAGTGTATCATCATATCTTCTTTGTTATTGCTGCTGAATACTTCAGTAATTTTCCACCTTTGAAGCTCTGACCTTTTCCATGAGCTTGCAGCAAGTTCCCTCCCCATCCCACCCCACATCAGGATGAACACCCAAGGGTCTTGATCTGGAGAATACACCGGTATAATTCATAAAGTCCATGGCAATGAGACCTTTTACAAGTCAATGGTTCCTACTATAAGACAAAATGTAGAAAAATTACAGAGACTACTTCAGCACTTACTATCTGCTTAACAAATCATTTAAACACACACAAGTGCTTGGCTGACCACAGAGGTACTTTGCTGACTTATAACTTCATGGGTACAGGAGAAGAACAGACATAATTAACCTGCCAAACCTGCATTGACCCTCTACTCCTGAGATTATTAACTTTAAACTGCTTCTTTGTCAAGAAATGTCAATTAACTCACCACAAGCAGCATACCGGGGAAAACTAAATCTCTCCTTTAATGATTTGATTTTGTCTGTTAGTTTCTGTTTCCAGCTCACAGCTCAACAGAAGAAATTCCCTCAGTGCACTGCTTGACGTACACCTGAAAACATCAAATAAAAAAGATGTTTCCTGTTTCTGCTCCTTATTAACTTCAAGTGGGCAGCAGCCCAAAAGACAAGAGGATAAAACCTTCAGAAGGATGAAAAACTTGAAAAAGATACAAAATATTAGATTTGGACCCATTCTATGCAACTCACTAAGTATGATGTCTGGAGTGATTTCAAATAATTTGTTACCCTCTCTGTCCTGGGACAGAGGCATCACACTAGCACTACCTCCTTGGAAATAAACAATCTTAAGTTTAGCATTTGAATCATCCTTACAACAGTCTGTGGGAACAAATTTATGGCTGTTTATCCTGAAAATTGATGTTTCTTGGCAATTGTCAAAGATCACAAGAAATCTAGGACCATTTCTGGAAGAGGCATTAAACCCAATGTTTCACACACTGAACTATTAACTAGCCATTATCACTGGAAGAATACTGAATTAAAAGCCAGTAAAAAATCCTTCAGATGAAAAAGTAAGAAATAATAGCCAATCTGTGATAATCTAGATCATTCAACCTGTTCAAATGTGGTGGTTTTGCAGTTTAGAGAAACTTGGTTTGGTAGACCAAGATACAGACATCCACCCCACATAAGAGACTACAGCATTGGGTTTTGCAGCTTTTACTAACGTGGTTATACCTGGTAACTCCAGTGATGTCTTTTACTTACTTCAGTATCTTTTTGAAAATATTATTATTTTTATATAATCTTACAAAGCTCTTGGATTCAACTGCACCCTAATTACATGTATTTTTTCTGATTCACTCACTACCTGTCAATGCCAAGACATGCTGTGTTTGTTTAATCAAAAGTAGAGCTACGAAATTCCGTATCTAGAACATTTCATTTCAAACACTGGGTATCTCAAACAATACCCATATTTGGGCCACAACCAAGGTTTGAAAGAAAAGGGTTGCCAAGCCCCCAGAAATGGTAAAATGTACCTATTCTGTTGTTAATTGCTTAAAAAATAAAGGTGGATGAAAGTTATTAGTCAGTGAAATGTAAATTTGACTTACTTTTATGTTGTGTTAAAACTCTTGAGCAAAATTTGCAAGGTTTAAAAAAACAGGGTTCCTGAAGAGAGGTCAATTTAAATTTTAAAAGCTGGTAGCTTTTGAAAAATACTCATTCCTTACTTAAGCATGTTATTATTTAATAGACAATAAAGTCTAAGAGATGGAAAACCCTTTTGGATGCATATTCTTTCACACTACTTGGTTACTCATTTTTAAATACAGAAGAATTACAAAAATATTATACTCAAAACATAGTTAGATGTCAGACATTTCTTATAATCTGTCATCAAAGATGTGCAATGATCAATACTATAACAGACTCAGTTTTTCCCTAGCTTAGATTTTCCATTAAAATTGTGAGAAATACTAGAGAAAATAAAAGACCTCTCTTCTGATGCATTTGTTCCAGAATTCCTTGTTTCTCAAAAAATGACTCAGTAAAGATTGGAAATTTAATTAATTTTGCCTAAAATTAGACCATTTCGTAACAAAGGGTCATAGCAAGGCAGGAAAAGCACATGTTTTATACAACATATTTGTGTCCTTTTTCCATGTCTTAATGACACTGAATGTAGTCACAGTTGCCCACCTCTGTTGTTCACACGTTTCCCTTGAACACAAATGTTATGTACAGGTCTATGAAACATCAATTCAAATGAATATTGAACAAACTGCCCTCAGAAATTTAGAAGGCAAATTTTCAAATTAAATCTACCTTTTTCTCATTCCTGTTTTAGAGTTTAAGAAAGGAAAAAAAAAAACAAACCAAATCAGAGAGACAAAGTAAAGGAATGTATTTACCTGTAAATGAACAAAAGGTAGGATTTACTATGAAAATCTGATATAGTTTCTATTAATCTAGTTATCTGTTGTCATAACCCAGTCAATTCCTTTGTCCTTAGGCTCACAAGTATTTTTAGGTTGCAAGGAGACAACTATGCCAAAAGCTAGCACAGGACAACTACAGCCAGTACAGATTTGAAACCCACTGCTGTCTTGCAAAAAAGGGTACTGCTGCTATTTCAAACTCCTAAACACCATGGATAACTCCACTGGCAGGAGGTGCCTACTCTTCAGCTGGACACGCTGAGCATGAAAGTAAATTCTGAGACTCTCACTAAAGTTTCATCTCAAAGTAACTGTGTCTCCATGAACTACAACCAAGTTATTTAACATTGTCCTTTCACAGAAAATCTCGGCTATGAGTCATATAATCTACTCTTTTTTTTTTTTTTTTTAACAAAAAGACCCCATGCAATCAGCAATGTGCCACCTTGCATTGCACTATCTGGCACTGCATTTCAGATGAAAGAGGCAGCAAACCCACGCTAGACTCACAGACCATAAACACTTTAAGTGGCATGGGAGATATCTTAGAAGAAAGCAGTGCTTTGTGTAGTTATTCAAATTTATTCCAAGTATCTCTTCCTAACCATTACTACTGGAGCACTTTAAAGTGCATTTCAAAATCAAAAGCAAAAAACATCCCTTACATCTCATAGACAGGAATCATCATAGTCGTTTTCTACAGAAGTAAGCATTTTGATTTAGACATAACATGAGTAACCTGCCACACAAAGGACAGAAGCAGGCACAGGAACTTTCAGCAGTATCCCATCTGATGTAAGAAAAAGAAAACAGTATTTTTCCTCAGCTTAAAAAAATATTAAGGCTATTTTTATTCATGAACTAACAAATGCATAACTCATATCCAGTTTTTCATTTCTACAAAATGATTGTACTCAATATTTTGTATGTTGAGTGTAGCATCTGTAACTCATTTCCTAGTGAGTGATATTATTACTCATTGCATATATTATTATTTTGAATTTATGTTTAACATAATAATAAGCACCATAAACATACACTTTTACAGAAGATATGAAAACAACTGAGCTGTTTTTTGCATAATCTGACACACCCAATTTAGGTCTAGTTAGGACAACTGTCAACTAACTGAAAAGCTACAACAAAATAAGCAGTTTCAGACTGATTGTTAAATAACTGCTAAATTCAACATTGCATTTTCCAGAACAGTCTGAGGTCATCTGGCAGTATAGAATCACGCAACTCAAATGTCAATCAAGTTCCAAGCCTATTTGCCAAGGGGGCTGTTTGAGTCATAATTTTTTCTGTATGTTTACAGTTAAATAGTATATATTATCCAACTACTGGTACAAAAGCTATGTCACATTTACCTTCTTCAGAATGGTAACAAAATAGAATTAAAAGATACAAGCCTTAGAAGTAATCACCACCTTAACTTAGTGAAATGTCATGCCTACAGATTAAAAAAAAAAAAAAAGAGTATTCTTCGGTGATCTTGTACTCAGATTTCTGTCAAGTGGATGCTCCTTTCCCACCCCCTGCCTCTTTACTTGTCACTAAATATTGGACCACACTGGTGTTTTTCATCTCGGCAAATGCTTAGCACCACCTGAAAACTCAGTTCCTCCATTTAATTATCATGCAGTGCATGACATGGTAGCCAGCTTCTCAAAGCCTTCTTCAGCCTGTTGATCACGTATCTCAGAAACTGGATCTTTAAACAATTTGGAACCCAACAGCAGCAATCTAAAGAAATTAGTGTCTGAGTTTTCCCATCTAGGAAACTGTGAAATTATGGTTTTGAAACTATCAACAGGACTGATGATCCTGCTCCAGAATACAGCTATTCCTAAAAAGTTAACCCAACTAACTCTCATTTAAAATTCTTGAACAAGACAATAATATATAAAATCAGTTCTTGTATTGTTTAGTCACAACAGGTGAAATAATTCTGGGAGTCTTGAGGCCAGATTTAATTCATCATTCTGAGGGCAGTCACTGAGGCTCTTCTGGTGTTTTTATGTGCGTTTTTTTCTTCTTGTGTAGTGAGTATTATAATGACCACAAGGAAATCTCCAGAAACAACATTATTATATTATTTCATAGAGTATTGTTCTTTAGGATATATTCAGGTTTTTTAATTTTATTTCTTATTCTTCCAGTGGACTTACATAAGTCCTCACTCTTTTCCTCTTTATATGTGAAGCTCAGGCTGTCTGGGTCCTAGGAGTATCTGAATAACAGCCCATTGAAAAGAAATTTAAAAGAAACAAACCCTAAAAACAGGATTATCTTGGGGGTTTATTGCTACTTTTCCCTTTTAAATAGACATAATGCTGTCTCCAAAAAACTCCATTTTATTAATTTGTTCCATGAAAATGAGCATTTGTACTGCATATGTGCTTTCGCTTGGCCTGGCTTCATCCCAGTTTCTCTGGCTAGGTTCCCAAGCAGCTCACAACTTTCTTCCTAAAATTGGTTAGAAAGTGATGATCTCTGGTTTTAAAACCTCATGGCAGCCCAGCTTCCGACTGCCAGGCTCCCGCTGCTGGCTAAGCTCTAGCCTCTGGAGCTCAGGAATGCAGAGAGATACCAAGGCAGGAATGCTGTCCCCAGAGCACTACCCACAGAGTAGCCACGCTTTTGCTGGGCTGTTTACAGGTGCCAGCAGTCTGGAAGGCAGGTCAGACACTTGAATAAGACAGGATGAGTGTTTGAGGTGAAAGGACTCACACTGTGCATGCTCCCCTACCCTGCTCACCTCCTTCATTCTCCATTGCTGCAAGACTTGTCTCTCAATTTTGTCACCTCTGTAGGGAAAATTTCCACAGAACTAAAAATTTTTTATTCATCTTCTTCTAAACATCATGCATTAAAAACATAACATTTCTACTTCTATCTATCGGTTTGTTCTTTGTTCAAAGTAACGCTCAACTTTAGAAATACAACCTGTAGGCAACATCATAATCTCTCTTGCTAATTATATGGATGCAAAAAATCACATTTCATTTTCTTGATATAATGATTCTTTGGCAGTATCTCTTACTGGGGCAGTTTGAGAGAAAATCAGCAAAGTTTCCAAATTAACAACATAACCACTGCTCATTATCCATCCCCTTTGGCCTCTTGGCGGAGGAGAGGAGGAAGAGGAGTTGAGTATGAAGAAGTAAAACTGAGCCTGGAAGCAGGGGGGAAGGTATTTTATTTTTGTCTTTGCTTCTAGTAATCAAAAATTATTTTAATTTTTACTTCAGACTTATTGTGAAAATACAAGCAATGCTTCACAACAAGATTTTTAACACTTGTGGCTATGTGCTCTATAACCCAGGTGCAAGACAAATACTATAAAACATGAAAAACATTCAGAACCTTTGCAAAATAAATGTCTATTAGGTAAAGAGCTATAATTTATTACTTTTGAAATTTTTATTCCCTTCTATCCATTTTAACATTTACTCAGAAAGTTGCTGCAGTTTAGAGAAAATTGAAACCCTTTTACATTTGGAGGAGGACTGAATAAGCAACAAAAAGGCTATTTCTCCTAGAGTTGGTGTTATCCCACAGAAGTTTCTGGCAGCTTCAAGAGGACAAAGACACCTTGAAAAGACCAGGAAAGAGCCTTCTCTGAATAAATGAAAAGCTCCACTTTGAATACAAAACTGACTTCAATTCATTGCAAGTCTTCTTCAGCCTACTGAATGCAACATACTTAATTCATATGTACCAACATTTGACATCTGCAAACAGATGAGTGTCTTTATCTCTAAACTATTTAAATTTATCTAAATACATCCATAGATTAAGAGTCAAGGTTCTTCTGAGATATCAAAAAGATGGAATCTTCTGTGGTCACTATAGGTTTTAATTCCTCTTCTATAACAGTACAGACTTATCAAAGTCTATTCTTCAAGTTCCTATTAAAACCAGGAGAAAGTTCAAAAATTACCTCTCTTTCCCCTCACTAACCAAATCCAGTTCTTGTTCCTGCAGTACCTTATGTCGTTTATATTTCTCATTTCAATGAAAAAGTAATGAACTTTGCATGAAGGAAGCCAAAGCACCAGGAGATGATTATGATAAGAAGAGGCTACAATATCATACGGTTTTATGTTCAAATATGTACAGTGTTGATTAAAAGAGGAAAGGATAGCAGTATATTAACCTAAATAATTATTTCTTCTGTTAATAACACCGTTAATTCACATGTGATAATGACAGTTTCATATAACCTATCAGGCTGAAAGAGTTTCACTGTTCTCAGACAGTCCCTGCGAATATATTTAGTTTCTGTTCTTTCACAGGTTGTAACAAAAGCAACAAAATTTGTCATTACTTGGTTGGGGGCTGATTTCTGCTTCTCCAGCACCAAATCTAAATTAGGGTTGGGACGTACCCTTGCCATTACCTGCAGCACACAGTGACACAGCAGAGGTGTGCAGAAAGCAACCTGCACTGCAGACCATGAGAAACAGGGTGCCAAACAGCACCCACGGGATGAGAACTGGCTGAAAAACCACCTGTTTGATCTGCTGCAGCACACATTCCCCAAGTGTGTTACACATCACTGAACGCTTTTAAGTGCTTGTTTCTTTTCAAGGGAGTCGTGATCATTCTCCTCCTTGACCATACATAGAGTCCATGCAGCTTTGCTGTAGCTACCTGTGACAACAGCTCAAGAAAGGCAGGAGGTAAGCACTGGGAATGTCCAGTGTGACTCCAAATGCATTTATATAAGCACTCTGAAACTGCTAGAATGCTTCACTACAAGAACAAATACAGGCAATGTAACTCTATCCATGATATCTTGCCAGAAGAACTAGGAGGTTACAGAATATGGGATAGATCCTTCAAAAAAAAAAAGATTTTATATCCTTTATTCTATTCTTTCTCTTCACACATAGTCAAGAAATGTGATTACACTAATGAAGCTTTCAACAAAATTGCTAACAGCACATATGAAAAGTCAAAGCTTCTCCTCTTTAGACATTATTTCTTACTACAATTTCTGAAACATTATATACATCACTAGAAGTAATCTCATCAAGTTTTTGATGGATTTAAATTATTTTACTCTTGAAACTTGAAATGTTTCTAATGTAATTTCATGCCAAGTTAGAGGCAAAAAGATTTCTAGCTCATGCAAACTGAAATTATGTCATATTTCTGACCATGTGTTTTGTTAGCTTTCATTTTGGCAGGCTCACTAAATTCAGAAACTGATGGTTGCTTGTGAATTTATATAATAATGGTTCAAAGTTCCTGCAGAATGATCAATTTATCTACTATTGTTTATCTAATTCAGCAATAATTAGCAATATTTTATTTCATTCTTCCCATATGTTCCTGAAGAGATCATCTTTCAATTCCTGAACAATGATTAGATGTGCTTCACAAAACTGCATCTTTGTTGAATTATTCCTCTCTGAAGTGCCTATGTAAATAAGTGACAAAAAGGAGGAGGTATATAATAGATCCTTGTAAAGACAATGCTTGAAAAAAATTTAGAAGAGGAGCAGAAGAAAAAACAACCCAGCTTACACTTATAATCATCAAGCTCTCAGATAGATCTATTGGTATGAAAACTGTTAACCTTATTCCTGGACCCTTTACAGGTATAACCTAGGCAGGGGTCATCAATATGCAGTTAAGCGCTGCTCTAAAGATACCAAAACAACTCAGAGAATCATAGAATATCCTGAGTTTGAAGGGATCCACAAAGATTATCGAATCCAACACCCAGCCCTGCACAGGACACCCCAAAAGCCACACCATGTGCATGAGAGCATTGTCCAAACACTTCCTGAGTCAGGTTTGGTGCTGTGACCACTTCCCTGGAAAGCCTGTTCCAGTGCCCCAGCTACTCTCTGGATGAAGAAACTTTTCCTAATATCCAGCTTAAAGCTCCAGATATTCCCTAGAGTCCTGTCACTGCTCACCAGAGAGGAGAGATCAGTGCCTGTCCCTCCTCTTCCCCTCATAAGGAAGCTGCAGACCCCAAGGAGGTCTCCCCTCAGTTTCCTCTTCTCCAAGTTGAACAAACCAAGTGACTTCAGCTAGTTCTCATTCATGGACTCAATGTAATTCTTATTAAAAAGGAGTTCAGCTAAGATGTTTGCTTCACCATCTTACTGGAAGTCCAGGCTAGGATATGTTTCTTCTTAACTCCTGAAGCAAATAAAATATTTTTCCGGCAGTGACAACTACTCAGTGTTAGATTTGATACACTGAAGCAGTATTTTTGAAATGTGTATTCAATTTTCTGGACTCTGTAGTTAAGTACTTTTAAGGCACAAAACCATAAGCACTTTCACTGTGTAAAAGGAGAGATGGATTTAGAGAGAGAAGAATTTGGAAGCCATTTGTGTTGTCTCTTACTGGAATTTCTTTCCTAAGCAATAAGGAAACACATAGAGAGCAGAGCTCAAGTTGGAGAAAAAACAAAACAAACCCCACAAGCTACTTCTCTTCCAAAGTGTTTCTAAATTATTCTCAGTTCTTGCAAACACAGATTATGTATGTGCGTGTGTTTAATCTTTTGAGCTAAAGTTATTCCCCAGGCGCACACTTCCTTTAAATAATTTCCCTTTATTTGCTATGCATAGAAAACAGTAGTAGCCTTGATGTTTCCAGAGAACAGGTAAGAAATACTCTGAAGAACCTCTCCCATCCTGAGCTAGTAAGCACTAAAAGTCCCTCTGTTTGTTCCTTAAGCCTTTTGCAAAAGACACTGAAGACGACTTGGCACTAGAAGTCTTAATCTGGTCCCTTGAATCTCTCTTCTAGAAGGAAAAAAGTGTGATACAAATTATATGAAAACATTCCTTTTTATAAGTATTTCTTCATCATTCAAAAGAAAGTACTACTGAATGGATATTGTATCTTAAAAGGTACGTGCAGTATCTGGTTTAAGGTTACAAACCTCAACAGAATTGTGCTCACCGTTGCTGCTTATAAAATTATGCCAAGAATGTAAAAAAGCTCAAAACACCCATAATCCCAAATCACTCAGCTCCTTCTCCCTCAATGAGCCACATGCATTCCTACATTAAATGAAATGTCAGCCTGTCATTTTTCAGTGCAGAACACAAGGTTTTGGCAGTACTTCACCACCAGTCATACACACATACAGGGCAGAGACAGAAAACACAAAGCCTTCTTGCTCCACAGCATACCAACAATCCAACATGCTCTCAAAGGTATGATGATCAAACNAAGGTTACAAACCTCAACAGAACTGTGCTCACCGTTGCTGCTCATAAATGCTCTCAAAGGTAGGATGATCAAATNCCATAATCCCAAATCACTCAGCTCCTTCTCCCTCAATGAGCCACATGCATTCCTACATTAAATGAAATGTCAGCCTGTCATTTTTCAGTGCAGAACACAAGGTTTTGGCAGTACTTCACCACCAGTCATACACACATACAGGGCAGAGACAGAAAACACAAAGCCTTCTTGCTCCACAGCATACCAACAATCCAACATGCTCTCAAAGGTATGATGATCAAACAATTTTATTTTCACAGAATTGCTCCTGAGGGCATACTGAAAGTGGTGCATACCCCCTGACCATGCACATGTGATGGTATTTATAGGTATAGCTAAGGTCACACAATTGTCATCTCTAATGCTTTATCATCATCATCATCATGACCATCGTCATCATCGTCATCATCACCAATATATGAAACACTTTTGAAACTTCTGAACAAATCAAAAGAAATTCCCCATCAACTTCTTATGCACCATACTCAAAAAAGACTTCAAAAAACAAGTTCGTTTTTCCTTCTCCAACCCTACACAGGCAGATGGCGATGGATCAGGGCTAGGAAGGAGGAGAGCCCCCCTGGCAGGTAACCTGGCACAGCGTGTCTAACCTGCCCTCCTGGTCAGCAACTATCCCCCTCCATCCTTCCACAATTAAGCTGCTTCTGCTTTCCAAGAGAGATGGAGTGTTTCTCTGCAAATTCACTTAACAGACTAACACAGTTTACCAAATTAGAGAGATTCAAAAGAGAATCTGAGGGAAAAGATAATTTGCTACAGCTCCAAGTTTTTCACTTGATAATACTGAATGAGTTACAGCATGTGTTTGGTAACCCACTGCCTTTCACTGAAGTCACGGGAGCTCTCGTCTTTAATAACTCAGTTAACATTGTAAACAACCAGGTTTCATCCAACACAGACTCTTTTTCTATTTAGGGTGCCACTGCATGAGGCTGCAAGTCCCCTTTCTATTAGCTCTTATAACTTGCAACCAAGGAATGAAATGCTTTAGCTATCAGTAGCTCTCAGATTTCTTTCTGCCCGTGACAACACTTTGTTTAAAGCAATTTAGCTAACTCTCCTGCGCAGATGAAATGATTTGCCTCACTAATCTTTTCCTCACTTACCAAGCTGTTAGTGTCTATGTGGACATTGTGTATCTGATCATTCATCTAGGAAGAAGAATATAAATATAAAAAAATGTATACACACAATGAACATTTCACAAGAAGTTCCAGCAGCTTTGCAGGGAGTTCCTGGCACTGTGTCCTTAATGTAGCATTTACTATATAATATATAATATATTCCTTTCTTATACCATATATTTTTATTTGGCACAGCACTGCAGTTGATTGCCAATACTTGTGGTTGTGATAGACATAAGACCTACTTGTCTCTGAAGAATCCTAATGTTTAAATGGATCCAACACATGCAGTATCTCTAATTCTTTCATCTTTATAGCTGCACATCTGAATTTTACTAATTCCTGATAGAAGTCACAGTGTACTTCTTAGTCACAGTGCAATTCTCTGATATATACAAATATAAACATAACCTCACACCTAGATAGATTTTTTAAATTAAAAAATACAACTAAGATATAACATCTGTTTTGCTGACAGAATCACAATATTAGCCATAAAACTGAAGTTTCAACAGGAGGATCAATCTTGAGACATATTTTTGCCATAAAATATTCCTTGGTGCTGCTTCTTGGGAAATAATAAATTCACTGAGGTGCTACATTAATCAGGCCACCTAAGACAGCTTTAATGTATACCTGCTTAAATGAAACTCATTGCTTTTACAGGTCCATAATACCATTTCCCTGTCAGCTTTTAAAGTCAGTCTTGAAGCTCTACAGAAGAAGCAAGTGTCACAGGAAGACCTCTCATTGAATATTCATTGTGCTGCCAGAAGTATTTTGAAACTATCATCCTCTCTAAGAGAAGGCAGGGAGAGATTGCAGAATATTGGCCTCCTCAGAGGACTTAGTTCAAGCAATAATGATCTAAATAGCAGGAGGTTCAATCTGGCTCTGACTTTCAAAAGTAGTTTCATACACAGGAAAAAATGGCTAGTTTCCTTCCCTTTTAATTTTAGCAGGAGACTAAAAATATATATATATATAAAATTAACATATTTAATGTTAAAACTATGAATTCATATACAAAAATATAGGGAGAAGTATGCCTGAAATCCATTATTACTAATTAAGTCATATATATTTTTGACACATATTTCTAAGTACTATTTCTTCTTTGTTGCCGACCTTTTAAGAATAGGATAGCCTAACTTCACAACCCCACGAAAAATAAGCAATAAAATATTTTTTGAACTAAGATAATGTTGATTAATGGATTATTCTTATGATATTGGTATTTTTATTCTATTTAGCTCATTTGAACGCAGCAGCTGGCATTACTCATCACCAAATACTGATAGGTGTTATTTTTTTATTATGGCTCAGTAAGTGCTTGGAGATCCTGAATATCCAACTCTTAGAGAGCAAGAAGCTGTTGCCAGCATTGCTCTTTTAAGAACACTCCTCAGAGAATTGGTGATTTATTCACTTCCTTCTTCACTGGCACACTGAACATAAACCCAAACCGTCCTGGAATTCACTTAATCTGACTATGTGCTATCCCCATGGATGTTCGGGGACTGCCACTGCTGACCTCAAGGCAGCCCGTGTTCCAGATGCAGCAACATTCCCAAATGACAACCTGCAAACCAAACCTAACTTGAAGATGAGCAAAGGGCTTTCTTGTAACAGGAGCAAAACGACCTGACACACCTTGGAAATGAGGGAAAGGAAAACTTTCCCAGACACCCAGACAAGCCAGTGTGGAGCCATCTGCTCCAGAAAGATAGTGACATTTGGTGAATCAGAAGGAACACTGAAAGAAGAGACCTACTACATTAGGAGCTGGAATGCGTAGTTAAATTTTTTGTTCAATCTGTCTCAATCAGCAGCTCTGAGTTCTGGGACTTCAGAGACTTTTTTGTGTGGTTGTCTAGTTTTTCTGGACATGTTCACCAAGAACAAGGCACACAAAGCATTTCTGCTTTAGATTCTTTCTTACTAGTCACACAGCCTTCTTCAAAGAGACCAAGGGCTGCAGGTTTTCATCTAATGATTCAGCCACACCTCCTGATATAAAAGAGAAAATTGAAAATATAAAGACTCATTTCACTGCTAAGTAACAGTATCAATAACAAGCTATAGAAATAAAAAGTAATTCAAAAATTTGATGCAAAAATTATATTTTATGCAATCATCCACTTGTTCTTATAGTATGGGAATATGTTCAGAAATATGTTCAAGTAGTTGAAAAAAATTCTTCAGTGCTTTGGAAATGTCTGCAGAAAAGCAGAAGATGAAGGGCAGGAGAGAAGATAAGGATGAAAACAAGAAGCTGTCTGTTGTACTCAAGGTACCCTTGGAAGGGAGGACAGCAACAGGAGTACTACAAAGGGAGGACAAGTGATGGACAAGGAACAAGAGTTGTAAGTGACACTTTCACAGCTGTAGCCAAATTCCTCTCAGTAATCAATCCTCTCAGACAATTCTCTGTTGTTTGAGGAGCATGAGGAGTATCAGGCTGATCACTGGTGTATCTGGGAAAACACAATAAAGACGCTCTCGCACCGGCTAGGTTCAGCAGAAAGGAAAGAAAAGACCCTTTATTTACATATGTTACATTCTTATAGAATTCTGAACTCCACAAGGGATTGGAGGACATGTCACTTCCTTCTCAATCCCACTGGAGAAAAAAGATGCTCATCAAAGTTCTCTTATCACAAAAGGAATGAAAAAAAGAAAATATCGTAAAGTAAACATTGGCTATTATTTACATGAAACTGTGTAAGAAAGAATTTTGACTCCAAAGTTAAAACAGAAGGCTTTAGCAAAAACCAGAACAACACACTGGCAATGAAATAATTCCTGGAATAGAAATTCCTAGCCATCATCTGTAACATGTAAGTAGAGAGCCAGCCCAGTGTGAAAGTCTGGGTCATCATCCACTGTGAAAAAAGAGATATTTATGAATCCTTAAAAACTAACACAATTAGGCTGACATGTTTGAAGGAAATGTACTCATCAGTTTTCACCAGGCTATTTATGCACACCTGTGCTGAATATAGTACTAATTTTAATTTTATTCCAACATCATCATATTCAGGGGCGGTAGATATCTCTCTAAAGAAAAAGATAGTTGTTAAGTAAAACTAAACTTGATAGTAGTCTTAAATGCCAGAATACAGGGAATCAAAACAAATTTTCAAGGTGAATACTGAATATTGTACGTTCCACATGCTTCTACTTCAAGGTCATACGAGGGAAATGCTAGGTCCATTTGCTTCTCCTTCCCAAGAGCTAGGCTTTCTGCCAGATATCCTTCAGAAAGAAAACGTTTCCTGTGAAGCTGTGCAGAGGAGTTATGTATGCACAGCCTGTGAGAGACATAAAAGCAGTGTGCTCCTACCACCTCTGCTAGATTTATCATTTGTTCAAAAATTTATTGTATTGCAAGGCTGCTCTCAGTGTGAGATGAGAACCCCAAAGCGTTGCCTCTCACTTTATTGTGTTTCCTGTAGGAGAAGGTAGTGCCAGTTGACTTCTCACACCCTCAGCTGGGGAAGGAGCAGGTGCCCAGTCCTACCCCCCACCCATCACACAGCAAGGCCTCTCCACCCCTCTGCAGAGCAAACCAGGGGAAAGCTGAAAGGCTTAAAGACAAAAAGGTAGTCATACCTTAGGTGTAAGAAAGTAGATTTGTATTAGAAAAACCAGAAAAATTCTAACATTTCCGTTTCTGCTGAAGCTTCACGAGGGAATGTGGTAGTCCTTGTTGGCTTTTCATGAGGAACAATATCACAGTACAGAGATCTAGTGTAGCTGGAGAGAAAAGTAAAACAGAGGCAAGTGATACTTGAAGCTCAATTATCACTAGGTTTTCACTAGCCAAATGAAACACAAATACTCTGACCAAAACCTGAAATACTTGCATTCTTGGAATAAAACTTTCATCTTCATTTTATAACTTTTCCTGATTTGTGAGGTAATTTTAATGAATAATTTAAGTCACCTTTCAAAATACTTATGAAAACTACATGTAAGGTAAAAAAGACAATTTTCTGAACATAAATTTTTTATGGCATTTTATTCATCACCTTATTGTACTGGATAACTTGGAGACATGAAGTCAAACCTTGCTGCCTCTTTCATTCAGCTGAAGTTAGACCTCAGCCCAAGAAGCTCTTGAAGGAGCAGCCAGTATAGGGTTCCCCTACACAAGTCATCACCCCTTGCTGATCACTGTGATTCCACTGGAGATTTAACTCAGAAGTTGTCTCCTCGATACAGGAAGCTCATTCACTGGCTTATGTCCATCTGGAAGTTTCTTCCTTTAAATATTGAGCCTGGTGATGCTGCTGCTAAGAGAAATCAAGCACATCTTACCTGGTAACACTCCAGTTCTGAGATTCAAAATTGATTTAAGAGTGTGAATATGAGCTAATATTTATTTATACCGTGATTCTGCAGTTCAGTCCCCCCAATAGTCTAACATGGAGTTCGTAGCTTTTCAGTTTGATAAACTACTCCTCTATGAAAAAGTGACAAATAGGGGGCAATAGATACTTGCACTTTTTCCTGAATCAGGGTTGAGCACAAAGTCTGAGAGGAGGAAACAGGGATGACAGAGAACTTGGAGGCAGCAGGTTCCAACATGCTGGACATTGGTGCATGCTTGAGTGACTCTGGGAAGTGGATTCAAAGGGCTGCTCCATAGGGAAAATGTCCTTTAATTTTACATCTTTTGAACAATTGCATTAACCTGCAGAAAAACATCAGATGTGAGCTTTCCTTTTCATTCTGCCTGTTCCTTCTGTTTTCTCCTTAGATCCTAGGTCCTTCTTTGCTTCAGTATAGCTAAAATTAAAAATGTCTCCATAAAGATTTCCAAATATACCACTTAGGGGATTTTTTAAGATTCATCTACTTCTTCAGCTGGTAACTTGTTTTAACAGCTACCTAACCATTATATACCAAGCCAGTTCCCAGATTTGTGGGAACTGAGGCTGGAAAAAGTTCATGAAAATGTGACTTCAAGCTACATTTAGGATTTACAAGTCCTGAGATCAATATATTTAATCTTTTGTTTTCTGTGTGAAGTACAACATTCTCAAGAGAAAGTGCTGTGCATTATATTAGAAATAATATCCCCAAGTGTGTAGCAAATATTTTGGTATTCTGTAATACATCTTCAGTGACTTCACATGAACTGAAATCTACCAGGAAAGATTAGTATAAGAAAATGAATTGTTTTTCGGAGAATTTCTGGAGACTTCCAAAAATTATACCACTGCTAGTATCATATATAACAAAAATTCTGATCATATTTATGTTGACTTATTTTTAAACAAATATTTTAAATACTTAAATAATTAAAAATACTTATATTCTCATCTCAGTATGATTTGCTGCTTTCAATCTCATTTTTCTTTATTCCAGTAGTTATTTTTCAGTTGGGTATCTTTGTTTTCCTTGCTGCACATGGCAGAAATGTACCCCTAGTAAAGCCATACCATACCAAGGAAATATGGTTTAGGAGGAAGAACATGATGCATTATCAACATTTTTATTCACAGAAGCATAGAATGGTTTGGGTTGGAAGTCACCTTAAAGATCATCCATTTGCAGTGCCCCAGAAATAGTTTGGAACCTGTAAAGCAAACTGACTTCCTTCCAATTAACTATGATCCATTGTTATTTGCTGACCTCAAAAATTAATTTTATTAGCTAAGTAAATAATTACCTTCTTCTCACCACATACTTTATAGGTTTGGGGTTTTTTCTTCTGATTAATACATTTTATTAGTTTTTATCCAATACATATCTAGAAGGACATAGGAACAAACTTTTTTCCTCAGTATTTGTATATTTCTGATTTTACTTGCCTCATACAAACCCCTTATAGTGCAGCATATTTTTTAGACTCTGCTTTATTTTTTCCCCTAACAGAAAACTCAGAAGTCACGCACATACACACCTTCAGCCTACAGCTATTTTGACACAAAAGTGATAGACAGCCATTTCCTAAGCAGAATACATTTCAGTAAGTGTAAATATATTTAGAAGTTTATTTCCATGAAGGAATGCTCTGTGTCCCTTACCTGCTCTCCAAAGCTGGTTCCACACACTTTCATTACTATTCTTGAGATTTCTCTTCAGACTTCCACATCTTTCATCATTTTGGTGCATGTCCAAACTCTTAACTGGACTGAGCCTAAATTATTCTCCAAGTTTAACAGATAAGGCAAAATAACCAATTCAAAGGTAAGCACAGAGGACATTGAGGAGAGTACGTGTTTATACAGACAGATTCCCTCCTTCACCCCTATTCCCCAAACCACATTTTTATCCCTCAGCCTGCCACATGCAAGTGCAATGATAATCTTTGTCAACACAGTCACTGCAGGTATCCTACGTGAAAATTTAATACCATAAGGCATGCTAGAAACAGTTCTTCATATGACTGGAATTTTAAAAACCATTCTTCACTTTTTCTAAATGAAATCCCCTTCCTCTGAAAAGTCTAGTGGACAACTGAGTTTGATCTACATGGGCTAAATCCTCCCAAGTCAAGTATAAGGGGACCCACAATCCATTTTCCCAAAAATACCATCCCTTACTTCTCTGATTTTTCCCCTTATTTACACATGAAAGAAGCTGGATAACTAGCCGAGGAAAATGGGAAACTTAGCAGTACACAGTGCTAACCTGTAACTACATATTAGCTCTTCCTTACATGATGATACTCAGAATGAAGAAATCCTGGCCAGGTTTCACTTCAATGAGTTGCAGATTTTGAACACTACAGACATCTCCAGTTAAGCCAGTCATCTAAGTTCCCTTTAGAACAAGGGAAAATGTGACCTCTGGGCACAATTTACATAACTTTAAATAAGTGGCTGAACGAGGTCAGATGAATCATTCTGTGTTTTTCTTCATGGACTATAAAAACAACCTATGATAACTTGCACAATACAATCTTTCACTACAGATATACAATATAAGTGTAAAAAAACCCCACTGTTCTGACCACTCTTAAAAAGATCCATGGAGATGTATGGGATAGTGATCCTCTATTACACAATCAAGAGGGAAGCACTAATACTGCATCAAAGCCACCTGAAAATACAAAAATGGTACTAAAATCAAAGAGTTTGACCTCATTTAGTTTATTACTTGCAAAGAATAATATTGATGTTCATTTTTAGATGTAATTACTACAAATTATGGAAAGCAAGAACATTTGTAGGTTTCCTTGCAGCTAACTGCCCAACTTAAACACCACAATAGAACAAAATATGCTATAGGAAAAAAAAGTCTTTATTTCAGTACTCTTTAAGTTTACACAGAAATTTTTATTCCATGTATTGACTACGAATCTTAGTCTTTTAGTTTCTTAAAAACTGTAGAATTTATTCTACCTGTTAATTTCTACCTGAAATGCATTAATGTAAAAAAATACCCCAAACTGTTAAAACATTAAGAAACAATAAGAATCTTCTAAACTCTAATTTTTAAGCACAACTTTCTAATTTCAACCAGTTTCAATTCCCTGACAACCTTTATACATTGATGTTTTAACCCAAATGTTCACTGAAATGTAATAAAAATGCTAAACAAACAATAAAGAATATTGCAAACAACAAACTGAACCTTATGAAAATTGAATAATATGCTAAACAGATATAAAATACATTAAGGAAAAAATGGTACAAATATGTGAAAGTTAAGACGAAAAGTGCTTTCCACTCCCTCCCACATTCGTTTACATCTTAATTTTAACCATATATCTCTTTTCAGATCGTTTCAGTGAAGATACAGAGATCCAATTTCAGTCAGGGAGAAGTCAATAAAGCAACATATCTGAAAATTTCTTTCTGGCTTATAGAATATTATGCTCCAGGTGAAATCTCTCTAGTATGAAATGACTTATTGCATACAGGAAATAGATTTTTACAGCAAAGGAATCAAGAGAGAGTAAACAAAGACTGCCAATTAATCCATTCCCACAGTATTGTTAAAATTTATTTTCCATGGTGAACAGCATGGTCCCAGTTAAGCATGTGTACAGACTTACAAAAGACTATTTGCAGAGTGTCTTAATGCAGCTACACATTGTAGCTGGCAGTGCAAGCCAGCTATATTTTATTAAATAATTTGCAGCTTCTTAGGACAAAGAAATATTCAGCCAACTTTTCCCTTTTTGTTGTATTTAATTTCCTATGTAACTAGCTTGTGAAGTTTTAACAAATCTACCTTCCTCTTTGTACATATTTGCTTCATTGGAGACACTGAATTAATGAAAGTACTTCCTCATAAATACAGCTACACATATGCAATGTATGACTTCTTCCCATTCCTCATAAATACATTATTTTACTCAGGACATATCTGACTTACTACAGTTTCTTTGCTTATACTCCACAGTCCTTATTCTGCATGAATCAGAACACATCCAAAAACACCTATCCAGTGCAGACAAACTCTGCATTTACTGAGTTTACTAAAAAGCCCCAAACAGACTCAAGCAAACGTTTAGGGAATTTTCTAAATACGATTATACAGGAAGATTTAACCAGCTCAAATAAACCAAGCTAAACATCAAGAAAATAACAAGGGAGCAGCAAACATTACTGTAATACTATAAAATTTTCTGTAAGGGTATTATGTCCAGATACTACAAACAGTTATTCAAAGACTTAATTCTTAAAAGTATTATTTATGCACATATTCCCATTGACTTGAATAAGCCTACTCATGTGAGCTAAACATGATATAGGGGTTCTGTTTTATATTCAATATACTTGATTTCATGCTCTAATAACATTGCTGATTTATTTCTTCCATTAAGTAATCCTCTTGACTCTCTATAATAATTAAATTGTAAGTTGTTTTCCAGAAGAGATGAAAGTGAAGCTATGCTGCAGAAAGGAGTAGAAAAAACCCTGGTCATTATACATGTATATCAAGACTTTATTAATTTACCACAGACACTTGCTTTTAAAGTGAAGAATTAAGACATTCAGCAGCTGTACTTGCAGAGATAAACAAATTTATCAGGCATCAAATCTCCTTGCTAGCTTTATTTATAAGACATTAATAAATCTGTTCCTTTTCATCCTCAGTCACATGCTTATCATTTGATGATGCTTCTTTGTGGTGCTCTACTGAGATATTTAAAAAAGATTCTCCCAGGAAGTTTTACAGCCTGCTTACCAAATATACACATCTTCATACTTATATACCCTGATAACTTCGTAATTCATTTAATGACACATTGCAAAACAGCACTTCAGATTTGAGAGTAAAATGGGATTACATGGCCATTCAACAACACTCACTTTCTGTTTAAACGTGGTGCAACTCTGAATTCTGATTCCAGCTTAAGAGAAGAGCACACATCCAAATTTCCTCCCTGCAAGTGATCTGCCAGGAATTAAATATACTTCTTCCGTTCCTCTCCTCCAGTTTCTGAATTGTATACGTTTATGAAGTTTCACACATTCTGGTTTCTTAATATGATCTTAAATTTTCTGATGCTTCCAGGATGCGCTGATTCCAGTGAAAACTTTCATCTGTAAACAAGTTAATGATGTTCTTCAACTGACTTCCCTCATGCCTTTCTGGAGTTAAATCCCTGACAATTGAAGAGCTTGTCTTCTTTTGAACAGCGTTCCACTCAGGTTTACAACACCCATTCTTTTTATTTCCGTACAATGGTGATCTATGAAACATCCTAACTGAAGCTGCTTTCATAGAGAAAAAGCTATCCTATGATTTCCTAAATGAAACCTGAAGGGAAACATAGGAAGATGTTGAAAAAAACATTATTGTTAAACTCCAGTTCCTGTTGAAGGCTCAGAAAAAGAACCAATACACAAAGACACAAGGACATTAAAAGAAATGTGTTTTCTCTCTCTATATATATAAAAAACTTTCTTGTATTTTTCATTCTTAACCCTAATATCAAATGCTATTCAGTATCTCCATCTCTTCTTTCTTTCTTAGTGTAACACTGTCTCCCCCAGATAGTAGCAAACTAGCAAGAAAAAAAATTAAATGAAACCAGAGGGATTTTTACACTTTTTGTACAGCAATCATTCTGGAGATAGCAGGCTGTATTTCTCTGATCCTTATGTCTTCTAGAGTAATGTAAATACAGAATATGAATAGGTATATGTATGCATAATGCAGTGACAAGAAGTTCAAAACTACCATTTGGATTTTTATGCAAACCTAGTGATTATCAGAATACATAAATTCCTTTTGCCCCCACTACGCACCGTGTGTGCTGTTTCCTAGAAAGCTGGCATATGTCCTACATGGAGAAGGCTTATTCCCCAAATCAGAAAGATGCTTTCGAGCAATCTTAGACCAAGAAGCTCCGTTAAGAAAGCTGAAAGCAGGAAGGGGGACTATGAGTACAGACCCCACAACACATGCAGAGACCAGGAGCTGCTTCAGAAGTCCCAATCACCATGACAAATATAAGTATTTTCAGAGAATGTTATGGAATTCACTCACAGCTGTAACAGCTGTGGAAAGTTGCTGTTTTAAGAGTAAGCATATTAAAATATCCACTGTACATAATGGGTAGGAGGTCAATTTTGTTATTAATCTATTTATTTTAAACCTATTGCACTCACCAAATTTCAGAAGTTGCTTTATTCCTTTGTTTTTCATAAAAAATCTAGAAATCACTTTCAAAGTCCTCTAGAGTCCTAAGGTAAAGGCAGAGGTAGCAGCTCCACGCCTCATTAGGCTCACAGTGGGAGGAGAATGAGACAGAACAGAATCATCATCTTTTCCATCTTTCCTTCTCTGTTTTATTCTTCTTATCTGTTGTCCTTTCCTATTGAAAACAGAATTCAGTTCTGCTAGAGCTGGACCAGTCGGCCATTCACTTAAAATATAATATTCAGGGGAGGAGAAGAAGCATTTTCTCCTATTGTTGTGGTAATGAACCCACCATTTTTTCCATTAACTATGTGGAAATACACAAGCATGTCAAAATCCAATGGTATCTAGAAGCCAAAGGAAAAAAAACTCCACTACTTTCCCATACACATTGCTTTACATAGCAGTGATCTACACAGTAGACATGAACTTACATCTATCCTCCTGCCTCACATCCCTNAATAAAGGCATTAGTTATTGTTACAAAAAAGAAAAACCCTATATCTTTATAGCAAAGCTACTTTAACATTATACAGCACTCACTTAATTATTTGCGAAAAGCCAATATTATAATATGCATTTATAACACTGTGGAGGATCCCTCTAAATTTCTGTTTTTCAGCATGTCTCACTCCTAACTCTGTATCACTGAATGTTAGTCTGCAGTCAAGGACAAATTCTGCCTGACTACAGAGTTTTCTTGTGTCTTTTTATTACTTTTTTAATTATTATTATTTATACTCTCTTCTTTTTATTCTCTCTCTTTTGAATAAGAGATGCAGTACTACTTGCAAGAAGACTTTGAATTGCCCTGACATGAGTGTATTCTGGGCAATTAACAAAACCTCATCAAATCTGATAGTATCAGAAGCAATTTATATTTTAAACAAAATGAAAGGAAAAATAAAATTTCTCATCCTATTCAGTGTAGCGAGAATTCAGCTGAACTTGAGGCCAGTGAGATGTAAGGAGCTATCAGTAACTGAGGACAAAGACAAAAAATCCTGACAGTACTAATACTGAAATCCATGGAGCATAGCATCCCGTGCCATCAATATCACACATAGTTATGGTCCCCAAAATGACCAAATTAAAAATGGGGGAAAAAGAGGTGGAGAAGAGGAACAAAACGGAGAGACAAATTTCCCTTCTCTCAAATTGAAAGAGGAGAAATTTAGGTTAGATATTAGGAAGAAATTATTTCCTGTGAGGCACTGGAACAGGTTTCTCTGAGAAGCTGTGGATGTCTGTCTAGCGGCGACTTATGACAGCGGTGTGTTCCCTGATCCCCTGCTTTATGCCCAAAAGCTGTGGCTGTACCTTTGAGGTGGGTCCGGGGCAGGGGGAGCCTCGGGCCCCTTGGCGCGCTTTCCCAAGGCCTCGCTGCGCGGGCGGCCGGGCTGCGGAGCGCCCTGGGCTTTGCTGGGCTGCCTCGGTTTGTCAGCCCAGGCGAGAAGTCTCTCCCTTCCCCGGCCTAGGAGGAGCTGCAACAGCAATGCTTTGGTAACTTTTCAGGGTGAGCAGCTTGTTTAGTCCGAGACCAGAGCAAACCCCCTGTGGGAGAATGGTCGGTCAGGACCGGCGGGAGAGAGGGGCCGCTCTGTCCCGGCCCGAAACCTCGGGAAAGCCGAGCCCGGGAGAGAAAGCACAGCGAGCCCACCTGCTTCATCTGCCGTGGAGAGGACGACAACACCAGAGAGTCGCCAGGTTTCCATCTGTTTGCCCAAACTGCTGTGTGAAGCTCCTGTTGGTTTTTTTTTTTTTCCCTGAGAGAAGCCCCCGCCATCTTCTACCGCGTGGCGTGAGCCGGTATTTATACCCTGGCATTTTANCTGAACTCTGGGGTAAAATGACCGGTTCAAGGGGGAAATAGGTGGTTCAGGAAGATTGTACCTTCCTGGTACCTCAGCCAATAGGGAAAGGAAGAGGGCAACATGCGGCCAGGAGTTCAGGATAAAAAAAGGCTGAGCCTTCCGTAATCTCGAGAGAGAAAACCCTGCAGATGTGTGCCCGGGTGGACTCTCTCCCTTTATTCGAATAAAGCTGAGGGACTCCTCTATCTCATTTATGGACACTGGCTTTTCATAGTGCGATTTTCCATACACTGTCCATGGCAGAGGGTTGGAACTGGATAATCTTTAAGGTCCCTTCTAACCCAAACCATGCCATGATTCTAGGATTCTGTAAATAATAGCTTTCTATTCAGAAATGAGTAGACAAAATATATCTTATCAGCTTTGGAGGGAAAAAAAAGCAATTACAAGAAAAAAGAACAGATGCCTACAGCATCATGACGAATATGGACAAAGTTAAACAATGAACATTTATTTCTTATTTTTCATAAGACAGAAAAGGAAAATCATGATACTACCACAGTCACAGTCAGCAATTCAAAGTCATAAGAAGGAATTACATTCTCCACACAAAATGTGATTAAATAGTGAAACTCACAAGAGACCAAAAGTATAAATGAATTCATAAGAAGATAAGTTCATGCAAGAGATATCAATTCCCAGCCACTAAATACAGTGGTTTGATGTAGCTGCTGGCTAATAAAGCCATTAATCTGCGTATGTCTGGAAGCTGAAGGGGGAAGGGCTTCTCTGCTTTATGCTTTGCCTAAAATCTGCTACTGGCTGTTGCTGGGGACAAGCCATTTGGCTGGATGGACAGTGGTACCCCTCACTATGGAAATTGAGAGCTTAAAAGGAAAACTATACTTGCAGAAATACTTCATTTTCAAAACCACTGTGGAGTAATTTCACAACAAATTATTTGTTAAAATAAATAGGTACGATTGCTCATCTAAACTACAGTGTTTAGATGGTCAGTACAGTATATTTCAATATACTAAATTCAGAACAAACATATGTTGTATGTTGTCCACTCTAACAGCCATACTAATAAAACAACAAATTTTAACCTTTTGGGAAACTGCTTTCTAATATATTGGTTTACAAATCAGATTACAAAACTGAAAATCATTTGACACCAAATGGTAATATCTTACACTAATCTTTAGCCGCAAGACTTTAAAAATGATTATTCAAATGCAGAGAGACTATCATCAGTCCCACATATTGGGCTGAGTTTGCCTGCTAAGATTTTGCTTATCTCCTTCAGCCAATGAGAATTCAATAACTAAAAATTAATATATAAACACATAAAAATTAAAAATATACTTTGGGTGAATTAGATTAGGGACTGGCAGTTGCAGCATTCACCTACACCATTTCCCTTGCATTTCCACAATCACCAACACCTGTGTTTTTCCTGAAAACAATGTTGAAAACCAGCTGCAGAATTGGAATATCATAATTTGCTTCAATCCTTTAGGTTATTTTTTTGGTAAATGTTACCAATCTCTAATGCCAACTTCATTCCTTGGTACAGTAGATTGATTATTTTGGTGACTAAAGTGTAATGCAAAGTGGTTTTGAACCTAAATATCAGCTTTTGCTCAAAGCCAATCTTACTTTGTGTAATAGCAACCGCTGAAGTTGTACATCGGACATCTTATTCATCTTACTAACTGGGGCAATGTCAGATTCATGTGATGTTCATCATCACAGCATAAGTCATTTCCATCATCAGGGAGGACCATTATGAACATAATAAAGTCTGTACACGCACCTTTGGGAGAGCACAGAGGACTCTAAGAAGCTAAAAGACAGCTGATCCCAGCTACTGAGATTCACGGGTGGAAAAGATGGGACTGAGGTCAAGGCTCCAGTTCTCATCACCAAGATTTTAGTCATCCCCATTTATTTTTTTTGCTTGTAATCCAGATGTGACCTGCTGAAGACTCCAAGTTGCTCTGAGCTCCTAATCATTTTATCTGCCACACTGAGTAGTGCTCATGTACTGATAAAAGCCATGTTACTTCTGTATGCCTTGATGGTCTCTGTTGCCTGAAGGTACGAAATAAAGAGATGGCACAGTTCCATGTTATTTCATAGGCATGCCTGAAGAAATTTTTTTTTTGGCTTGCTGCTGATAGCTCAAAGAAATCTACCACCAAATAGGTAGAAGGTCATTCAAATTAGGAGAAAAACACATCAAACTTAACAGTCTTCCTGGAAAATGAATGCTTTTTCTCTATTCACCTCTAGTTCTGGTGATATTTATCTTCACACACATATATACAATCAAGTGGTCATACCAGTCAGTCAGCATCTGCCTTTAAAGTATCAAAATGCTCAAGCCATACAGGAAGAAAATATTGAATAATAACAACTTATAAGTATTGCCAGGAATAATTCCCTGTTTGTATCTTGTGCATATGATGCTGTTACTTTCTTTTCTGGTTCTTTGCTTTCCTTCCTTCACAAATCATTTTCACAGTGAAATTCTTTTCTAGTCAAATTTCATCACACCATGTCATGTCAAATCAGGGACACAGAGGTTAACCACAAGATACAGTAGTCCTGGGTTGTATTTATCCTCTTCTTTCATAACTTACATTCAAGAACCTAAGCAAAAGTCTGGAAATAGGGAAATATTTGGCAAAGTAAAGTCTTCTGCTTTTAAAGAAGCCAGAATTTCACTGTGTTTGGCAAGAAATAATTACTAGAACCATAAAATAGACTCTGATAAAGATAACTCAGTTGTTACATGGTAAAAGTGTAAAGAATAGAAAGCAAACTTTAGTGGCAATAAATAGTATCTCACATCTTGTTGTCCTGAATCTTTTTCAGTTCCCTTCAAGTATTTCCAAATCCATCAACCAAGATAATTAATTAAATAAAGCTCTGAATTCATGTAAAGGAAGATGATTGTAGATTTGCCTTAATGTGTAAACTACTCACCATCCACTACATTGGAATATAGCTCTACTAAAGTAAATTTTCCCTGTTTTAGAATAAAAATCTGAATAAAGCCTGAGCACCATGGAAGTAAGAAAGTATGTCATGTTGTTATACTGTCTCCTAATCTTGAATGTCTTCTGATGTGTCTTCCTCTTTTAACTTTGTACTGAAACTAACTTTGCTTGTCACCTAGTTTAAACCATCTTGCCCACAGAAGAAAATAACTTAGTTATAAAGCCTTTCTTCAGCAAGAGAGTCAATCAGCAGGAGGTTTTAAAGCTTTTTAACTAACAAAAAAATTGCAGAGGTTTTTAAAAGAATAATTTAATATCAAATACATAAATACATATCTCTGTATATATGTTTGAGATATCTGAAAGTGATTCTTCTGACTCAGTACTGAAATACAGCACAGAACAGTTTGAGGAAGGATGGAGAAAAATATTTTGCCTAAAAACATGTTGTGTAACACAGCAGAAAGAGAGCAAAATAGTGCCTTTCTGAACTACAAGATTTGGGGAAAAAATAGTAGTATTCTTAACACCAAATGAAAAATAACCTGACCAACAATCAAAGGACATCAGAGTGTGCAGCTTGTAGAATTAAAAAAATAAGAGTGTTGAAAATAAAGACAGGGTATTGCACAAAGGTTAAAAAGTAAAGTGCTAATTAAATAAAATAAATAAAATCATTTTCCCCTTTTTTGTTTTTTTTTAGGCTTTCTTGAAAACTAAAATGTACAGAAGAAACAGGATTTTTTACTTTAATATGAATCAGAAAACCTAATGCAGTATTTTGGTGTGCTTGGACTCCTACGGGCACACTATCACATACCGAAATATTAACAAGGCATCTAATGAGAAAGATTCCAGCTGCTACTTGCTTTTGGCATAGCTTGGCCAAGGTGGCCTATAACTTACAGATATCTCTTTCCATTTAACCAGGCACGTTTGGAGCTGTCAGTGACATCTACAAAACAATCAGTGAGCTAAAACTTACCATGGGCTGCAGGGGAATTTCTGCTCTGGCATCTGGAGCACCTGGAGGACCTTTTCTCCCTTCTTTGCTGTCTGCAGGACTGTTTCTCTCACATATTCTCACTTCTCTCTCTGGTTGCCGTGCCAGCAGTTTTCCCTCCTTCTTAAATCTGTTATCCCAGAGGAGCTACCACCGTCGCTGATGGGCCCGGGCTTGGCTCCCGTTGGCATTGGCTTTCCTTGACACCCATGGCACGTTTTGGTCACTTGGGATATGCATTTTAACAAATTATCATTTAATTAACATCATCTGTAGTAATAATACATGAGAACTTAATCTCGGAACCGTGTTCTGAAATAAATATTTTTTTCCTTGAGGTTTATGATGGGAACAATATTTTCATTTACCTGAAGGGGGAGATGAAACATCCCAAACATTCTGTAGGAGAAGTGAATTTTCTGAATACACAGGTTTCTTTCATCACCAGTACCTTAGAAACAGGGGAACAAGACATTGACCAAGATGCTCCATGAGAAGAGCAAACAAGTTAGTGACATTTGCCCATTTTAGAAGTTTCATGAAATAAGGATTAATTACAACAGTTCTGAAGAGTTAATGTCTCCCAGAACATAAAAGATATCTTGAAATTATGCATATTAAAGATTCTAAGTACTTTTAATCATGTTCTAAAAAATAGCAGAATGAAAATAACAGAAGTGAGTAGATGTGCTCCTCACTGCATGAAAGTTCAGAGTAGCTATAATGGAATAAAAATCATTTAACTCCTGCTAGATGAGTTTTATTGAGTACTGATGATTTTTCTCTCATTTTAACTTGAAGATAATTCACTGTATCAACTTTTCAGATGAAAAAGAAAATGGAAATTGGTAATGGAAAATTTTCAGATCAGTATAAAAGAATATTTTTGCATATACCACCCTTATTTCAAATGAATTTCTCATTTTTCACATAAGTAAATTGCAAACATCTTACGGAAATTTGCTGTCTTCAAAAGTAAGTAAATAATCCTAAATTATTTTCTGAGCAAGCATTTACCAAGCTTTAATATTTAGTTAGGCTGACAAGTACATACCAGTTTGATTGTTTACTCACAGATTTGCAGATGTGTGTGTAAGAGATACACAAGATGCTCAGAGTCTTTCTGATTAAAAACCAATATACAGCACTGAAACAGAAAAATAAACAGCAAGGAGAAACTAAAAGGACAGCTTTAGTCCCTTGCTGCTCCAAGTGAATAAAGTAAACCTTTGCATACACTTTTCTGTCATTTTTCCCTCCGATTTTACTGTTGTCTAGGTTCTATATAGTTATCTACTGTTCCAGATTAAAACAAAACAAACAAACAAAATACAGCCAAGTCATAGTCAAATTTCACACATTTTGCAATTTAATTCCTATTTTAGGATTCTTACATACATAATGGTATAGATGTCACCTTCTGAATTCAATGAGCTTTCTTACAGAGTATCGTTTTTCTAAACATATTTCAAGTCAAATGTCAAATGGTCAGGATTCAAGCAAGATTATTCCCAAAAAATCACATGGCTATTGGTCCTGAACAAAACCTGACTTGAGTGAAAACACTTACAGGTATGTAAAAGACAGGGGTTAAAAAAAAAAAAAAGAAAAGCACACACGATATGTACATTTTCATCTTTTGGAGGATTGGTGGGTTTCTAACCTCCAAGTGGAATATTTCTCTGGATTTTTTTTTTTTTTTTCCAGAAAGGCACAGTGTCATGTTGAGGAATAAACACGGTGATAGCTATAGAAATAGAACACAAAAAATAAAGTGATTTAAGCTCAGAATGTATTTAGGTGGCTAACTGAAATAAGAGAAGTTATCTGCTTCCAGGATCCTTACTGATAGTTTTATATGTAAGTATTATTCCATGGGGAAAAAAAAAAGTCTATGCAGATTTTCAAGTGGATCATGGTAGACTGAAAACATTGGTGTTTTAAAAGCTATTGTCAGCAGCTTTTGATACAGTTATGCACTTAATATTTGCACTTTGACCCCTTAAATTTCTCAACAGGAATGCCATTTTTCTATGTGTTTTAGAAAACCCACCATTATCAATCTTTTAATAAAAGCTTTTGGTAATAATTTTTAACATTTCTCATTAACCTTAAAGTTCACCCAAGGCTATGAAGAGGTGATAAACACAGCATAAGACAAATATTTCCCCTGTTTAAAACTATTTTTTGGTGTGTCTTTCATTAACACTAAAAAAAGATGATACTGGCATTATTGCAGAGTACTTTTTGCACATTCTTTAGCACTTACATGCCATAAAAATAAGTTTTCTGGCTCATCCACCATCATTTCGTATGACTGAGGAAATTGTTCTATTTTCATGGATAACATAGCTCAGTGTATTTATCACCTCACTTGAAATCGCTGCCTAGGGAAGCTGATGATCTCTTTGAAACCTCTGTTTTCAAACAGTTAACTCTGGTAATGGGGTTCACTACTCAACTGAATTAATGCTGCTATGCGTGGAAGTTTCCTTTGATTCACACCCCTGTTTCTTGCTGGGATCTTTGCTGGAGAGAATTCTTGGCAGTGCTCTCTCACTGGTGACGGCTGAGGCATTAGTTCTCTGAGGCACATACTTGAGAGCAGCTCTGGACAAAACCAGAGATACTGAGAAACAAAGAAAGGAAAAGGTATTTCTCCAACTACTTTTATATTTAAAATCCAAATCAGTGCCAGTCAAAGAATATTCACAGCACCAACTTATTTAAATAATATTATCAGATAAATTTTGGAAGCCTAAAAGCTGCAAGCACAATCAAGAAAGCAGCAGCTGAAGCAAGTGAGAGAATGAGATATCATCTTGACATACTGAAAAAACCCACTGCAACACGACATGCTTGAGCAGAGAAAGGGATCACTCTTCCAATATTCATAAAAAGAATCCGAAAAGTTATTCTGGGGGCCCCCAACATAAGAAGAATGTGGCTCTCTTGGGGTCCAGAGAAGAGCCATGAAGATGGTAAGAGAGCTGGAGTGCCTGTCTGTGATGCCAGGCTGAGAGTTGGAGTTGTTCAGCCTGAAGAGAAGGCTCTGGGAAGACCTTACAGGAGCAGTCTAGTACTTAAATTAGGATTATAAAAAAGATGAAGAGGGACTTCTTACAAGGACATGTAGTGACAGGACAAGAGGTAATGGTTTTGAACTGAAAGAGGGCAGATTTTGATTATGTATCAGGAACACTATGAGAGTGGTGAGGCATTTAATCAAACAGAACACTCTAAGTAGGGCCTGCTGGTTTCACCAAATAATTTTTAAAGCATACTAAAGTATAGTATGAACACATTCACTATGATAGTTACATTTCCATTGCATTTCTCTACTGAAATCAGCCAAGTTGGAATCATCAGAAAAGGATGTGGGATTGCTGGTTGACAGCCACCTGAACATGAAGCAGTGTGTGTACCCTGGTGGCCACGAAGGCCAATGACACCTGGCCTGTACGAGCAATAGTGTGGCCAGCAGGACCAGGGCAGTGATTGTCCCTCTGTACTGGGGGAGGCCACAGCTCAAATCCTGTGTCCAGCTCTGGGCCCCTCAAGACAGGAAGGACATGGAGGAGGTGCTGGAGCGTGTCCAGAGAAGGGCAACAGAACTGGGGAAGGGTCTGGAGCACAAGTCTGGTGAGGAGCAGCTGAGGGAGCTGGGGGTGTTAAAGCCTTTTCCAGGGATGCTCAGGGCAGAGCTTTTTGCTCTCTACAACTGCCTGAAAGGAGGATGTAGCCAGGTGGGGACTGGTCTCTGATCCTAGGTAACAAGTATGAAGATAAGAGAAAACAGCCTAAAGTTACACCAGGGGATATTTAGATTGGATATTTGGAAAAATTTCTTCACCAGAAGGGTTGCCAAGCTTTGGAAAAGGCTGCTCAGGGTGAGTGGTTGAGTCACAATCCCTGAAGGTTTTTAAAAGGCGCGTGGGTGTAGCACTTAAGGACATGGTTTAGTGGTGGACTTGGCAATGACTGGATTAACAGTTGGATTTGATGATCCTAACAGTCTTTTCCAATCTAAATGATTCCATGTTTCTATGACCCTATGATTCTAAGGCAGAACCTTTTGAGGATTCAACACAATATAAGATTAAAACAAAAGCCAACAAAATTCTGCTACATATTCTCCATCCTCTTTGCCTGAAAAAGTAACAGATAACACCAGATCCTTAAAACCTTACTCTATATTCTTCTCCCACAGTGGCTTAAAGATTTAGGCAACAAAATGTCACAGACATTCTTCGCAAACAGGCACATCTCGTCTTTGTTTCTTGCTAAAACATTAATTTCTAGCACTGCCTTCTTTCTTTTCCAATTCAGCATTTCAGTGAGGAACCAGACCTGATACAGAACCTGCCTTTTGCAGGGTATCACTAAATTCAGCCTTGGGAGCACTTCCACAGTGCAATTTCTAGCCAAGGTGCTGATAAGGGAGAAGGGACAGTGTGGAGTGATTCCAGCCTGCTTAGCAGCTCACCCTTTCCAAATTAGCCATGGACAGAGTAAGTACTACAAGGCTTCTCATCTGCTGTGTATTAGTTTTTCACAGAGAAAGAATTATTGCTGCTGCTACTGCAACTTTATAACGCTTGCAATTGCTATTATTATTTCTATGGAAGAGAATGACAAAACATTAGTTATTCTAGATAGAAAGGGGATATGCGCATTGAAGGTCAAGGAAAGTCTCATTTTTATCATCACACAATAAAACTACTTTTCCTTTTACTTATTCAACTATCAGATTGAGAGAAGAAAAAAACCAAATCAAATTTGATTTACATGTTCTATACTTTTTTAAAAAAACAAAGACTAGATATATTGGGGGAGTTGTTTGGTTTTTACTTTATTTTAGACATTTCATTGGAGAAAATACATCAAATGAAAAATAAGGTGATATTTTAGCATCAGCTGGGGAGGTAGACTACACTTGCTTTTATCCAGTAATGTGGCACTTCTAATGTTCATCCCGATTTAGAAGCTCAGAGGAGTTACCTCCACTTTTGGACAAAATCTGATACCACATTTTCTTGGTTTGAAAGACAGGTATTTGCCAAGGAAGGCAGGAGCCTCCCATGGAATGGAAAATGTAAGCCCCTTCCCTCCAAATGATTATAATTTTGAAATTAACGAGCTTTCAGGCAATTATACGATAAATAGGAATAACAGTTCTTTACTAGTATATATGACAAAGCAGTAATACAGAAAATACTGGCTTAACCTGACAGAGTCGGGATACAACCTGACACCCTGCCAGGTAGGGTGGTGTCAGCAGTCCAGTTAGGTGGTGGCTGCAGTTCTCTTTGAAGTGGTTCTGTTGAAACAGTGATCCTGTAGAAAGATCTGGTTCTCCTTGGAAAGTCCAGTGGTGGTTGTGTAGCTCTTGTCCTCTGGGAACTCAGTAGGTAAGGGCTGCTTGTGCTGGTCCAAACTCCAGATTATATCCAGGTGGGAATGCTTGGTTCCTCCCCCTGGGCAGAGCATCTCACAATGGGGTGATTTAATTCTATGAGTCATGTGGTGTGTCCTCTAAACAGAGATAGCTCCCGGAGGGAGTTATCCGGGGTGAGTCATAGGTAGGAGATAACAAGTACTGCCCCACCTGCTTTAACAGCTTGTGAAGATGTGCTGTGGTGTGGAGTGGTGGTGAGTTGCCGCAGCCTTCCGGAAGCACCCCCAGATAAGGGGAAGCCACTTCGGCAGGGAGGGGCTAGGAAGAAGGTGCAGGCACACACACTCCCGGGGGAGCAGGGCACACACACACACACACACATGGGAACACAACAGGGGCTGGTGGCAAGGAGGCAAGAAGGGTTCCACTGACAGAATTTATTGAGGGTCCAGATGTGAAGGGGTCCGGGGACACAAGACAAAATGGAGGCTAGGGTCCAGGGTTTATATGTGGGTTCCAGAGGGCAGGCACAGCATCAGGGCCAATAGGTTGAGGGCCAGGGGGCAGAGCAAGGGTAGGGTTTCAGTGGTGGTGCAGAGAAGGAGGGACCAAGGGGCAGGAGCCAATGGGGTTTACAATCAAAAAGAAAATTCTAGATAGGGTACAAACAAGGGATAAAGGGGTGGAGAGCAACAAACCTATCCCGAGCAAGGGAAATCCATGTATTAACATGATTAGTGCAAGGTCTTCTGGGACTTTGCCCTAACTTGAGGGATGTTTCGGCCTGTGGGCCATCCCATCAACAAACCCTTTTCATTGTGGGTTTCGTGGGCCCATTCTAGTATCCTCGCAGGATACTACAAAGGTGATAACAGAATACATACTTTTGGTTACCTCTTAGATTGTAACCTGGGACACACATCTTTCTTGTTCTGGGGGTTCCCCAAACCATAAGGCTTCAAGGGATTTCAGCAAAAGCCTTGTGTAAATCATAGAATCATAGGATTTTTTGGGTTGAAAGGAACTTTAAAGACCACCCTGTTCCAACCCTCTGCCGTGGGGGGGTTGGAACCTTCTGCTAGACCAGGTTGCTCAGAAATCCATCCAAACTGGCCTTGAACACTTCCAGGGATGGGGCAGCCACAGCTTCTCTGGACAACCTCATCCAGTGCCTGATCACCCTTACAGTAAAGAATTTCTTCCTAACATCTAGCCTAAACCTACTGTCTTTCAGTTTAAAGCCATTCCCTCTTGTCCTGTCACTGCAGGCCCTTGTAAGTAGTCTCTCTCCATCTTTCCTGTGAACTCCCTTTAGGTATTGGAAGGCCACAATTACATCACCCTGAAGCTTCTCTTCCCCAGGCTGAACAATCCCAGTTCTCTCAGCCCTTCCTCATAGCAGAGGTGCTCCATCCATCTAATCAAGTCTTGTTCAAACAAAATTTTCAATATAAAAATAAATGCAGCAGAGAGTCCTACCAGAGTAGGAACCTCCTGAGAACTTGTATAATGCTGCTGACTTCACCCAGCAGAATTGCTTTTTTTAGTGCCACCATTGCCACAAGAGAATACAAGTCCATTATTGCTGACTAAAGGCAACAGACATCAGTAGAAATTCTCGATGTGTCACTTTAACCCATTTTGAAGAGTAGGCCAGGGGCTTCCACAAGTAACTTCCTAATGCAGGGCAAAATTTAATCATCACAGTACGTGTTGTAAATCCAGCTGTATGTTGTCATGTTCACATTTTGAACCAAATGTAGATCCTCCATGTCCAAGGGTAAGCAGCAACGACGAATAACTTGGGAAAATGCTGTGGTCAATGGTAAAAAACCCTAATGGCTTATTCAGAACAAAACCTGCAAATTCGCAGTCAGTTGAAACTTTTGTTTTTCAGCAGAGAAACTACTTGTCAGGATAAAATGTATTTGTTCTTATCCACATTTTTTTAGTCTATCTTTGACTGACAGCATCCTCAGAGATTTGTAGTTAGAAAACAGTTTGAATTTAAAAGGCAGTAAGTATTGCCTTTGTATTTCTTTAAACTAGTAGATATTACAAGGATTATTCGTCAATATAAAACACATTTGGTACAATATCCAGCAGTACAATATCATTTTAAAAACTGATAGTTTCATGGAAAAAAAGTCCCTGAATTCCTCATCCTGAGAGACAGAACAATATCATTTTAAAAACTGATAGTTTCATGGAAAAAAAGTCCCTGAATTCCTCATCCTGAGAGACAGAACCTGAAAAAATTGAAGATACACTTAAAAATCCATGGTAATTTAAATAGAAAAAACCTCAAATGACATTTTGCTTAAGCTTTAGTTCTCAAACTGGACTTAATATGTTGTTCAATTGTTAACAGTAAACATTTCTCTTTGTGAAGACAACATTTATCTTCCTGGTTGAAGCGTGGCAATACACCAGAACACTTTCTTGTTGCAGGTGGAGTGACACACTTCACTTTTAAGAGAAAAGTAGCAATATGTTTATTGATATAAAATGGTAATTTAACAAAGTTGATAGTAAATGTGACAGTGGTTTAAGAAGATTCAAGGGCAAGGAACACTCAATTATTTACTGCATAGAGGATCTCAACTTCGTGTATAATTTAGGAAAAGGGAAAAAACCCAAACCAGTACTTACCATGCATACAAGTCATCCTATCAAGGGCTCATGTTAATTAGTTTATTTTCTGGTCCTACCTATCACACTGATGCAGTGAAAAAATACAGCCAAAAGCAAAAGGAACAGCAATTACGAAAGCTTATCAGGAACACTGGATAGTTTGAGCTTCATAATCAGCCTCTCTTTATCCCATCCCTTCTGCCCCAGTGGTATTTTCTTTCCCAGTCTGTCTTCTAAAGAAAGAGAGAATAAGAGATGTCTGCTTTGAGATTTCTCCTCTTACACTGTTATGAAAAACTCCTTCTGGAATTCACAGGAAGTTATAATATACGCAGTTCCTCCAGCATCCAGCACTTTTCAGCATCAATCGATATGTGTAAAGCAACATGCAGAACTGCTGGAACAGCTTTCATTACAGGTACTCCTGGCATGCAAAAGCAGTGTAGTGCCTCTGCTGCCCACCTCTGCTATACTTCTCATCTCACAGGAAAGTCAGTTGTGCACTGATATGCTATACATGCTTATTAGAAGATTTTTTTGTGTATACACACAATTTTTACTAAATAGGACTTTTGCTGCTGTTACGAACTGGTTTAAACACCGAAGACCAAAGGAAACTAAGCCTTTGTGAATTAAATGGATTGAACCCAAAAATATTCCAAACGAGACGTTGATGTCCAAACAACTTGATGTATTTTATTTAATAGTAAAAGAGTCAAAGAGAAAGAAAGATAAAAGAAAGAAAAGAAGGAAAGAAAGAAAGAAGAAGAAAGAAAGAAAGAAAGAAGTGTGCAAAGGGGGTGAGGGGACGGAGAGAGTGACAGGGGCTAGGTAGAAACATATCATCATTTCAGGGGTCCCAACGACGTCTCATTGCTTCTGTCTGTCTGGTCTTCTGGGTGGTGAGGGGCCCCCGCCACCTGCCACCGCAGCAAAGTATCAAATCCAGTGGATTAATATACGTTTGGGCCATGTGCCTCCCCTGGGGAGGGCAAGTTTGACACTGTCCCTTGCAGCACTGTGGATCTGTAGCATCATGTTGCAGTGCTCTGGTGCAGGTCTGGGGACCCCTTTGGGGGTGACCTTTGATGGGCCATGACACCCCCTCTGCTGTGGATAAGCTTTTCCATGTTGAAGGGGCCTCTGCAGCTGGGCTCCTCTGCACAGCAGAGGATGGGCATTTACTGCCTCAGACCAGAGGCTTTTTATCACACACCCAAAACCTCTCCTCCCCTCACCCTGTGGTGTGAGGGTCTGTGGGAGCCTGGCAGCTGAGAGCCCCGGGGCTGTGGTCTCCACTCTGAAGGTGCTAAGCTTGATCCTTCTGTGAATGTATTCTTATCTTCATCAATGAGTAGTGGAGGGCTGTCAGGGACTGAAATAGTATATGCCTCAAACATTGATGTAAAAAAGTTTTGCCCATTATAACAAAAACTGTAGAGAGAAAGTACAACCAAAGAAGCCTCCCTGAAGACACCTGACTGGAACTTCTGACTGTAAGTTAAGATGCCTAGATAACGCTATTGTTCAGTCTTTCCAGCCTAAGAAAAAACAAACAAGGCTGAGGGAGAAGAATGCATCCACAAGAAAGCCAAATGCAGCAGAGAATTATCCCTGGCTGGGTTTGGGGTGGAGGAGACCACAGCCCACAGAAGCCAGGTTTACTCCCCCTGAAATGAGGAGAGGGAGGATGTTTCGGGTGTAACCTCTGGTCAGAGGCAATGAATACCCANTTGATGTAAAAAAGTTTTGCCCATTATAACAAAAACTGTAGAGAGAAAGTACAACCAAAGAAGCCTCCCTGAAGACACCTGACTGGAACTTCTGACTGTAAGTTAAGATGCCTAGATAACGCTATTGTTCAGTCTTTCCAGCCTAAGAAAAAACAAACAAGGCTGAGGGAGAAGAATGCATCCACAAGAAAGCCAAATGCAGCAGAGAATTATCCCTGGCTGGGTTTGGGGTGGAGGAGACCACAGCCCACAGAAGCCAGGTTTACTCCCCCTGAAATGAGGAGAGGGAGGATGTTTCGGGTGTAACCTCTGGTCAGAGGCAATGAATACCCATCCCTTACACAAACTGACCCAGCTGTGGAACCCCCAACCCCACAGGCCACATCCACAGGACATTCACGTGAAAGGCAGCTGAGGGGGTGTCATATCCATCAAAGATCCCCCAAAGTGCCCCCCAGAGTCATTCCTGAAGCCTTGCACCACAGGACTGCCCGTGATGCAACAAACCCAGAGTCTGTTGTAAGAGAAAATGGCAAACTCCCCCCACCCAGGGAGGGGTCTGGGTTTTCCTACCTAGCCTGAGCATATATTAACCCATAGGATCCTATGCTTTCTGGGGGGACCTTCACCACCAAGAAGACCAGCTGGAGAGGATCAACGGAACATTGATTCATGGAGCAGTGATATTTTCCTTATTCTGTCCCTGTGAGTCTCTTTCTGTCCCCTCACCTATTTTCTATTTCTTTCTTCCTCTCACTCCCTCTCATATTTACTATCAAATAAAACCTATTCTATTGACACTGGCATATGGTCTCGTTTGCACCTTAATTCAGGCAGAGGCATTTCTAAGAACTCTAACAACCGGATCATTACAAGGGCCCCATTCAGGGTTTTGGTGGTTTTCTCTGCAGCTTTTGTGCAGTTTTGATGTAATAGGCAAAGGTCCTTCATGAAGATGTTTAAGCCACAAATTATAACATTCAGTCTCCGACAGCTGCCTTGAATGGCCTGCTAGTACATTTAGACACATGCTGCCTGTGGCTAATATGTAGAACTGGAGCATATTTCTAAAACTTAATCAGCATGGAACATTATAGAGTTATTTATCTTAGTTTACTTTCTTCTTTTTCTTTTTTTCCTGGTAATAATAATTTTGATAATCAGAGAAAGCGCTAGAACAGTTTTAGGCTGATAGATACAGTTCAAAGGTGAAAAGTGCCAGTTTATTTGGTGTGTGCTCAGAAAAAAAAGCCCAGTTAACATAACACAAAGTGTTAACACCAGGAAAATATGCCACAGATTACCACATCCAGATTTATTCCAAAATTCCTTAAAGGTTTCAGACTTGGTTGCTTGGGGATTTTTGCTTTCTCGTACAACAGCTTGTACAATTTTATCATTGCTATGATGAAAATCTTGTGTTTAGATTTAACTATGATTTACTCCTATCTCCATTTCCTGCTATTTGCTTCTGGCATCCATAGAACAGGGTTTAGGCATTTCTCTTGAGTCACTACAAAAATTCTTATTTTGCTGAAATCCTTAAAAATGGATTTTATTTAGTATAAAAGAACTAGTGGTTTCTATTGTTATTAACCAAAACTTACTTTACAAAATCAAAATTATATCCGAATAGAACACCTTTTCTTCCTGAAAATAGAGTTTTCAGTAAGAGGAAAAAAACTCCCAAAATACTGCCGAATCCCATGTACTTAGACATTCCTTTGTTCTTCCATTCTTGTTTGCCCTGTCCCTCTCCCTACCAAACATGATATTGCTTCTAAAACATAGATTAGATATTAAAAAAATTAATTTCAGGTTCATCCTGAAATCTCTATATGAAATATCGTGGATATATAGCTTTAGAATAAAATGAAAATATATTTGAAATTCTTCCTTCTGAGTACTACTTTTTGATCAGTGTTCTGCATTCACCTTGTATCTCCTAAAACTGAGATCAAGCGTGATAATTCAAACATAGGAGAATTTCATTAAAGCCTTGTTGAAAGAAATCTCCCCATTTATCACAGGATCATAGGACCATAATTTGTCAGTCAGTGACTCAAATCCATCTCAGAAGTTAATCTGAATCATTGCAAGCTTCTGTTTTTCTGATCCAGGCACAAAAGGGTTGCTGCTCTCAGTCCAGCTTTTAGTGGGCAGGTGTCCACATCACAGAATTTATATTTTGTAAGTGAAACTAGTTATTGATGTATTCAGAAGTACATATGTCCCTTAATGACACACTGTAGGAAGCATTCTCAAGTGATGCTCATGTTGTACTCAGCTGACTGTTTTAATAATAGCTCCTCATAGTAACAGCTGGAAAAAATGTAGAGGGAAGAGAGAGAAAGGGAAGATGGTAATTTCAGGTTTGAGAGACTACCAGTTGTAGGAATTTTCATAAATACCTGAACTGGAAAAATAATCCATACCCATTTTGACTACTGGAATATTTATTATATATTTTTATAGCTTGAGACTAGTAGACAGGGACAGCACAATAAAAGGACTTTGACCTTCATATTTCTGAGTAAGAAATGCACGCTAGTCTGAAAGAAGAAAGAGCAAGAAAGTTCAAGATCTCATGCTGGGAGGATAGGAGCAGGTTGATGTTCGCATCCTTCAGTCCAGCCCCAACACCATCTACTCTTCATCACTAAACTTGCCATCAGTACCTGACAAAAGGCAAATGCAGACAGGTAGAGATTTGATAAACTTCAAATAAGAAAAAAAACCAAAAAAGAAAATAATGCACTGATCAAGTCATAAGAGTGGCTGCTGACCTTCCTTCTCTTCCGTAAAATGGTTAATATTGAACAGATGGAGCAAAAATCCCACACAGGCATTCTGGGGAGGTTACACTCATTCTGCAGAGAGCACATTCTTTGAAATAAAAATTTTAAATGAGTTATTAGAGCAAAGACGTGGAATTATACCCCAGATCATGCAAAGAATAACTTTTTTTTTTAAATCCAACATGCAAAAAAGAAAAGCTAAATATTTAATACATAACTTGATGCTTCATCAGTTACAGAGAGCTTATAATGAAAACCTGATGTTTACTTCCTCCCCCACTTCTATCTAAATAATTACTTTGCAAAATTATGGGAAGATACAAAAAGGCTGTATTATGGACACAGTAACTATTTAGTCCTGCAAATGTCTCTCATTCAGTTACCAGTTGGTTGTAAGCATTATCCTTATTATTAGCATAAAACCTTACCTTGGAGAAGATTTAGCTCTCTCTCTTTTAATCTTCAATAGCGTAAGACAATAAAAACTCTGAGCTGCAGTAGCATGTGTGTACATAATGGGAATTCCCTGCTGGAAAAAAACCAGAAACTTTTCCAGACCTCTCAGATGGTTTTCTTCCAGAGGGGAACTGAGCTGAAAACAAGACACTCCAGTATCCGTAACAGAGGGATGCATCACAGAAGTGCTGAGACTGTAAAGGTCAGGACATGTGGGCCAGAGGCCAAGGTCTGGAAGGAGGAGCAGCAAGGGTTTAAATCTGACCAATTCTTATAAATCTCACAAATTCAAATAGAGAACCCAAGACTGCATCTTGCTAAGAGCTTGACACTCCAAGTCTCACACTACTGTGCCTGTTGTAAAATTTTAAATGTACACCACGTTTTACAGTAACAATATTGGAATTGCTACTCATGGAAATGAGATAATGATTTCTATTTCTCATTGTGCCATTACAATTCTTTTCTTTTGCTTCTCTGTCAATAATTTTTCCTTGTTAATGTATTGATGGGTTTAAAAATTGCCTTTTTTTTGATTGTTCCCTTTAGCTCCCCTACAGAGATATCCACTTAAAAATCCTAACTATTCTAGGCATTGAGTCAAGTTTTCAATTTTTCATTAATCATAAGGGATATAGATTTGACTTTCTTTGTTTCTACGCCATTTCAGTCTCCCACAACAAGAGAAAACTCTAGTAAAATATAGATTTCATCATTTTATACCTTAAAAATCTTTCTCATTTGTCAGTCTCAAATGTCCCAGTTCACCTCTTCTCTTTCTTTTTTTTTTCTTCCAAAGCAATTGCATTTTGCTTCATTAGTTATAGCTGTCCAGAATTCTTTGCTAGCTACATTCTTTATTCATCAGCTTTACACATTTAAGTGTTGGATAACAACTAACTTCTTAGGTTCAGATACAAGAATTTGTTTTGAATTTTAAAGAGCTATTAATTTTCTACTTCCAAATGAAATCACATTCATTTCTTCAGAAAGGTTATTCTTCTTCCCAGTTTTCTTAAGGAGCCTCATTAAAAACACCACAAAACTTCACGTTGAATAGAAGTTTGATTTGTTTCATCACTCAGTATCACTCTTCGTTTTTGATGATATATGCTTTTGGCTTCTTGACTGTATTTAATTCCTTCTCATTAATGACACACACTTGTCTCTTATGCCTCTTTGTAAAGACCAGTTATTGATCCACATTAATGTAACTGATGTATCTCTCCCCCATCTATTAGCCATGTGTTTTCAAGCATGTAATTTAACTGAATCCTTTCCTCCTATTACAGTTTCTCTGTCATCCATTTATGACAAGCACTCTACTTGCTTTTATTCATTTTCTTGTGCTTCATTTTATCAACCTTCCCCCCGCCCCCAGCTCTGTGCTCATTTTATAGTAGTCATTGTTATTAACTGTAATAAGAGGCACTCAATGACCAGAGGTGGTTCTTGTTTTGTTCTGAAAAAATTGCTCAAGAAATATATTAAACACTTAGAAAAGTAGAAAACTCGTGTGCTGACACTAAACAGATCCAAAAATACTATAAAAATTTTAATTGTACACAAAGTTTCTACAGCTGCATATTTCACATGCAAGGTACCCATCATCACATCCTCCTAAAAAGCAAGCGGTACCATTTCTGATAGAATCAACTGCTCTGCTCCAAGCGCTGGACTATTTAACACCAATTGTGTACCCCTGAATCATGTGGGAACTGAACAAACCTTTAACTTGGCCAAGGTATACTAAAGACCAAGTTCCTGTTGAGAACAACAGCAGGCCTTTCACCATCTAGTCCACGACATGGAAGTCACTGCTCTGGCAGAACTGACAATAGTGATGGATAAATGTACCAGTCACATGCTTTTTCTAGTTAAATTCTGTCACCAAAAATATGCCTCTTCACACCATATGGGCTATGAGAATTTACTTAAGCCAATTACAGTGGCATTGTAACCCACTAGCCCACTGAAATTTTTAACCCAACTTTTGTTTATCTTAGACATTTTAGGCAAAGGTAGACATCACTTAGTTTCTTCTCCTGAACTAGCTGAATCCTAATCATTAAAAAGCTGTAAACCACCTTCACATAATTTCAGTATCTGAAAAATCTGGTGATATTCCTAAGAACGACAGAAACACGAACATGAAAGATTTACCATGTCTCTGAGTAATCTGTTTCAATGGTTGCTTGCCCTCATTGCCAGCAGTTTTCACTGTCTTTCCAGTTTTGACTTTGGTGACTTAAACTTCCAGCTGTTGGATCTTGTTATGTCTTTGCTTGGCAGACTAGAGAGACCACTATTATCAAGTAAAAGCACCATGCCCTACACAGTTGATTCCTCATTTGCAAGCAGTAATTCAACATCATTTTCCTATGCAGATTAATAACTCAATAAGAAGGGCAGGTAGGAATACACTCAGAATATTTAAGTTGTGTCAATCTTTTTCACAATAATACTGAATTAATAGCTATGTTATTATTTAGATTATTATTTCATAAATTGCAATCTATTCATATCCCACAGCTAAGCAGCATGTAAAAACACCAGGTGGCAAAAATCTGTATTATTTCCAATTGAAATACATAAATATGCACAAAAGCTGTAAGAATACTAAAGTGCAGGGTTCTACTTTCAATGGCTCACTGATCAGGTACTTTTTTATCTCTTAAGAATCCTCATTTTATACTTTCCAGTGAGCAAATCTCAATTTTTACGGTACTGTTTTCCTGAATTAAGTCTCTTTTGTTCAGAATTTCTCCTTTTAGCAGTCAGCATAAGAAGGAAACCAGAACCCATTTACACAGTAAAGCAAGTTAAAATCCATCAGTACTTTTTGCTCTGTACCATACATTTTGGTCTGCTGAGATGAATAAATAGTACCTGAACATATTGCCCTAGACATTTAAAATTAAAATGGAGTTACCAGTTGTAATGACCATGTTTTCGATATATTTACTTAGACATATTATTAGAAGTTGCTAAATCTGGTGGGCTTCACTCTTACCACAGCTGGGTTGACACCAGGCTGCAGTGGTTCCAGGTTTCCAGTTGGATCCCAAGCTCAACAGTTGTTGGCACCTGGACACATATGAGGCCAGGTTGGATGGGGCTTGGAGCAGCCTGGTCTAGTGAAAGGTGCTCCTGCTCAAGACAATGAGATGATCTTTAAGGTCCCTTCCAAAGCAGGCCATTCTATGATGCACTCCATGAGCCCCAAAGCTGCAGCCCTACACTCATTGCTGGCAGAGACTCACCCACACACAGAGTTGGGCCAGGACTTTCCAGGTCTCACCAGCTAATCCCCTCCACCCCTAGAAGAACCCAGATGCTTTCACAGCCAGAGTCAGACCTAGAGACCTGCTCAACATCTTGCTCCTGGGTTATTTCTACTCACCAACTTATTCGCCTTGATTGTTACCATTGCTCACACACACGCACACAGACTTACACTCATTCCAGTTCCTGGCACTATGGACACATGGGCCCTCCACCCCATGCTCTGACTCTAGTTGCTGCACACAGATACCCCTGCACACCAAGAAGAGGGACCTCCTGCCTGGGGAAGAGCTGGGAAAAACATTTTATAAGGGCGACAGAGAGGTGATCACATGCAGGGCAAGGCCAGAAAAGAGTACAGAGCAAACTATTTACACAAGATGATCTCTTCTAATCCCTTAATACCTCCCTTGTTTTTTCACTCCTCCTCCCAAAATCACCTGAACACCTCCCTTTTCCTAGCACTGATTCCTGTCCTAAACACCCTGTAAATCCTGTGTGTTCTCAAACTGCTTTTCCCTTGCATCCTACAATCTATCCCACCCCAGAGCACTCCTCTTGGCATGAAAGATGATTTGCAAAACTGCTCCCCTGTGATGGGTTTCATGCCTGGACACTGAGGTTGATGGCTCAGATGAGATAGCACTCATAAGGATCTGGACAAGCTGGCTGTTCTTAGGAGTTGTAGGTTTCTGTTCCCACCTGTCCCTGTGAATTCCAGACAGGTCCTGATGGGCTGGTGGTCCCTGTAATAGCCTGGGAGCAGCCCAGCAGGGCACTACTTGGGCTTCAGGTCTTGCTGCTCTCTTTCCAAGCTCCTTTATGGGTGTGGAGATGCTCTTCAGTACATAATTGATCAGCAGTGTGACACATAATGTGTCAGCAAAAAAGCTGTGGAGCAGCACCAGACAAGCACACAAAGGAAGAGGGGAGAAAAGAGAACATTGGGAGAAGACCAGGAACAAATTTTTTAAAAGTAGAACTGCCTATGAAAGTGCTGGAAATCAGATGGAAGAATAAAAAGCCCTAGAAGTTATTCCAAGCAGTATCTTGAAAAACCAACAATGGTTCCAATACTAACCATGGATACTGAAGATGACCCCTAATTTCCAGCTGAAATCTTGATGTCAACAGAAAAGACTAGCACTAGGGTTTTGTTTCCCTCACTGCTTTGTGCCCCCTCCCATGGTTGCTGCTCAGAGCCACCTCTGCAGCAATCACTGCAGAGCCAGCAGAAAACAAACCTCACACTTATACTCATCAGTGAGCTGATTTCTCACAGCAGCATCACTGAATTTCAAGAGTGCTATACACGCCCATGACCAACACCTAACTGCCAAATTAATATTGTCCCAGTGCTTGGCTATTGCTGGGTGACAACACTGTGGGCTTCTCCCTGCATGTATGAGGAAGCCACTTAGATATGCAGAAAAAACCTTCTTCATCAACTAGCCACTTAAGCTTAAAAACCTTTAAATTTTTTTCCAATGACACGTCACAAAATTCAACCCTTAACCAAGTTCAATAACACCAACCCAGCCATGGAATAAGATGCTGGTGCAGAAGCAGATGCTGAAAAGACCAAACAAGGAATTTCCCCAACACCTGACTGTGCTGAGACTCACTTGAACATGACATTTACAGGAAACTGAAGCAAAAATTATTTCCAGAATATTCACATCCCAGAACTTGTTTCACATCACAACTAGAGATGTCAGATAGACTTTATAAAAACCCCTCATCATCTATTCTAAAAGGAAGGATACTTTCTGATGGGTTAATTAATTAGTGGCAACAAGGAACCTCTCATGTAATCATAGAAACATTATTAACAGTAATAAATTTCACCTTCCCTGAAGCAACAAAAAATCAATGATTTTACAAGATATTGTTAAAACTACGGTGATGCTTTAAGAAAAATGCTCATTTGAAATATATGACGGTTGTGATGTTAAGGTCATTGTATTTTCATACATTTTATGATTTAGAGATATTTTATGTTACTTGGTTAGACCTATTTTCTTAATAACCAGTGTATGGATTACTGGATGATAGGGATAGAAATACATTTTTTGTGGATAAACCTCTGGATTAATTAGGAAACCTGGTCAAGTGGCTAGTAGAAATTCAAAGTGTGATGGAGTGAGAATTGCTTCTCAGGATAATTATGGGCAACAGCATCCACAATGTGTGCTTATTTCAAAAGTGATGACAGCTTAGGTCCTCCTAGATTGATTTTCCTGTCCTCAGTGTGGGATGAAGCCAGAGTTTGGAGTGTAGATAGCAGAAGATCAGAGTCATGACTATTTTGCTTTACCTCCAAATATCTCCATATATCTGTCTTATATGCTGTGTATACATTCTCAAGATTTATTTTTTATATTGTAATGAGATATATGCAGTATCAGGAAGCTTTTTTTTTGCTAAGAATGTTACTGAGGGGTGGAGGGAGGTAGGAATTTTACACAAATCGTAACATTTCTTGAGGGAAAAAGTTCCCCATAAACCATAATCACAATCTTCTGGAAAAAAACCCCAGTCATACTGATCCTCCTAGGAAGGTGTACATCAAATTTACTGAATTTTCATATGAATTTCACTGATATATGAAAGTATTCCAAGAGTAACCACTGTCATGACAAATTTCACTTTGCTTATTGATCTTTCACTATAATTCTGAGAGGTTTTTTTTCTCTCATCTATATGAACGTGGAGTAGGTTCCCACAATCACCTAGAAAATATCAAAACTGGGCCTCACTTCAGTATAAATTAACACTGGCCTATAGGAGAGAACTATTTTTGCTATCCAGTTCACTAAGGATTTCACTGATTACTTTGATTAAGGGAGAAATTTTAACTTCAGTTTCTGGGTTGATTTTTCTCCAACACTTTAAAAATTTAATTCCTTTGAAAATGTAGCCAGGTCACCACCTAAAGTTAACCCTTGTTCTTTGTACTTCCATCCACTGAAGGAGGGCAAATGTCATTAGCTCTGTTCTGTTCTTCCTCCCCCATAGTTTATAATTTATTCTTGATGGTAATTACGGATAAGTAAAATCTACTGCTGATAATTAAACATATGCATCTCTTTAAAGACTGAGCCAGAGGTCACAACAACTGTCAATAGTTACACAAACATTATTAGTATTAATTTAGCCTTAAGTGCTAAAGCATCACTTAACATGTAAACTGAAGCAGTTTTTACACATAAATTAATCAGTAGGAGGTTTACCCTTTGGTGGTGCATAACTAGAAGGAGGAAATTCCTGCTGTGGCATCCTCTAGAAAACTATTATTTTCATAGAGAATTATTGATAGAGCAGCCAAAAAGTTGTCTTTCATATTTAAGGATGATACAAATTGTAACAAATGCACATGAATGACAAACACAAATGGTGCCAGCATGCTATCTAAAAATAAAAGTATATGCCTAGGAAAAAACCTACCAAGTTTAAATTAGTTATTAAAGTGCTTTAGACACTGTCCTGGAAAGGAAAACAATAACGCAGGACACCATGATATGTGGATACCATATTGTACCACCTTACAACAACCAGGTTAGGACACATTTAAAGACTACACTCTGTCATTACTATGATCAATAAAAATATATTTCCCATGCTGACCATTGCATTAAATAGGAAGTGGAGAAAATTCAGTTAATTATTGCTATGTTTTGGAACCTTATATGGCCAGGTAGATTTTAACTGATCCTAGAAGAAGTCAAATTTGCTTAAGAAGAAATTAATACACACATTTAATCCTTTACTAGAGGCAAAAATAAACTAAAAATAAAATATAAAGCCAAAATTCATGACTTTTTTTTTTAGAATATCCTTGTCTTGGTAAAACAAGGTGGCTAACAAATATTGTGGGGTATTCTTTTGGGTAATGCTTTCCCAAAGTTTTCTCCAAACATATCTGTTGCAGTGCATACGACAATAACCCCAGGGTCCACACCAACGAATTATTGGTGGTCGGGCACCTGGGGCACTGGAGTCTAAGTTTGGTCACGGTGAGTTCCCATGTTCCCCTGGGAATTGGGTTTTGCATATTGTTTTGTCATGGGTTTAAGATTTCCCCACCCAGTTTTATGTATGCCCTTATGGTTATGCACCTCCCTTATGGAGTATGTATGATTTCTGGAAAGCTCTGCTGTATTCGGCACTCCATTTGTTAATCCGAACAGAACCCTCCCTTGAGTTTGTCCCATTGGATGTTTTCCCCTGTCACAAGTTACCGAACCCCATTGGCTGTAAACCTTTATTCCGCCCCTTTTCACCCCCATACAAAAATCCCCATGTGGCTTCGCTCTTCGCTCTCTTCTGCTCTTATGTTTCAACTCCAATAAAGGATTGGAACTGCGAGAGAGTTCCTCTCTCGTCCTTTGCTTCTGCCAGCGCTTCTTTTACATCGGCTCACAGCCTGCTCCTTGCGAGGCAGCCAGCTACGTGTGCTGTCCTGCAATTAAATCCTGTTCTTCGGGACACCTTCTGCAGTCAGACGCTGTGCAAGTCCCTGGGCAGCTTGCGTCACGTATCTTTTTCTCATGTACATAATTTATGTAGCTGCACCGAGAAACACTTTATTAAAGCAAGCATTAATCTACCTCATTTCCACATTGAGCCACCTCAGAACTACCTTATCAAAATTCCTGTCATGTAGAAAGCTCAACCAATATCTGATTAAATATATCTGATCACACAACCCACATAGAGTCCAATTTGCCACTGTAACATATTGCCCAACTTTGTTACGATCTACCCAATCAGCAAATACTTTGTTTTCCGCAGTATATCATACTACTCTGACAACCGTACCACTACCATTTTTTATTTCACCAACAAATAATTATTAAATTATGCCCCTATGATTTTTTTTCTCAGAGATTACATTCCTTTGTACTTGCTCAACTTCAAGTGCTTAACGTGGATTGTTAATCCTCAAAATCCACGTCTTGCCGTAATAACTCAAGGTATAGTGCCTGCCAGTTTTAGTTTGGGGTTTTGGTTTGGGGTTTTTTTTTTGGTACTGACAGAAATATACTGTTTGAACTGTACCTTGGTTTTATCACTTGTCCTAATTGGAGGATTTGTCCAAAAGCACAAAACAAAATCTGTCTAACATCTTGAATTCACTACATGTTCCAGCACAAAGCAGTGACCTTGTCAAGGTGAGTCATGAAAGCTCTAACACAAACAGTTTAAAGCAGTTGGATCGAGTGTGCCCTCAGCATTCTTGCAGATGACACTGAGCTCTTTGATGCAGCCACACTCTGGAGGGAAGGGATGGATCCAAAGGGACCTGGACAGGCTGGAGAGATAGGCCTGTACAAAACTCATGAGGCCCAACAGGGCAAAGTGCAAGGTGCTGCACCCAGGTCAGGCCAATGCCAAACACAAATACAGGTTGCATGCAGAATGGATCAAGGGCAGCCCTGAGGAGAAGGACTTGGCAGGGTTGGTGGGCTGGAAGCTCAACATGACCTGACTATGCCCACTGCAAGCTGAACTTACCCTGGGCTGCATCCGAAGTCCTGTGGGCAGCAGTAGAGGGAAGGTATTCTGCCCCTCTCCTCTGCTCTGGTGAGACCCACGTGGAGTACTTGTGTCCAGCTCTGGGGTCTTCACCATAAAAATGGTGCGAACTTGCTGACTAAGTCAAAGAGGGCACAAAAATCATCTGAANAAAGGGACCTGGACAGGCTGGAGAGATAGGCCTGTACAAAACTCATGAGGTCCAACAGGGCAAAGTGCAAGGTGCTGCACCCAGGTCAGGCCAGTGCCAGGCACAAATACAGGTTGCATGCAGAATGGATCAAGGGCAGCCCTGAGGAGAAGGACTTGGCAGGGTTGGTGGACTGGAAGCTCAACATGACCTAACTATGCCCACTGCCAGCCCTGGAAAGTCAAACTNAAGAGAGTTGTCCAAAAGCTTTGTGAGCTCTGGAAGACTCAAGGTTGTGACCATTTCCCTGGAGGGCCTGTTCCAGTGCCGAACAACCCTGTAAGTGAAGAAACTTTTCCTGATATCCAACCTAAAGCTCCCCTATACAACTTCAAGCCATTCCCTTGGGTCCTGTCCCTGGCCACCACAGAGCAGAGATATATATGCTCCTCCTCTTCCCCTCACAAGGAAGCTGTACCTCCAATGAGGCCTCCCCTCAGGCTCCTCTGCTCCAGGCTGAACAGAGCTGAATCCAACTAAATCCGTTTTATATTATTCAGATTATAGCCTAGAGATTTACACAACAGTAGAATCAAGTGTAACACCATCCTAGTGAAAGTTTTCGCCCACAGGAGCTGGGAATTATGCCAGTCATAGCCATAATTTTGGGGGTAGGGGACTGTGGATACAAAAAAGGCTGCTAAGAAAGGATTTTCTTGCTTCTTTCCTATCCCTTGAGAGACTTCTCTCGCTCACAAAATGTATCAGTAGAGTTTTGTAAACTATGGACACCTGCATATTGTTTTTAGTACAAGTAGAGAAAAATATTTTGAATAGAGTTTAACCAGTCACCTGATAGGGGTGGTTAGGAAACTGACCAATTAAACTATGAGAAAATTATCCTTTATAGGATATTTCATGTAAAATAATGAAATAAATCAGTCCTGCTGGAATCCTGCCTGCTGCCTCTCTCTTCTCCTCCCTACTGCCTGCGGGACACTGCGACAGGGGACAGGTGAGGTGCAGGCTCAAAGTGGACTTGGGCAGAAAGCACAGGAACAGTGAAATGGTTCCACCAAAGCACTGTAACACACGTATACCAGCGGTCACTGTCGGTGTGCTGCCTCCCCTACACCAACATCTGTGTGTTATCTCTTGCCAACCCCTGGCTTGCCATCAAGAACAGATCTCCAAATTACCTTGCAATTATGCACAGCAGTGGTTTCGCTATTGCTGGTCCATCTGCACGAATCATGTTAGCCAAAGGCAGCTGTTCTTAAAATATGTTGAAAGATGCTAAACTCAAGTATGCTCAAGAACAAGATCTTCTCTCCTTGCTAGTACTACTTTTATCACATCCAAGTTCTTTCTTATTATTAGCTAAACTGTATCTTTCCAGAATTCATTTCATACATCTGGAAAACATGTCTTTGAAGCAGTTGAAATTCATGGCCTTTTCCCAGTGTCCAGCAGTTCCTATTTCATCATGGGCCTATACCCTCTCAAACTCTTCTTGTCCTTCTGTAAGAGATCAGATATTGTTAACAAACAACAAAATATTTCCTGTAAACTTCTTTTAACTACTCAGTCCCATTTTGGCAAAGTGTATTTTGTAACAGGTTTGGCTTTCCTGAAACTCTCTGTACAGACTCGGGTGGTTTCTAATCAAATTGGCATGAGATATGAAAACTCTTTTAAGACATTTATAAACTAATCAGTATGTAATTACCAAAGCCATATCAATTTATTTAAAAGAAAACCTGTATGTGAGCTAACATCTAACACCACAGTGCAACAGCAAAGGGGAGGAGTGGAAGTCTTCTCAGCCACATGAATACAAAAGTAAAATTCAATAAAAATAATCAGCTTTTCCTCCCTTTCCTAACTGGTTGCCAAAAAACTCATCCCATCTCAGCAGAGACTTTGGCATGGATCCTGTATAATATCATAGCATTCAATTTCCAGTGTCTAGCTCAAAAAGCTTTTCTTTGTGTTGCATTATTCAGCAGGTAATTGATTTGAGCTTATTTACATTTTTTGTTCTGGAGTGCAACTGGTGAACTCTCTATGTTAGTGTTTGCACAGATGAAAACTAAAGACAAATCTCCATCCATTTCTGAATTATCCATGAACACATCTGAGCTTTAAAATTTGGTTTGATTTTCAAATCTATATGATGAAAGATCTAAGCAGCTAGATCTGTTAAAACAGGAAATGATACAGAAGAAATTGTGCATAACAAGACATGTATCACACCATTCAAAGCAAAGGTGGTGTTGAGGGGAGCCATTTAATTTCAGTGGCAAAGAAAATCAGAATTGTTCCTGCATGTGACTTTCTAAGGTGGGTGGCAGAGAGCATTAGTGCCAAGCAAGGGAGGGCTTTATTGAGTTTGAGGAAGCCAAAAAACTGCTCATGGGAAAGGTTCATCACATCCTGAACCTGTAAATCTCTGCTAAAGCTTGAGAGTTTGTGCAGCACTTTAGCTAGTTTTCTACTATTCTGTGCTCACGTAATGTTTTAGAGATAAGTTAAAAATACGCATATGGTCTTATCACAGAATACTCTGGTGACTGGGAGATATGCTGATTATTCAGGGACAGAGCAGTCTGCATCTGTACTCACCCCACGAGGAGTGAAGTCCTTGCACACAGCATGGGCATGAGTACAGGCACATGAGGCAAAGAGTCTATGTGCATGACACATTGCCACATTTTAAGGTAATATCACAAGCTAGTGAGGTTCATCATGAAGTCATGCAAAACTACCAGAGGATGTACAGAAAGGATTTTAAAGTAAATCTTGTGCAGAAGGGGAAGTAAACAGAAGAGAATATCCAAAACATTGCCTGTCTTTTTAAAATCAGTGCAGTAAGACAAGCACTCAGAAAGCTTTGATGTATTTCTCCTTTCTAGCAACTCTTGGTACCTCATACCTCCATGTCACTTTTTATCTTATCACCTTCGCATAACACATTTTTTCATCTTCTTCCTTCCTACAACCATCCACAATGCCACGACCACCTGTTCTGAGTATGCAAAATCTTTTATTCCTGACACCACTCTCCTTCCTTTGAAGGCATCTGCTAGGAGAGCTCCTGCTTGGTAACACTTGGAGGTACGAAGACCAGTGATGGTGTCTTTGCACAGTATTTCACTGAGTCCTTATATCCTTTTCTTACTGCATCACTGGATTATTCTCTTGTCTTTTTCCTTTGTCATACTCTGTTAACCAAACAACTTCTCCATTCAGTAACACAGCTTAACATAAGCATGACGTCAAAACAGTCTTGAAAACATCATGACTAACCCAATCATTCAGATGCTTTTCCCAACAATATTCCTAAATAAAATTGTCTAGCACTTGGTTTAAAAAATGTGCGAATGTATACATATAAATGTATACATAAAGATATGTATATAGAAGCAACATCTTTAGAAAAGTATTTTTTACATTCTTAAACACAAAATACCAGACTTATAGAGCAGCACAACATCAATTCAAGTTCCCTGTTGTGTTGCTGGAGTTCTGACAAAGCAGTGTGATTGCACTGCAAGAAGCTGACATATCCTACTGTCAGATCTGAGCACTGGAGCATCCTTTCCTTCATCATTCAAAAAACTTAATGTTGAAAATCTTTACTTTGGGGGGAGTTGGAGCACTAGACCCAGACATGGATGGAGTTTGCCTTTGTTTGTATTCACAAGGCTGACCAGTTATATCCTTTTGCTTCCTCCCCTCTCCCTTCCCCACACCCCTGCCCAATTAATATGGAGTTCATGTTAGTCTCATGCTGAAAAATAATGCTCTCTACTCACCCTTTCTACAAAACACAAATGCGCCCCCCAGACCATATTTTTGGGGAAAAACCTCTTTCCCTGGGAAGGTGAAAAAAATCCATGTATCTCCCTAGGACATTTTAAAAACAAGAAATATCAACCAGAGGGTGGCATGGAGGCAGCATGGAACATACCTCCTGATGAATTAAATATGGAGTAGTAGTCATCCCTGTAGTACAGAAATTCACTAGGAAAAACATTTGGAAAGTGGGAAAACAGTGGGAGATCAGGATGAAACAATAAGGATGCCAGTCTAGCACACCAAGTTTGATATAACATTACTCACATGAATAACCTTTATTAAAGATGCAGATCATTCTGTTCACAATCTGTTCATGTACACTGACAGATAAATAGGCCTAGGTGAGTGTAATATTGTAATTACATATCTGTCAATCAAAGAGTAAACAAATACAGTGTGAATAGCATTTCTCTACCATTCTTTTCTATTTTCAATTTTTTCTAAACATACTATTTTCATTACAAAGCGATTAAAAGAGATTCCTCACACTAGACACTCAAAGAAGATGGTAGGAATTGCACTTTGACTCCACTTCAAATACCTATTGGCGTAAGAAGAGAAAACCTATTAGAAGTTTATTACTATCAGAGATTTCTGATTTCCCCTAATTGTTATGCTTAATAATGTTAACAACTACCTAGCAAGATGCACACATTATTTTATGTGGCATAGATGCAATAATTAATCTGTAATAGTTTATCTGTCCTTCTAATGGGATGGGATTCAAAAATTCTATTGAGATTGCTAGAAGGCCAGCAAACCAACAATAAAATGATCAAGATGCCTCTCAGGAATATACCTATCTTATTATTGCATTAGTAGTTTGATTTTTCCTGGAACTGAAACCTTTTCTGAGGTAAAACAGCTCTAACAGGAGGTACAGATCTATAAAACCTTCATAAGGATGATCCAGGTACCTTAAACCTTGACAGAATTTCACTGTAATGGCCAAAACTAATGTGGAAGTCTTGAATATTACTTGCCAGCATGGATTTATGACTTATGCTTGCCCACTTCCTCAATCCCTCAATCCCTTTGCCTTGGAAGCCAGAGGGGTATCATTACTGCATTGGACTAGTTTTTACACTGCTGAATATATGTCTTACGCAGAGACTAAACCAGCTTGTTCATCTCCTATTCCCAGTTTTCCTCACAATGGACTGTACATAGGTTTAATCCTATGTTTCCACTCTAAGCCACTCCACCACCAAAATGCCACAATAATGGCACATCTTTTTGGTTATGAGCATGACACAAAGACAGGGTCAATGTTCATGTATTCAGCCTTTGCAGATTTGTCATAAAACAACTTCACATTGCTTAAGTGCATCTCTGTACTGTCCAATTAATATTTTATAAAAAACGGCAAAATCCAAAATAATGAATAATGCTGATCCTTAAAAAAAGGTATAGAAATGCAATCCTGCACCTTAGAGTAATATATTTTGATGTGTTTACAATTCAACCAGTAGTATTTAGTGCTTTTTCCTTTTAAGTGCATCTAAAATGAAAAAGATTGTATAATAGACTGTACTGCTTAGTTTCATTTTATTTTCCATAAGAACAAATTATAATATCTTAGCTACAGTAAAATACATAGTTGTTAGGGGATTTTTAAATTAGTTTCTTATACTTGCATACTTATAGCTTCTCAGTTTGTTTAGTTTAAATAATTTTAATGCTGAACTCAGCACAAACAGAAAGCGATTAACCAAAAGAATAAATATTTGGAAGCTAAGGTTTGAAAAATTGCATCAATGTTATTATTCTACTTAATAATAGCTTTTTCATTTTAATTTAAAAGGCAGTTTATCTTGCAGTTAAAGTGATGAAATGTAACCATATAAAATAAATAGCCTTTTTACAAACCACGGATTTAATTACATTTAGAAATCATTGTGAACTAGCCTTATGATTCAATTTTTGCATTGTATTTTTTTTTTTAATCTGAATGCCTATGTATACACAGGTATGCAGATTGTAAATATAGATGCAGAGAGATGTGTATTTTGATAATTTATTTGGGTTACATTGCCATGCTGTGTAGGTTGGTGTTTTCAGCGTGCTGTATTTTAACTGCTAAGAATAGTTTGACAGGGTTACAAAGTCCCAGATGTCTACAAGTTAGGCAAAAGTAGTGAAGTTCTATTAAAGAGGAAAAGCTAAGATTAAAAAAACTCACTTATAAAGTGAACTGATTTGCCAAATTATTTTGCAGACTTTCTTTTCTAAGCCAAAACTTTGCTTGAGTTTGCAAAATGGAGCATCTGCATACGCATGAGCTTTCTACCATTCTACTTCCAGCACAGGGTCAAACACAGTGGGAGCCTCATGGCTGAAAACCAAAGGGGGAGCTTTGCATGTGTATATATACATAAAAATATATAGTTTATGCACATCCTCCACAGAGCTGGTTCTTCAGCCGCAAGGGCTGCAGAAAGAAAAGTGAGGAAAATGAATGGGACAATCTCTTACCTTACCAATCATACATTTGAAAATACAACAGATGAAAAGTACATTCTACACTAGGACAGAAATCAGTGGGCTGGCCTAGTCTGAGGGCAAAGTTTCCTCATTTGCTCTTTCTGCTGTTGACTGTTGTTTTCCATTCACCAAGGCTCCTCTGGCAGCTGTTGTTCCAACACACTATTTTAAATCACTGTAACTACCCTGTTCAGTTTCAACAGATCATATGTAAAGATGAGCTATCTTTATACATTCGTCTCTACTGGCGGTAAGAAGATTAATTTGAAAGAGAACTTTTCAAAAATTTCAAAACTTAAATGATCACATGTATGAGCTAATTCCTCTGGGTTTCTTGAGACGGATTCTCTCCTGTGAGGCTTAAAATATTCAAATCTTGCTTTCTTTTTGGTGGGAATAAAGTTTTGTATCCCACACTGTTTTATGAGAGTTCATATCATAAAAAGTAACATATCTCAGGATGAGATAAATTAACTGGTGAGATCCACTGAGATTAGCTCAGTTGGTCAGAACACGGTGCTAGTAACACCAGGATTGAGGTTCAATCCCTGTATGGACCATTCACTTAAGATTTGGATTTGGTGATCATTGTGGGTCCTTTCCAACTCAGAATATTCTGTGAAATCTGTGAAATTAAATATTGTCCCCATCAACACCATGCTGAAGTGAATTTAAGGCCAGGTTGGATGTAGCTCTGAGCAACCTGATCCAGTGGAAGGGGTGTCCCTGCAATGTCAGGGCAGTTGGGAATGGATAATCTTCAAGGTCCCTTCCAACCCAGGCCATTCCATGGTTCTGTGATTCTATGCTGAACTCTTGAGCCTGAAGCAGTGATGGCCTACAAACCAACATAATATTCTTCAGCTACAGAAACAGCCTGACACTCCACATCCACCACTTGTCCTTGTGCCCACTAGGAACCCCACACCCCTACAAGTGTGCCCATAGAATGGCTTTCAGTTCAAATAAAAACAAAAATTTTAAAAATGCATTTCAATACTTCAGGTTATTCTGCAGCCTAACAGGTATGTGTCTACAACATGTCAGCAATATGTCAGTAAAACGCTTCAAGGAGGGCATTGCAAAGTTGAACTGCAAGTCAAAGAACGTGTGCTATCTTAAACAGAGTTGATTTCAGCAACCTCAAACTTCTGCTGAACATCACAATGATTCCATTTATCCAGAAAAAATTGATTTCAGTTTATATCTTCCTTACCTCACTTGGCTGTCAAGAGTATATTTAGTAACTTTAAATCAAATGAAAACTTGTATTTGGCAAAATTAAGAAACAACAATAAGGGTTGAAATGACAAAGCACTGGATCTAGCTGGTAAAAAAAAAAAATCAAGAAAATTAAATTTTAATTGAAAGATTTTGTTAATACATCTATACAATTTATTCACCTTTGAGAAAATGCAGCAAGCTGGCACTAATTAACCAAAGGTTTACAAAACTCCATTGTAAGGTGTTCACAGATTTAACAAACAGGAGGAGTCTGGATGAAATCTATTGCAAAATAAGTGAGATAATACTGTTTGAATAACTGGTATTGACCCTAAATTACCTTTAACTCATGTTTTATTGTTAGTACGGTGGTTTATCCTGCACACTAAGGAATACTGAAACATCCAAAATTTGACAGCAGATAACTTCTTTTTACTGAACAAAAGAGAAATAAAGTCTCTGAAATGGCTAAGAGTACTTTCTGACAGACAATTGAAAGTACAGTCAATCATTTTCCAGTCCTGTATTTCTATTCCAGAAACATGCAAAAGCCTTTCACATCTAACTAACTGATACCCCAGCACTCTTGCCTGCTATATTGTATGAACACAGATCTTTTTTATACAGATTATCACCACAGTTTTTCAGGCAGGCTGAGCCATTTTTAGAAGTTGAACTACACAGTTTAATACTACTATCTCCACTAATGTTCCCATGTCTGGGTCTGAGAGACTGTGTTTTGTAGCCTTTTTTCACAAAGGGAAAAGCTGCATTTGCTGTTTTGAACTGAACCTGTGGTACAAAAGCCATGGCTGCAAATAGAGAGGGATTATGATTTTGCCAACACATGCATCTGGCAAATTTCAGTGTTGTATGTAGCCCTTTTGTTTGGCTGACATAAAATCCCCAGAATTTAATACATGTAAAACCAGACAGTGATGACTACTGGCTTAGAATCTTAAGACTGAATCACACTGATCTCAACAAGACTTGCATCGTTTTGATAATTCAATTGATAATTGATTCTTTTACATTGCTATTGAAGAAATCAGTTTCATAAAAACCTTGTCTTACCTGCTAAACCAGTAAAATGTATAGTAAGCATGGCATAATATCAGGAGCTGGGGTGCTTGAAAATATTTTGAGAGTTTCTGGAATCTTAATGGACTACTCCTTAAGAAAGGACCCATATCTACACATTTTACATTGCGTTTGACTTAAACAGTAGCCATTTATTCAAAACCTATTTGTTTTTCTATTTATTAACACTCTTTATGGATGAAACACAGGCTACACAAGGCTTTTAATTTCTTAATCTGACTGTCAGTCTTAAATAAAGAAGCTATTAAGTCTGCAGCACAGACTCTGATGTATTTCCTTACCAAAAAAACTCAACCCAAAACCAAAAAAATAAAACTTACCAAAAACCCCCAACACCACCAACAAAAAGCCTCCAAACAACAAGAAAAAAACAACCAAAAGCATTCTGGAAGAAAAAAGAAAATACTTCTGAAACACTGAAGAATCAAGATTTACACACTGAGATGCACTGATGTTCCAAATCCAGCTTCTGGGATCTCAACATTTATTGTCCGCCTGCAGATATAGTTTTGATAATTGTTTCCAGAAATAAATTAATTTGTAATTTAAAATATATGAAAAAAAAAACAAAAAACTGTGCTGCAGATAAAAGCTTTGATAGTAATATATGGTAAGATCATTCTCCAAAGCCCATTGCAGCATCTGTAGTTTACTTCGTTTTGAGATGTATGCTTAGACAGCAAACAACCCTTCATGCAGCTTCACATCCTTTTGTTTACACACTGAATATTTACCATGCTAGGGCTTGCACATAGGAGTTGGGTGTGTGGCTTAAGAGAAAGAAAAAAAACAGAGGATGGATTATTTTTCTGAGTCTGTCCTTGAAGACAACTTGCTCCAGTTACACCCTAGACAAGAAATTTTATTAAAACTATATTTTATTTTAAAAGCACTGCTTTATTACAAACAGCAAACAGGAACCATTTTAACTGCACACACCTGCCATCCTTCATTTATATTTCAATAGGTTGAGTTAGTACTCAAAATTTTATGGAACTCTCTGGAAGCACTATTACTGCTAATCACTCCTTTTTTTCCCCCTGAAATTTGTTAGGAGTTAAAGGAGATGCTGATCTAAGTGGATTAAGAGTAATCACCCAGCTTCTCCAATGTTGTACAGCATTCTTAAAAGGTGATTCAGGTGTAATATTGATGGAAGTTAATTTAAGACCATAATGTGCTGTATTGTATTGAAGTGAGAGAATATATTTGGATTTTTTTTTTAGTAATTTCGCATTATTTCAATGGAGTAGAAATTAGTTAATAACAACTACGTTAAGCTTTTTTAATGCATTGTTGCCTATCTCTGTATTCAAGTTGCCATAAGTACTTTTTAAAGTATAACCATATCTCATCATTGTAAAATGCAAACAGTGCAGAAACATTTTTTAAAATATTTAAGAGACTGCTTTCTTACTAGCAAGGAGCATACAGGAGAAATTGTTCTTCATTTTACAGAGACATTGAATTGGAAAGGTTATCAGATAAAATATGCAAAACAATTGATGCAAAACTAATACTAATTCTGAATAAAGAAAATCATTCTCAAGAGCCTGTAGTACATTGTGAAGTATGTAAAGTATTTTCTTCTTACAGAGCAAGATAAAGATTTCAATAAAAAAAGAAGGTGGTAGGAAGGTCCATTTGCTCACTTTTGTCTTGCTTACATATGATAACCATCAACCTTCTGTAAGACTTGGTAAAAAATGGCTCAGAAACCCTTTCAGAAAGATATTCCTAGAAGCAAATTCCAGAAATTAATTAACTGGAATCACTCTCGTGCCTGATGAAATAGAGAATTAAATCTGTGACAATCCTCTGCAGTAACATACGCATCAAGAAAACCGTATTTAGTCTCCCTCTCTCCTACAAAATCTGAACAGTGCTGTTCAAAAAAATTTTCAAATAATCATTCACAAGACTGTATGTAAGGTGGAAAAACAAGAAAGGCACCACTCAGAACCTGAGCATTCAAAAGAGATGTGTTAGCACGAGAAAATATACCCAGAAGTCATGCAAGTGGTATCCTACGCAAAAGGCAAACTTAAAAGGGTTTGAAAATAAGCTTTCTCAACATAAAGTATCTTCACAACCTCTCTCCAAGATCCTCTCACCACTGTTGGATACTTAGGCTTTAATTTAGAGCCATCATCTTCCTTTATGCTTTGGTGTATGTATTGTTCCCTCTAATCCAATCCATGAATTCTGGTACAGCAGAAATTAAAGACATTTTAGTTAAATAATTTCCTGTGTTTTTGATATAAAATGCAAAGCGTTCTAACTATGAAAAGGCAGCATATGGCGCTTAACAAGGAGCAAATTCTTTGTTCATGCTAACAAATGTTTAATAGTGCCTATTTAGACTAATGAGTAACTCCCCTTTCAAGCTCTCAGGAGAAATGCTTTATACACAAAAAAGAGAAAACTTCTTGGTCACACTGACTTCTGTCGTTCACAGACCCTTTGCCTCAATAGACCAGGGACTGCCATTTCAATAGGAAAGAGACAAATCCTCAACTGTATCTTGCCTCTGATGTGAAAAACGGGTCAGATCCCAGTTCCTTTCTGTCCAGGATTCATTTTTGTTCCAGCTCTTCCAGAACTGAAGATCACTTCTATCCTTCGCAGAGATTTCACAAAAAAATCTCCAACGCTAACTTAAGTATCACATATTGCTCTGTTCTCTCTGCCTACTGGGGCTTAGAATACCCATTCTGCTGAAGCAGAATTCTTAAATATTCATCTCAGATGCTTCATTTAAAAAGAAAGTGAGTTAAGTAAAAAAAATAGGTAACATCTCACCTCATCCATTTTCTCCCTAACAAAATGTCGCTCACTCCAGAGTACCAAAGTCTACATTTTCTAACTCCTGCTGTTATCACCCCATAAAATAAAGCTACATTTGAAGTACCATCCAACGGCATTTACACGGCAACAGTAAAGAAGAAAGGAGCATTTTTTTCTTTCAAAGTGTTCCAAGATCCCCATTTTGGATGCAGCCTTTCCTCATAAGATCCACTTAAACTGAAAATTCCTACACCCTGATTAACTAGAGCTGTTAAGCTCTCTTAATGCGAGATCTTATACTTAGACAAGTGCAGCACATTTTTTTTCCCAGTCATTTTAGAACATGAAAAAGGCAGATTTTTCATCAAGTTGACCACACCAAGAGTAAACTTTTCATGTTTGAACAAGAAAACTGGAAGAGTTTTCAGAAGAGAAATCCGGCAGCCGGTGGCGCAGTCGTGCAGGGGCTGTGGGTTCCTGTTGGCTCCTCCAGCTCGCTGTCACTGTTGTAAACGAGGCCAGTCACCTTTAACAAGGTTAACTCGTTTATTGATAACAATTAACAATTGGGAACGAGGCCCCAGGATAAGCCCAAGAGACATGCGTCAAGCCAGAAAAACCAACAACAGTGTGCAACACTAGGTGCTCTTTTGGACAACAGACTCTGCCGGAAGACTAGATGTGGAGCACCGGGGGAGTTCTTATAGTCTCTGACACCACGGGATTGGTGCATTTCTTGATTCTTTCTCTTATTGGTCCATTTTTAGTCCTCTGATTGGTCCATTCTGTGGCGCTTCCTGACCAATCATTTTCCAACAAGTCCATTTCATTGGTCGGCTCGTTCACCAATCAGGGTCTAGGGTGTCATCATTCCCCATGAGGTAAGGTTCTAGAAGGTTCCTGCCATTGAGTCTATTAAGTCCTGGCTATATCCCCATCTAGTGGTTACATAGCAACATTACACCCGTACATCAGTGTGCTTAACTCATTAACTTACAACTCTTTAACTCTACATTTCATTAATCCAATAACTTGTAGTTAACAATTCATTCATTAATTCTTATATGACTGCCTACGAAAGTCAGCTTTTTCTTGACATTGTGACGGGCTGCTCCGTGAAACGGGGCAGACAGACAGACAGGCGGGGGGGCAGGCAGGGAAGAGGTAGCTCTGCAGGGAGATGAACCCTCCAGGCACTCCCTCCTCACCAAGAAACCACGAACGGCGGGGAAAAATTATGGCGCAGTTGACTGCGCTTATGTGCTGAGACTCTTCCCGTAACTCAGCTCTTTTGGGAGTACTATTGGTCAGACGGGCGAAATTTTCCCAGCCTTGGGGGCCTGGCTCCCTCCAAGGGGACTTGCTTGCAGCCCAGCTGTGGAAATTTCTCCCCTGACTGGGTGTGAGGCGAAGTCTCCCTGGGGACAGAGCCTCCCTCTCTTTTCTCCGAGCTGCCCGCTGCACATGGCACGTGTTAAGGCTCCCCGCACGTGTACAGCCCCAACAGTAATTTTTCACCCCATGTCAGAAAATGGATTTATAACGTATGTTGAGGCATAAATAAAAATTAAATTGGATTCTCACATACTGCAAAAGGGCATGATCAAGTAATGAAAANGAAGTCTCCCTGGGGACAGAGCCTCCCTCTCTTTTCTCCGAGCTGCCCGCTGCACATGGCACGTGTTAAGGCTCCCCGCACGTGTACAGCCCCAACAGTAATTTTTCACCCCATGTCAGAAAATGGATTTATAACGTATAAAGGCATAAATAAAAATTAAATTGGATTCTCACATACTGCAAAAGGGCATGATCAAGTAATGAAAATAGAAAAGTGGGTGCTAAGGGGAAGTCTGAAGACCTGCCACCCAGGGTGCTGAGGAAAAGTCAGCCTAGGAAAGGTTACATGCACAGTGACAGGCACTGTGTCATTAGAAACAAATTGGATCTGAAGCCACAGGAATAAGTTCAGAAACTCAAAAAGCAGAGGAAAAAGGGAGACCAAATCGTCCAGGTTTGGCAGATGATAAAAAGGGAGATCTAGATAAAACAGCTTTGAAATGGCAGAGAATGTGTTCACACCTTCAGAAAAGAAGGTGGAGTGCCTCTATGTCTCTGCAGAGGTTAAGTATCATACCACATTTATAGTAAAGATTTTGTATCATGGTTATTTGCTACTAGCACTGAGCAGTTAAATGTTCTTCAGTTAAAGTCTTTGTCTTTCTGACAACATTAATAAATTAGTGTTGGCATTCGTGCTGTAGGACATACTCATCTTTGGTGTGATGACTGGTTGTGCTAGACTGTGCCATATGTCAAAGAATTGTGAAAGTATCATCTCTCACCCCACCCAAGTACAATCACACTCTTTCATTTGAGGCAAGAATACAGCTTAATCCTACATCTTTGATTTAACTGGACTTCCCTTGTCTGGCAGAAAGATGCTTATGAAATGCCATCTCACATCTTTTTGCCACCAGGGCTTTTTTGCTGTGTTTAGGATGATGCTAGTACCTTTTTGTTATTGTTGCTTTATACATGCATATGTACATTTATATATGTGTAAAACAATCCAAAAATTTTGGCCAGTCAGACACACATACTCTGGAGGTTTCTCACCAGATACTTCTTGGATTTCCAGCACTAACATTTTCAGGCCGATTACAACACTTACCACAATTATTTGGAGGACGTTTTCCTGATAAAAGAATACAAGATAAAAGAGTACTGTATAAAAACACATGGAAATTCAATTCAGAAGGTAATAGCCCTTCTTAGAAATGGCTGTTCCCAGACCTTCCTTTGCCTTCCACCAAGATTAGTCTTAATTTTTTTTCCAGATAAGAGTTTAAAGAGCAATTCTTGAATCACTTCAGAGAAACACCGCCCCTAACCCTCCCCTTCCATCTGCCTGTGAGCAGCTTGTAGGATGTACCATGCTGGTGGTTAGTGATGGCAGTGGAGGTGGGTGCTGGTCTCTGCTGTTGCATTCTCTGAATCTCCAACACATCACTGAGACAGCTTAGTCTGCCCAGGTCTCTCCTCCGCGTTTAGAAGGAAGGTTTTCTATCTCTGTATCACTGAGCTTAGGAAAACTAAGCTTTGTCACTGCAGTGCTAAGATTTCAGGCAGTTCTGGATATATTTAAATTCTGCCTGCCATCATATCTCAGCAAGTAAAAGTACCAACAGATCATCAACTAAAATATACTCTGCCTGTTCACAAAAGGAATATGCACTGGGGGAATATGGCATTTGGGAATAAGGGAACTGACAGAAGCGGCACTGCAATTTATTGGTCTGCTTTTGTCTCAGGCAAGAAATAATTAGTCTCACTTAATAGGGTTAATTTAATATTATCAGTCAAATCACATCAGCATTTTAAAGACCACAATCTGTGGTATCCTGAAAAGAACAGAAAATAGTTTTTCTATTTATATATTCTAAATATCAACCCAATTCAATTCTGTCATTTTAGCAAGATGTCCCACTTATATTTTCTTTCTGAAATGAGGCTAGAGCAAGGGACCTCCTCCTCTTAGGGCAGCAATGAAGATAACAAGCCAAGAATGGAATACAATTTGAAAGCAGCAATTTCAGGCTTATGTCTTTGGGAACATAATTGATAAGGGAAATAAATTTAGATAGCTCTCAGTAACCATGTTATGCAGTCACAGTCTTTCACATATGTTGTCTTATATGCCATATACACAGAGGTTTTCTAAACTGTTATTGCATGAAGAATCACACAAAGTTCTCACGTCTTAATTTGTGCTATGTGGGGACAGGATGAAGTTTATAAACAAAAGATTTGACCCAAATACATAAACTCTCATTTCAATATTCACTTGACAAATAAAAATTGATCTCTGAAGATACCATTTCTCCCTTTTTGTTTCTCTACATGTGAAATCTATTTTGCACAGACAGGATAATTATTGCACATTCCTTTTATTTTTCCTCCAAGTGGAGAAATTGGAATTATTTTCACATTGAAGAGGCAAAACTCCTCTTTTGCTGTCACTATGCTTCAAATTATTTTAATTGCTTTTGTTATTTGTTAGTTGTTTCAATCAAAACATCCAAACTTCACTTCTGTAAAATAAGAAGCTTGTAGTCATGTAACTTGGGTTAGTAACGTAAGTATAAATAAATATATTTGTCCATATTTGCATAAAATAGGTCTACAGGTCTTATTTTTTTTACTATAATTACTTACTAGTTTAAACAGAATTTAAGATGTCCTGATTTCTTATATTTTTATGGTAATAACTGCTTTGATAATACCAAACAGATTATTTATAAGCCTAGTGAATCTGAATGTGAAAGCATTCGGTTCTTCACAAGGCACAGTCATTATCGCTGGTCAAAATTGGTACTGGAAATGCTTCAAAATGCACAAAAATACTTCCCTAACGTTTTAAGCCTATCAAAGGAACACCGTAGCTTCACAATTTTTAGATAAAACTTCCTTCCTGTGATTTTTATTTAGAAATTTTCTATTGAAGGATTGTATCAAATTGCTTCCAAAAAAAGCGATTAATGTAGTATCAACTCTTTATCCCTAATGTGAAATAAAACTTGCAGTTTTACAGAAAAAAAAGAATAATGCTAGCATTAATATTTCCCTCATTCTTGAATTTTTCTCATTAGTTCCTTTGTGCTCAATTTTATATAGTAGATTCATAGACTCACAGAATAATCTATGTTGGAAATGACCCTTAAAATCATTAAGTCCAACCATTAACCTAGCACAACCATGTCCACAACTGAAACATATTCTGAAATACAACATCTACAGGTCTTGTAAATCCCTCCAGGAATGGTGACTCCACCACTTCCCTGGGCAGTTCCAGTGCATGATAACTTTCTGGTGAAGAAATGTTTTCTAATATCCCATCTAAACCTCCCCTGGGGCAAACTGACACCATTTTTACTCATCTTACTGCTTGTAACCTGGGAGAGGAGACTGAACCCCACCTGGCTACACCCTCCTTTCAGGAAGTTGTAGAGAGCAGTAGGGTTCCTCCTGAGTCTCCTTTTCTCCAGACTAAACACCCCCACATCTCCCTCAGCTGCTCCTCATCAGACTTGTGCTCCAGACTCTTCCTCAGCTCCACTGCCCTTCTATGGATGGGTTCCAGCCCATCAATGTCTTTCTTATCAAAACTTATCACAGGATTTGAGGTGCAGCCTCATCATTGCCCAGTACAGGGGGATGGTCACTGCCCTGTCTGGCAAGCTGCAGTGCAGGTGGCCTTCTTGGCTCAGGTGCAGCTGTTGACAACCATCACCCCAAAGTCCTTTTTCCCAGGGCAGCTTTGCAGCCATTCTGTCCCCAGCCCATGGCACTGGGGACAGTGCTGGGGTTGTTGGCAAGTGGTTGTCCAGACCCAGCTGCAGGACCTGGCACTTGGCGTTGTTGAACCTCAGACCACTGGCCTCAGACTATTGATCCAGCCTGTCCTGATCGCTCTGCAGACCCTTTCTGCTCTCCAGCATATCAACA